>CALYLW010000141.1:635125-1097108 GCA_944989445.1 Ampullaceana balthica | reverse complement strand
TAGGAATTATGGTAATCACTTTAACTTTGACACCAATGTAACATCTTTGTGATGTTTTACTTATATATCTTGTAGGCATTCTCTAAATACATAAACTTGCATACAATAATCCTCTGAAGAACTGGTTTCAATTAAACAACTTTAATATCTGTCGAGTACCTTAATAATTTGTTTGTGAATATCATTAAGTTTAGAACCGTTGGGGGTAGAGGTTAGAACCAACCAACGCTACAGTTGACCTTGGGTCATGCAAAGTAGTAAAAATTTTATGCTAATGAGGCCATGATTGGTACCTACTGGAAACAGTCCATCACGTTCAAAGAGGATGAAACGTAGGGTTTGACCAACCAGGAGAAAGTTGTCACATGCACCAGCCATTGGGCAAAGGTTCGCCCAATAAAATTGTTAGGAATGTAGGACAGATGCCATGATGGCGTGGGTGAGCGGTCCTTTATATACTGGGGAGAAACCATGAGGCGTTCTCTCTCCCAGATATCAAAGGTCACCCTGAGAATTATGTTCTAAGGGCTAGACTGTGGGGGAACAGAGCCTTGCTCAAGGGGTTCAGGTTTGTTAGACTTATAAGGATAGTCAAATGTATGTTAGAGTTAGATGTTATTATCTTTTTATATATTGATTGATGTATTATTAGTCGATATATGTATGTGTATTTGTATTTCCAGCAAGTACGATAGGGTAGTTTTACCTGCCTACAGTGAAGAAAGTAACGTAGGGTAGTATTACCTACAGTGAAGGAAGCAACGTAGGGCTAGAATAGCCAAGTGCAACTTAGTGTTGAAGTGAGCACCAGATGTGCTCTACAGGCAAAAGTGGGCAAGACGACCCTGAGCCGTGACGAAGTGAGAACCAGTGCTGAAGACGTAACTGAGGGGGCTCGACTTTGAAGTCCGGGAACGCCCACTAGAGTAGCGGTCAAGTGAGACAGACAGGTGGTCAGTCTCGCATAATCATTTTGTAGGCGGAGCCAGTGTCCGAAGAGGAGAAAGGACCTGGACCAGTTCATTAGTGTGAAATTAAGAAATTAAGTGAGAACACAACGTACCTTTATTTTATATGTTTGTAGCTGAAAATTATTGTCAAGATATTCATAGTTTGTAAGCAATGCCATTTTAGTTTTGTATGTATATATTTAATGTACATAAATGTTTTCTCTATTTTGTGGACAGAGGCGTTACGAGTCGTTAATTATATGTAGTGAAAGTATCTTCGTTATAGTAGTTATAGATTAATATTTGTATTTGATACTGGGGGCTAGAGACATTAATGAATATTACCCTAGACAACAAGAATCATCATATATAGTTCATTAATAGTATGTATCTTTAGTTGTATTATTATTATAACTGAAGTTGTCAACAATATCTAAACTTTGCAAATAACATATATAATTTGAGGTCATACAACGTGGAGTCCTCAGCCTCAGGCATCCGTTCGCCATTACACACCAGAATTCTGACCACTCTTCCTTCCCGCGTTTTCACTCACGTGACCTCTCGGTCATCCAACTCGTGATTCACACGAGACAGCATGTCCAAAACGCTCTAATGTTCAAGGCTATCGTACATTTTTTTATTAATGCAAGTTCCCTTGGGAATTGCGTTTATATATTTGAAATGTCTGGCCAGTCTTTTCGAGCTTTGAGCAGCAACTCCTCCTCAACCATACCAGATAGAGGGTTCGGGTCTTTGCAAATATGATAAGGAGGTCCCAAGGATGTGCACGGTTATAACAAAATACAGAAAAGGTTTACTGGATTTCCTGGACAATTAAATATAAAAATTTAATTTTAAAAAAGGTATTTTGACAATTTCTCGCCGGTATAACATCTATTGGGTTCAAACAACCGCCAAACAATAGCTAATAATATTTAGAACAATGTTGGAGAAGGAATTTAAAACAAAATCTCTCCTTGAATAAAAAAAAGTGTGAATTATTTGTTTGGAAATTGAGTTTAAAGACTCATTCGATTTTTTATTCTTTGTTTAATTTTAGAGCGTCGTAAGTTGTTTCTATTCATGTTGCGTTGTTGGGGAGATTAAACCATAACTGAATACATATTAATTTTACAAATGTTATCAAATTACGTAATTCACACGTAACGACATGCATGAAATATTCATATAATTCTATTTTATAACACAAATTAAATTAAATTTAAATTTATACATATATATATATGTATGTCTGTGAGTGTGTGTTTTGCTTTTAGGTAGGTTGGTATGTATATTTATGAGTATCGTGAGATAAAGAGAAATGGAGCGAACGGAGCAAAAAATTAATCATTAAAGGATAGAAAAAGTTTGAGAAATATGGATTGTAGAAAAGGGGGAAAATATAAGTTCTTCTTTTTTTTAAATTTAAGCAACAGCTCAGCCAATAAAGTTTAGTTCTAAGAGAGTACCCTCAAGCTTTTCAGAATAGTTATGTTAGTTAGAAAACATTTCTGCTGGATAAAGCTGACATTATAAACATTATTTTTGTTATTGTAACTATTGAATCCATAGTTTGTGGTATATGCCCCAGATGGGACAGCAGGCGATGATGATAAACATGAACGTGAAAGAGGCATCATTATGATTTTACTTTTAGTGCTACAGTAAATTAGAAAAATTGAAATTACTGCATGTGATGATTGCCGCTGTATCAATACACAGTTAACATATTAAAATCTTATCAAAGCACACCAAACTTCTTCATCTCCATATTCTGACTTCAATCACACTCACGTCAAAATGGAAATGCATGTCATCCATATCGAAGACACCGTTTGTGTCACTGTCCAGCACTTTGAAAATAGTTTCAGAGGTCATGGTTTCTTGGTTTGATCGTCGACTGTACGGCAGCGAGAGTGAGCTTGACACAAGTATCATGAAAACGAAAAAGGCTTGCATATTTATCTACCTGGAAATAGAGTGGATTATTTCACACTAGTATCGAGTGTTAATTGTAAAAATTAGTTTTATAATATTTAGAAGTTAACTCATATGGCTGAAATATTAGAAAAAATACTTCTCTTTTCCTTAAGTAAAATTGTAAAGTTTAGGGAGTCAAATAGATTTTTGCTAAACGGAAACTTACGCAATTTAAACAATCATTTCAAAGTTTCGAGGCAGATATAAACACAAATTATTTTTAAACTTCAGACTGGCGGATGTTTATTTACAATATTGGAATGTCTGTAACACAAATGTCAGACGTTTTTGTGACAACTCCTTGATTTTTACATCTTTTTTTTTATTTGCTTTTGTTTATACATTTTTTATCACTAGTAGTCCAGCAAACTACTTACTTTACGCAGTCTTCACTGTGTATAAAACACAGCCACTATGGTGACACCTTCTAACAACTTACTTCACGCAGTCTTCAATGTGTATAAAAACACAGCCACTATGAAGACCCGCTCAAACAACCGACTTCACACAGTCTTCAATGTGTATAAAAACACAGCCACTATGGTGACGGGTTCAAACAACTTACTGTACGCAGTCTTCAATGTGCATGTATAACAATACAGCCACTATGGTGACAAGTTCAAAGAATCTCATGATAACAATAAATATGTGTAACTTACTGAGCTCATCAAAATAAAGAAATAACTTGGACATAAAGAACTAATTTCTTCATCATCATTGATACAATCATACAGCACCAACATCCAGGTCAGGTTAAAGTTCGGGGTGAAACAACTCAAATGATGTTCTGAAAACTGCAACCTTGTCTAATCTTATTGGATTGTTCCGTCTAACGCATATGAATTATGTCTAGAATTGCCTTTGTATTACAGATATGAATGATGATAGTGTGGTGGATTTCACGATTTATTTTTTAACCATCCCCCTTTTCAAGCACGAATTCCATTAATACTAGTGATTCTCATACCCTGACAGTCCTATCACAGTCCTAAAGTTGTTGAAGGCCCATCACAGTCCTGAACATGTTGAAGTCATATCACAATCGTGAATATATTTTACGCTTGTAGAATTATCAGCACATTCAGTTCATTATTTACATTATAAACTAATGTAGCATGATTTAATATTCTCATGTTTCTTCCTTGTGAGAGTGTTATAACAATTCAAACGTAAAACTTCAACATTATATGCAGTGGCGTAGCAAGAACTTTTGCCGACCGGGGCGGTCTCCAATGTGCCGCCCCTTACAATAATTTTCTGAAAACTCAAACAGTAATATAAATTACTACTTGCATGTTAAACACATTATTTGAACCACCATGAATTGTAGGTACTTGTTCGCGCATCATTCTGTGAATGTCAAAATTCCACGCAAAACCATCGCGGCGATATTAATAGCACATATTATTGGACCCAGCGGTGATGTGTTTTTGTGTGTAGTTTTCTTATAAAAGCGTCATCTAGTCGTATAACGCTTAATTTTCAAAACAAATCGATACCTTTTTTGAGTGATTTTAAATTTTTGAAGGGTTTTGCGTTAGTTATAACATCCACTATGTAATCAAACAAATGTGGGAATCAAATTAATTAAGACTATAAATTACGAATATTTTTTATTCACCGTGGTTTTCCCCCTTCAAAAGAAAAAGTGTGGTTGTAGGAATAGGTTTCTTTTTTCTAATGCCCACAAATGCCGCCCCTAAATTTTAGCCGCCCGGGGCAAACAACTCCCCACTAGCTACGACAGTGATTATATGGTTTTAATACAATAAAAACATAAGTGTTTGTCATTTTTATATATATATATATATATATATACACATATATAAAAGTAGGAGGCAAAGATCTTCTGTATTAAAGAAGTATATGTAATGTTTAAGATAAAAAAATTATAAATTAACAGCATAACTTACGTGTATAACAGTTAACTATACGGTACTGCAGTTAATTTGCCACAAGTGGGAAGATTTTCCTTGACAGAATGTAAACAAAAATTCTTTCTGTGTACACTTTTAAAAGTCGGCGAAAACTTAGCAATGGCTCAACCCTTGTGTTACTTCGTTTGATCACCGCTCGAGTCACGGGGCAGTTATGACGCAGCTAATGAGTGACTGGACCTGATTGGGCTTGGGTTATTTATAGTCATTAAAGCACGTGACGGTTGGGTAACATATATCAATAGTCTAGAAATGACGGTGGCGTATCCGTGAAAACAGGGAGGAAGCATTTTTAAAAACTGAATTTAAAAAAGACCAGTCATATGTGCTTAAAAAATAATCTAATTTATTTCACTCATCTCGCACAATTATTTGTTTCGATACAGCTTGTGTAATGATTTTTAAAATGGCACACTTGCCGTGATACCATCGAGCTGAAATTTGGCACATAGACTTGTGTCACCTAACAATGCATCGTTTCAAAATTTCAGATCGATCGAACGTACCATAATTAAATTAAATTTTTAGTTTATCTCTATATAACATATGCAATTTAAATTCACGGTTTATTATTGTCTTTCTTTCACGTGCCAGTTGAGTTCAAGCGTTGACGCCACCCATCGAAGTCCACATCCCCGTTCCCCCCTTCCCCCAGTTTTAATGCCAAGGAAGATAATTCGGTTTCAGTTTGAACATAATCAATACTTTTAGTTATGTCTCATACATAAATTAATTATAGTCAAAAACTTTGTTTTTACGGTTTTTTTTAAAATTAAGGTAATATTGTTTTTGGATAGCGAAGTCAATAGTGCGCTCGCCTCACAAGCTGAGGGACGAGGGTTTGAGCCCACGTTAAAGCCACACTAAAATGATGAATGATTAACACTAAGAAAACCCTCCGCTGACCTGGAAGGGAGATGGATCGCCCACTAAGGTATATCAAGCCCCTAGTTAGTTCTAATGGAAACATTAGGACCCCCTAAGACTATCGGTTATGGGACTTTATTAAAAAAATTGTATTAAAATTTTAAAAATACCTTAATGAAAGGGGTAATAGTTTTATCAATATTTCTATACAGCTACAGAATTGACGTATTCATAAGAACATTAATTTTTACAACATACAATTGTTATTGTCTCTACAACCCAACACCCATACTTTACTTCATTGGCCTCTTGTGGGGTAGGGTGGGCTTCCAGTGTTTGATGCGCCCTACCTTGTGGTGTGTAGACAGATTGAGGCACCCCTACATTGTAGTGTGTAGATAGATAAAGGCATCCCTACCTAGTGGTGTGTAGACAGTAGACAGATTGATGTTCTCTTACCTTGTGGTGTGTAGACAGATTTAGGTCCCCTACCTTGTGGTGTGTAGACAGATTGAGGCACTACTACCTTGTGGTGTGTAGACAGATTGAGGCGCTTCTACCGTGTGGTGTGTATACAGATTGAGGTGCTCCTACCTTGTGGTATTAGACAGATAGCCACCTCTTTCTCCGGATCATCCTGGCAGTTTGAGTTTTTACGCCCCTAATAATTTTTTAGCCTATTAATATATTTTAACTATTTTTTGGGAAAAATGAGCTCTAAAAACCTGGGCATGGATTTGATATTGAAATTCTGACATGGATATAATCCCTGCCATGGCCATTATATTCTAGCACTGCCAAAGCAAATAAGCACTAACTCTGGGCCTGATAAAGCATTTACGAACCAAGCCTAGCTCTTCAATAGCAAATTCCAACTAACCATATCCCTGCCTAAGCATATACCAGTTAACTTTAGACCTGCCATAGCCAATACCAATTATTCCTTACCCAGCCATGCCCAAAACTAGAAAAAACTCTAGCCTTTCCCAATCTTAAACGAAATACGAACATCCCATAACTATTTCAAATCCATTAAGAACAAAGCGGGTAATAGTCAAAAATACAATCAAATATTATATAAGTTTTTTTACTCACCTATTCAGTGTCAGGTTTAGTTCACAAGAAACAATTACAAAAACATCACAAGAAACAATTTTATAACAGTTACTCTATATGGTACCGAGTCGTAATTGTTTGTTGAGAATAAATAATATAATAACAACACACATTTTATTTTTACAATTTGACTACTTTTTTAAGGGTTGAAAAAGTTGACTAAAAGGTCAAAGTTAAAGTACAAAACATTGTAAATTTTGGGTAAAAATTTTAAACGATTTTTCTGAGCCATTTTGACCGGGGCCGTTTTTACCAGGGCCAATTTGTCTGGGGCCGTTTTGGCCGGGGTCGATTTACCGGAGCCTTTTGGCTGAGACCGTTTTGTTGGGGCCATTTGGTCCGGGGCCGTTACTAGTACATGTATTTTTAGTAACTTTTTAGTGAAGTAGGTCAAATCCGAATAATGATTTTTGTTTTATTTACTGTTGCACAAGGCAGTAAAGATTATTGTTTATAATCAATCTGTTCTGTTTCTTAAGAATTATTTAAAAACAGTTTTAAAAAAATTAATGAATACAAATAATGCGACACAATTATAATACAAAAAAAATCATAATGTTAATAAAGCAATAAATTAAAAAATAAATACAGACTTTTTTAAAATTTTAAAATGTGATTTCATTTTATGAAGTGTTGGAAACATGACGCAATGCTGCCGTGGTAGTAATTTGATGTATAGAGCTTCATACTAACATTCACGTTCTCCAAAATTTATCGTGAAAGAAGTCTATTTTTTAAAATTCTGTCTCTTAAAAGGGTTCAAGTTGTTTATCTTATTTTTTTTAGATACGCCGAATTTTAAAGATATTAAATGAAATGCACTGTTCATTTGGAACTGAAAAGAGTAGACGAAATCTAGGCTTGGCAATGCATCTTACAAAATGCTCTTAAAACTAGTTATCGATAGCCTATGCTCATCAGTTAGCACAGACACCTAATCGATAAGCCTTATGGTATCTTATCTTATCTTATCTTATCTGTTTACAGACGCTCCTTCTATACAGAAGATTATTGCGTCCTATGCTTATCTATGGTTTGTGTTTAGTCCTGCATTTTTATTAGAGATTTAAATGTTGATAAAGTGTTGGTTTTCCTGGATTCTTCAGGCAACCAATTCCACGCCCGAATTCCGGACGGGAAGAAAGATAACTTCTTGTACACAAACTTGTATGTGTTTGTTCTTGCATACGGAATAAGAAAGGTGTTTTTATCCTTATGTCTATCTGAGGGTTGTATTAAGTTATCTTTGTTTTGTATTTGTAAATTAGAATTAATTGCTTTATGTATGATTACTACTTTGCTCTTGGTTCTTCTATCCTCTAGTGTTTCAAGGTTTAATGATTTAACTACTGGTGTTATTATTGTCAGTTTTGAATATTCTCCAGTAATGAATCTGGAAGCTCTTTTTTGAATTTGTTAGCATGCAGGCATGCTATGTGGTACCATTCATTGCAGGTGTCACACTGAATGGTTCCTTGTTTGCTAGTGCATGCCTTAATACAAATTTGACATTTAGATGATACTGGGCCGGTGTTAAGTTCAATGTCGCCTGAGAGAAGCAAAATTAAGATTAAGTGTTTTTGCCTATATCTACATATTTTATGTTTCCATTGTTTGAAGGAGATTTCCTTTATTGTGCTTATGATAGAGGTGTAGTCAGTGTGCTTTGTGTTGTGGTGGTTTATAATTATTGATATATTACTCTTATTTTTAGGATGTTTGTTGGTTGAAGTTAATGTCCTTAAAAGTAGTGTGGTTATTACTAAGACTAAGAATTAAGATTAATATTAAATTATGATACTATAAGTTATGTTATATTTTGTTAAAGTGTGTTTAATTGTTCTAATTTGATTAATTTCAATTAAATTTAAATATGAATTCTACACCTAGTAATCAAATTTATTTGGAAGGTATATAAAATTGGTGCTTTTATGTTATGTAAACATTTACGATTAGTAGAGTTCAAATTTAATAACAATAACAATGGCCGCCTACATAACTACATAGGATTTTAGTAATTTTAGAAAAAAATAATATTATTAAACAGCTAAAATTGTTATTATTTGGTTAATTAAAGATTAATTAAGGGTTTGAAAAGAATTTAATATTATGAAATTAGGCAAATATATGAAAATATATGAAAACTTAGCTCCAGTAGAAATAGTGACCGTTCACAAACCGGAAAGGTATGCTTAAAACATAAACATTAATTTTAATTGGGCTAATAAAACTATTGAATTTTTCAGCTCTATTAAAAAAAATAATTGTTTTTCACAAATTAAATAGCCTGGCTTTTGAGTTCACATTCAACAAATACTAATTATTAGTCCGATTGTTAAAACAGACAAGCATTCGGGTCTATAAACGTGAAAGACCACAGTATAAGATTCGGAACATACCTGAAATGATCTAACCATACATGAAGTGATCTAACCATACCTAAAGTGATCTAACCATACATGAAGTGATCTAACTATACCTGAAGTGATCTAACAATACCTGAAGTGATCTAACCATACCTGATGTGATCTAACCATACCTGAAGTGATATAACAATACCTGAAGTGATCTAACAATACCTGAAGTGATCTAACAATACCTGAAGTGATCTAACTATACCTGAAGTGATCTAACAATACCTGAAGTGATCTAACCATATCTGACGTGATCTAACCATACCTGAAGTGATCTAACCATACCTGAAGTGATCTAACCATACATGAAGTGATCTAAGTATACCTGAAGTGATCTAACAATACCTGAAGTGATCTAACCATACCTAAAGTGATCTAACCATACCTGAAGTGATCTAACCATACCTGAAGTGATCTAACCATACCTGAAGTGATCTAACCATACATGAAGTGATCTAACCATACCTGAAGTGATCTAACAATACCTGAAGTGATCTAACCATACCTAAAGTGATATAACCATACCTGAAGTGATCTAACCATACCTGAAGTGATCAAACCATACCTGAAGTGATCTAATCATACCTCAATACCTAAAGTGATATAAAAATACCTGAACTGATCTAACCATACCTAAAGTGATCTTACCATCCATGAAGTGATCTAAGCATACCTGAAGTGATCTAACCATACCTGAAGTGATCTTTAATAATAACAAGAAATATACCCGCACTTTGTAGCGGGAGTGTGCTCTAACCCTTTTCCCCAGTATTAGTTGCTGGTTATTACATTTTTTGCCTAGTTGTTTATCAGATTTATCTATTACCAACTATTTTGATAATAGTTCCCTTAAAAAAAGGCAACTGCTTTGTACTACGCAGCTCAATTTAAGATGCGTACACGAAAATGCGCACAATGTAATTTGACAATAAAAGATTTTTGAAAGCGAACAGCTCAAAATAAAGTATTGGAAAAAACCGCACAAAAATGATCTCGTTTTAATTGTCCGCATGAAGCTGTTCAATATCGAAATGAGATTTAATACTTCTCTATTTGTCTCAACATTTTCCGATATTTAAATTGATGGCTTTCGGGCAAAAGGGAAAATTACAAAAAAATATACGTAAACCATCTGCCGAATTTTGTCCTCGTCCGTCATTTGGTTTTTCAGTGAATGTGGAAATTAGGGTCGAAAAGTGAAACATACAAACATACAAAGATATAAACACAAACTGAGCTTTATATATTAGATGTAAACTTTTTTAAAGTGAAAGTTTATTTGACATAGGCCATCATCGCTTTCAACGTAAAATAAATTCGCTACATCTATGCTTTTTAATTAAATGTCGAGTTATGAATTATATTTTAAAAAATCGCAATTTCATTCACATATGTAAAATATTAATCCAATGCACCGTGGAAAAATTTGAAATAAAATAATTTAAACGCAAATCTAATATATAAAGCTCAGTTGGTGTTTGTATGTTTGTTTGTTTGTATCCATTAAAAAAGGCCACTGCTTTGTTGACATTTCTCCAAAAGATCTCTACCACTGTCGTCACTAAAAAAGCTCATACATACTTACGACACTGCATCGTAACACAATTATAATTAATACAATATTTGCAACAGCGTCTATGAGATAAAGATAATATGGCATTACCCCACTCAAATGCAAAATCTACTTAACCTATAGAGCCAATAAATTACATTATAAATGTTATATATGAAATGTACTTTCTAAAATACTTGAAAGAAACTAAAGCAGTAGTATTAAAAAGAATTCAAGAAAATATGCGCACCGTATTTAGACAATAATAATAAATTGTTATAGAAATATTCTGGCTAAATAAAAAGTCTGCTCATAACAACTGGACCAAAAATAACTCTACTTTTGTAATCTATTTATAGTTGTTCTAACATGGAAATAATATTTGAATTGTTATATATTTGTGTCTGCATTTACGAATAAAATTTGTGCAATTGGTATAATATCATAAAGGAATGAAATTCTTTTTTTTGAGTCACTTTCATGGCCCAGCAACAGATTTTGTTTCTAAACAATAAAGAAATTATATTCCACATTTAAAATACATTTTAAAAATTTAAAAAAACAAAAAAACAAAACAAAACAAATCAAATGTCAGTTAAAAACGCATGTGAAACAGTGACAATCATTGACTTTAAAAGTGGCGTAGGTTAATCCAACTACAAAGGAATGAACGTAACAAATTCAATTCGCAAAACAAAATAATTAAGCGTTTTCAGGATCACTTTATTTAGTGTAATCTACTATGTTAATATGTACTGTAGCCTAATTTTAAATTGTATAAGTGTATAGCTTATGTAAAAGACAATAGGTTATACATGTGGGACGCCACAGGGTGGGCAGGTGGGCCATGGCCCACCCAATTTGTAGAGCTAATGGGACACAATGTATTTGGCCCACCCAATTTGTAGAGCTAATGGGACACAATGTATTTGGCCCACCCAATTTGTAGAGCTAATGGGCCACAATGTATTTGGCCCACCCAAAAAATCAACTGAAACAAACAATAGGGAAACTGTTTAATTTCTTCTTTTTTATAAGTTGGCTAATTTTTTTAGTACTAAATAACATTGCGATTTTGAAAAAAAAATCAGTCCGCCACAGAAACCGGGAACTACTTCCGTCTCCCTCCCCATCCCCTCTCCACCTTCCTCCATTCTCTCAGGCCATATCCCATCAGTCCCTCGCCCGGCAAAGTGGAGGTTTGACCATTGGAATGCGGCGATCGCTGGTCACGTTCGGGCCGAACAAAAGGTCAAGTTTAAGTACCAGCTATCCGATCCGGGTCCTGAGACGTCATGGGCAGTGGTCAATGAGTGACATTTTAAGTTGCGTCCAGACGGGACAAGGGAACAGGGTAATGCCAACAGTATTTTATAGTGGCCAGGGAAAAACAAGAATGGAACGAATTTTTACGATTTGAGCCATAGTATGATCTTCGATGTCACCCACATTCCTCTGACTACCAATATAAGGTGATGTCTGTGGGAGACAAGTGAGAGAGAGTCACACAGCGCCTGGAGGAAAAAAAACTATGAAGCGTTTCCTCACGCAATCCACTCAACCGGAAATACCGAGTAAAAAAGTTGAAAACGTCGTCTCATCTGATGTTATTATGGACGATGTTGATACCAAGGATCTAACTGATTGTCCAGATGATACGTTGTTAAGCGAGGCTGCTCGTGATTACAGTGGACGTCGTCGACAACCGCATGCAAAATGGTTTAGAAGTCATCCATGGCAGCGCATATCACGTCAACGGAAAGTTCTGCTTTGCAGCTGGTGTCGTGAAACTGGCAACAAGCGTCTTGTTGGAGCATGTAAAGTCGAGTCCGTGTTCATTGACAAGGGATTCAACAACTGGAAAGACGGATCCCAGAAGCTGGATGAACACGCGGCGTCTTCATCTCACAGAGCAGCGGCCGAATACGTGAGTAATAGAAACAAACCGTCTGTTGCCACGCAGCTATGTTGTCAGCTGGCTAAAGAACAGCAAGTCAATCGGAATAGGTTGGTCATTCAGCTGAACAGTCTAATGTTCCTCATGCGACAAGGGCTGGCGATTCGTCGTGATAAAGATGAGAAAAACGACAATCTGCATCAATTAATTCAGATGATGACTAGCAGTATCTGTGGTGATACATCAACATCAATTGGCCTACAAAAGGGCATTCACTTAAGCCACGACATTGTCAACGAACAATGCAATATCATCGGGAAAAAACTATTACGGATGGTCATTGAGCGGTTTAATGCTAAGAAAGCCATTAGCCAATTTGCCATATTGGCAGACGAGACAAAGGATGTTTCAATGGCGGAACAACTCTCAGACTGTATTAGATGGACCAACACGGGGTTAGCATCCCAAGAAGATTTTATAGGACTGTACATTCTAAAAAGTCTCGGCCAGAGAGCGGAAATACTGTCGTCATGCCTGACTGACGTAATGACACGGTGCCAGCTGTCCTTTAGTGAACTGCACGTTCAAGGTTATGACGGAGCGAGTGCAATGTCTGGAGCGATTTCTGGAGTAGCTCAGCGGATGAAGGAGCGGTCACCAAATGCTCATTTCATTCACCATCTGGCTCACTGTCTCAATTTGGCAGTAGCATAATCTGGAAAGTCAGTACCATTTTTGAGCGGCACACTAGAGTTTGTTGAGCACGTAGTGACATTCATCCGCAATTCGGGTAAACGCACAGACATATTGAGAGATGTGCAAACTCAGTTTGTATATAAAGAGAATGAGGAGCGTCACGTCACGGCTCCAATGACTAACCTTCGACCACTGTGCCCTACTAGGTGGACCGTACGAGCGTCAGCAATCAATAGCGTAGTCTGCAACTATGAGCACCTTATGGAGACGCTTGAGCGTATAGTAGCTGATCGAAAAACTACTTCTGACACAGCACGTAGTTTGTTGAATTCCATGCATTCAGCCGAGACATACTTCAAATGTTCAGTAGCTCATCGTCTGTTCGCATTAACTGACTCGTTTGCTACCGCCATTCAAAGTCCTACTATAACAATTTCTGAAGTGATGCGCCGTAAGCGTCACGTGTTGAGCGAACTAAGTGTTAAGGGATCAGTTTGAAGTAATGTTTGATGCAGCTGTGATTGAAGCAAAGAGGATGGATCTGCAAGACATGAAGTTGCCTCGTCCAGCCAGGATTGTGGAAGGTGTGTATGGTTTGACATTAGTGGCAATGATATACATTTATGTAATATTATATTTTTAAATGACGTCACTAGTTGTGTTTTAATTTTGCTTCCTTGTTTTTTTTTCTCCATTTTAATAACATGTGTTATTTTTAAGTCTAAATGGTGTTTTCATTGTTTTTTTAGTTTTATTCATTTTTCCGTATTTATTATTTCAACTTATGTTACTGATACATTTTCATTAAACATCTCTCTATCACTCTTTCTCTCTCTCTCTCTCTCTCTCTCTCTCTCTCTCTCTCTCTCTCTCTCTCTCTCTCTCTCTCTCTCTCTCTCTCTCTCTCTCTCTCACAATATATTTACAATTTATTGTTTGCATAGGTGACGGTGGGCAGTTTCAGTATGATGATATAAAAGCGTTCCAGCGCTCTCATTATTACGAGGCTGTGGATTCGCTACATAGCACGATTTGTTGGCGTCTTGACGACCAATCTTTGAAACCAGCCAGTACGCTAGAACAGCTGCTCCGATCAGCTACTGTGGGCCCACAGATAGACGAAGACCTGCTAGATGAAGTAGTTCTTTTACACCCACATCTTAATCGCATCAATCTAAAGAGTGAACTCGCTCTGCTGTCACACAACAACATCGTAGATAACATTCCGGCAATTATCGCCTGGTTGAATGATGCCGATGTGAGACGAGACACTCATAAGACCGTGTATGCAGCGGTGGCAACGCTGGTCATGCTTTCCAGCACCACTTCGTCATGTGAGCGAGCGTTCTCCAGGTTGCAATGGTTGAAGACTTACTTGCGATCGAAAATGGGGCAAGAGAGACTTAATCCTATTATGATGGCTAAAGTGTACCTTGACCTGTTAGATAGTATCAACTGTGTATCAGTGGCGAACGAGTTCATCGGTCTAAATGACTCATGAAGAAAATTGTATAGACATTTCTCATGACTTTCGACTATTTCATTTTGAGATAATCTTTGACTGTTTCAAATTTTATATTATATAAATCATATCATATGCTTTTTCATTCTGTACAAATTTATTGAAATTTACTCACTACACTGTCGCCCATTTGGAAGTTAGACATTGGTCTGGAAAAATTAAAAAGGGAAGGGTACAGAGATAGGAAGAGACCCAGGGTTTAAGGCCTTATTTAAGGCAAGGGTATCGAATGAAAAATAATTGTGTTACCAACTTGGCCCACCCAATATTTTTCTCATGGCGCCCCCCATGAGGTTATGTAAAAAAGAAACAAAATATAAATGTTATATTAATAGGACACAGCTAAATTTAAGAGGCGTACACGAAAATGTGCGCACAGTTATCAGGCGATAAAAGATTTTAGAACGCGCACCGCTAAAAATGAAGCCTTGAAAAAAATACTGACACAATTATTACATAAATAGGTTTTTATTAAATGTCGAGTAATGGAACAGAAAATAATTAAAACAAATTCGCAATTAAATTTAAACGTGTAAACAATTAAATATAATGCATCGTGTGACAATTGTGATTAAAAATGTTTACGTGTCTATCTAATATATAGAAAGTAACAGTAAAGAAAATGACAATTCTTTGTACTACACAGCTCAAATTATGAAGCGTACACGAAAATGTGCGCACCGTAATTAGACATTATAATATTTTTTGAATGCGCACAGCTGAAAGTAAAGTATTGGGGGAAAAAGTCACCAAAAATAACTCGCTTTGAACGGCATTTGAACGTCCGCATACATTTGTTCAATACAGAAATGAGGTTAATTTTTTTATTCTTTGTCTCTTCATTTTCTGAAACATACACACATACAAACACCAACTGAGCTTTATATATTAGACAAGAGACGTACTATATTCAGAATCTAGAACAAGAGACGTACTATATTCAGAATCTAGAACAAGAGACGTACTATATTGAGAATCTAGAACAAGAGACGTACTATATTCAGAATCTAGAACAAGAGACGTACTATATTCAGAATCTAGAGCAAGAGACGTACTATATTCAGAATCTGCTTGTAATGTACCCAGTTTCCAGGAGTCAAGCTAAAAGTTGTGTGTCAATCGTTATCTATTCCAGGAATGTTCAAAACAACATCTGGTTCACATAACTTTCGCACGCTTCAAATTTAGTAGATTGGTTTTATTTCAAAGCGTCAGTTTTATGTGGTGAAATACTTAGACGTAATTAATGTGCTAGAAGTCTATCACTACTTCTGGACAAAGCAATGCATCTCAGTCTTAGGCGTAATTAATGTGCTAGAAGTCTATCACTACTTCTGGACAAAGCAATGCATCTCAGTCTTAGACGTAATTAATGTGCTAGAAGTCTATCACTACTTCTGGACAAAGCAATGCATCTCAGTCTTAGACGTAATTAATGTGCTAGAAGTCTATCACTACTTCTGGACAAAGCAATGCATCTCAGTCTTAGACGTAATTAATGTGCTAGAAGTCTATCACTACTTCTGGACAAAGCAATGCATCTCAGTCTTAGACGTAATTAATGTGCTAGAAGTCTATCACTACTTCTGGACAAAGCAATGCATCTCAGTCTTAGACGTAATTAATGTGCTAGAAGTCTATCACTACTTCTGGACAAAGCAATGCATCTCAGTTTGGTTTAGAAATGTGTAACAGCTGCGCTGAAAGCCATTGTTTTTTTTAAGCAATTAATTTTTTGATTCATTTTGTCTTGCCATGGTATCCTACAATTCTTAGGCATTTTTATGTCTCGCGAAGCGATGGTTCACCCCTGTTGTCCACGATAAAATAAAATATCTCAGTTGAGTATAGGACCATGTAACAGCTGCAATGTCAGCTAGTGTTTTAGGTTAAGCAATTAATTTGTTTTCTTCATTTTGTATGAACTTGGTGTGCTAAAAGTAAAATTAATCAGTTGAAATGTATGGACTTCTGTGGTTGAAGATTTCTTTATTTCATTAGACCATAGGTTCCCAAACCTTTGCGAGTTGCGAACCCTTGTTATGAAAGTCAAATAACCCGCGATCCCAGACATAATTTATAATTTTAAATCCAGTAATTAACAAAAACTATGTTAAGCGGTTTTTAATATATTTTATTGTACTTTGTTTAATAATTAATTTATTGCACAATTATAAAGTTTTTGTTATTAACCAGCCTCAAAGTTCTCGGCGAGTTTATGTTTGCATTTGCAATCTCAAAATTAAATTATTTCTCTTGATGAGATATAAAGAAGCACACAAATGGAACTGCTCAAAAGGCATGATGTATTACATTTTGGTATGAATGATATACAGTACATCATAATTTTGTATGCAAATTCATATTCTTATTTATCGTGATTATTGGGTACATCAAGAAAAGAAGTGAATTGATTTCTTGTCAATGAAGTTTCTTTTTCTTTCAGCTGAGGGAAGTAACGATGTAGTTCGTGTTCAAGTGATTCCATATTCCCAGTAGGTTCCTCTTTCAAATGGTCATTAATTTCACTTTCATACTTATCTAACTCAATGCAGATTTTCTCAAACATGGCAATGTTTCCAAGATTTATACTTCTTCGTCATTTTTGCAGCTTGGAAACACATAACCCAGTTTGATCGTAAAATTCGATAATATTCGTTTATTTCCATAAAGTTTCAATTTAATGTGCTGTTCGAATGTATTAGCTAGATATGCCACTCTTTTCAACAATTTTTTGTGGTGAAACTATACCAAAAGTTTCGCCTGAACTTTGAGAACAAATTGATGTCATCTTTCAATTCAAAGACACGATTCGCATCATATCAACTCAAGCCACTATTAATAATAGAAATTGTTTTATAGTGGCTATTTTTTAAGTTTACTGTATAAGTTGTTGATCCCTTAATTTTCAAAAAAAAACAAAAAACCCGGGGGTAACGACTCACAGGTTAGAAACCCGTGACCCAGACCATTGAAAATTTAAAAAATATAATATGGGCATTGAGTCTGTTTTATAAATATTTTGTTCCATTTTCCCTTTCAGAAAACAAAAATGATCATATTTACTAATGGATTCCAGATCTAATATGTTGCTGTTTCACCAAGGGTTGCAGTTCGTTGTTTATTCCCGTTTTGCGATAAGACATATTTTTCAATTTCTATCAAGCAGCCAACTTTTTATTCAATCCCCGTCCCCTTTTTACCCGTATTTGATTATGGATATTAGCTAATTTTCCAAGTATATTTAAGATCGATCTATTCGCTTAAAAACGTATGTGAAACAAACATATATATTTTAAGAAAAAAATATGTTGGTATCGTTGATAGAAAGGAAATGACTTATTAAGTTCAAATCGATTAAAAATTCAAATTTGTTATCAAGTTCATGTAAACCAAGTATGGTCTAGATCTATCCATTAGTCAAGTAGCCAATAATTATATTATATTAATCTAGGTAATAAAGGAGATTTTAGTATTTATTACTTTTAGTTCAATTGAGCTTAACCCTAGTAAGTAGAGTTAAAGGAATCAGGCTGAAAAATCTAAAGACTTTTATTCATATTGGAAGTTGAAAAGTGATGTGATGAACTTGGCGTTTATTAGTACCCAAAAGAATCAATAATAATTCAAATATAAAAAAGGAAATATAAACTTCTCTATAAACTTGACAGACAATTTGTTTATATTTTATATACTTTTATAACGTATTATGTATATATATAAGAATTTTTAAAAAAAAATTATTTAGCTTCCACTCTTCTTTACACGTGGGTTACTTCGATTTAAAGAATAGCTTTCATCATACAATTTACTCACTTTTGTAAGGGTACTAATAGAAGTTAATTGACAGTTTGTTTTTTACACATTTTTAGACAACCGACGTAACGTAAAAACGTATATAATTACATCCCTACATATTTAGACTTTTAAAAGTAATGAAATATTTTTTAAAGCAGGTACAACATAAGGAACTAAGCCTCATCCTCTCAAAAAGGCAACTGTACTTACATAAAAGCGTCAAAAAATAAATCATAAATGTTGTAAATTTAATTTACTTTCCAAAATAATTTAAAGAAAGTAACACAATCGTATTGACATAATCTTGCAATAAAATTTGCGCCCCGTTCGTCGGATATTTATTTTAAAATCTCAATATAAATTAGGTTAATCAAATAATGCACCGTTATCAATTATTTTGAATGTCCCTCTAGGTAGTGTATTATAGAAATGACATTTCATGTTTTTTGCTATCTCTCTACCCCCTCTCTCTCTCTCTCTCTATCTCTCTCTCTCTCTCTTTCTCTCTCTCTCTCTCTGTCTGTCTCTCTCTGTCTCTGTCTCTCTCTCTATAACAAACGATATTTAAATTGACGAATCTCAGGCAAAAATGATAAATTTTAAATAGGGATGCAAAGTTTTGTTGGATCCCGCTTCCCGATAACCTGTTATATTTCGATAATTCTACTCCACCCCACCCCCACCCCTAGTATTTGTTTCTAGATAATGAAGAAATTATAAGCCGCGTTTTTCCTCTCAAGATTCAATCGTCTGTTGATAAAAAAACATGTTAACAGTGACATAACATTATTTTAAAAAAAATACCCTGGCTACAAAGGAATGGGCATGTGATGTTCAACTCTATATAGAATATCTTATCTTAGATAATAAATTTATAGGAACATAAAAACTAAAATTACAATTTTATTCCTACGTGTTGTAAAAACATAATTGACAGTTTTATATAATATCTCTACCACCCTCACTCAAAAAGTGTATATATTTACAACAAAACGTCGTAACACAATTGTAGTAAAAACGTTTTGTAACTGAGTCTATTAAATAAATAACTATAGCACTCCCCTCCCCCCTCAAAAGGACAAATTGAACCAATAAAATTAATTATATATGTTATATAAATGAAATTTAGTTTCTAAAAAACATTTAAGAAACAAAAGCATCCGTATTAAAATGGCTTCAAGAAAATCTGCTCACCACATTTAGACAATAACAGATTATAAAGCGGGCTTCTAGATATAAAGTTTGTAATAAAGAATTCTACAAAAATAAATCTACTTTATGAAATTCTTTATAGTTATAGGTTGTACAATATGGAAATGATATTACATTTTTTGAAATATAAATTTATTTCTATATTTTACTATTTAAATTACAGCTTTTATTCAATTGTTATAATTTTAAGAAAGGCATACCTATAAGTGTTAAGAGCTTGGTTGCTTAAATGTTAGACGTAATTTTTAGAGGAATTAGGAAGCAAAATTAAATTTGGAGAAATCCTGATTGGTGATTTATAGATTTGAAATTTATTTCAAATAAAACCTTTCAACAATCTAATTTAATTAAAAGATACATATTAAGGATATATCCAACATTATATAAACATGACAAAATATTGGTTTAATGCAACAACAGGAAAATTATTGAATTATATCTATACACTAGAAAAATACCCGCACTTCGTAGCGGGAGTGTGCTGACCCTTTATCCAAGTATTAGTTGCTGGTTATTACAATTTTTATTTGCCAAGTTAAAATCAGATGCATCTATTTAATTAAAATCTTATGAGAAACAGAGATATGCCATTTTACAGCGTGAGTTGTTTTCACTTAATGCTGCGCCTTTTAACATAACCTTACTATTTAAAATGATTTATTAAATAATGATTCTAGTCGACCATAATCACTAAATTTACAATTTCATTCCGACTTGTATAAAATAACTTATAGGTTTTCCGAAAGAGCTCTACCACCCTCGTCACTAAAAAATTTAAGATATAATTACGAAACTGCATCGTATCACAATTGTAAGTTATATAATATTTGTAACCACGTCTATGAGATAAAGAACATGTGGCACTATCCCTTTAAAAGGCAAAAGCTAAGTGACTCATAGCGCAAATAAACAAAATTTTAAATGTACTTTCTAAAATACTTTTTTTTTAAAAACAATCGTATTAAAATGATATACAAAAAATGTGTACACCATATTTAGACAATATAGAAAGCTGGCCGCATAAAATAAAGTCTTGTTATAAAGTAAATGTACTGGACCAAAATAACTCATCCTTTTGACGTATTCATAATTGTTTTAACAGGGAAATAATATTTAACATTTTTTATGTCTCTATATTTTACGATTTATATTTACGGTTAATAAGCAATGTGTATAATTTCAAAAAGGAATCTTTTTTTTCCCTATTTCGGATAAGGCATCATATTTTGTAAATTATATTAAATGCACACACACACACCATATTTTATATCTGAAAAAAAAATATGAAAATAAATATATATAATTAACCGTCTGTTAATAATAGCGTCTTAAAAATGATTAAAATGCAATTTTATAAATGGCCTATGCTATTATGAATACAAAGGAAAGAACATAAAAACATATTCAATTCGCAATTCATATTAAATAAGCGTTTTCAAGATCACTTCATTAAATTTAGTCAACTTTTGTTAATAAGTTCGGTAGCGAAAGTGTATAATGTATAGTGTATATAAAGCGTAAGTAAACTGTTTTAAAGTGTAAGTTTATTTGACATAGGCCATCACTTTCAACATAGAATCAACTCGCTACATCTATGGTTTTTAATTAAATGTCGAGTTATGAATTAAACTTTTAAAAATCCAAATTTTATTCCTTGCATGTAAAATATTAACACAATGCATCGTGAAAATATTTGAAATAAAATAATTTAAACGCATATGTAATATATAAAGCTCAGTTGATATTTTTATGTTTGTTTGTTTGTATCCATTAAAAAAAGGCCACTGCTTTGTTGACATTTTTCCAAAAGATCTCTGCCACTGTCGTCACTAAAAAAGCTCTTATATATTTACGACACTGCATCGTAACACAATTGTAATTAATGCAATATTTGCAACAGCGTCTATGAGATAAAGATAATAAAGATAATAAAGAAATTAGGCTACATTCCTAATTTGAAAAAAAACAAACAAAACAAATCAATTTTATGTTAAACACGCATGTGAAACCATGACAATAATTGATTTTAAAAATGGCATATGTTAATCCATCATCAAAGTCATGAACATAACATACTCAATTCGCAATACAAAATAATTTAGCATTTTCAGGATCACTCTATTTAGTTTAATCTACTTATGTTAATAGGTCCGGTAGCCTAAGTTTAAATAGTATAAGTGTATAGGTTATGTAAAAGACAATTGCTTATGTAAAAGACAAACAAAATATAAATGTTATATTAATAGGACACAGCTAAATTTAAGATGCGTACACGAAAATGTGCGCACAGTAATCAGGCGATAAAAGATTTTAGAACGCGCACCGCTAAAAATGAAGCCTTGAAAAAAATACTGACACAATTATTACATAAATAGGTTTTTTTTTAAATGTCGAGTTATGGAACAGAAAATAATTTTTAAAAATTCGCAATTAAATTTAAACGTGTAAACCATTAAATCTAATGCATCGTGTGGCAGTTGTAATTAAATATGTTAACGTGTCTATCTAATATATAGAAAGTAACAGTAAAGAAAATGACAATTCTTTGTACTACACAGCTCAAATTATGAAGCGTACACGATAATGTGCGCACCGTAATTAGACATTATAATATTTTTGAATGCTCACCGCTGAAAATAAAGATTAGGGAAAAAAACGTCACCAAAAGTAACTCGCTTTGAACGGCATTTGAACGTCCGCGTAAATTGGTTCAATACAGAAATGAGGTTAAATTTTTTATTCTTTGTCTCTGCATTTTCTGATTATTTAATTTAAGGCATTCGGGCAAAAGGGATAATTTCCAAAAATAACTTAAATCCACCTTCAGGGTAAAAGGAACCGTCCTACCAAATTTTGTCCCCGTCCGTCATTTGGTTTTTCCGTGGCTGTCGAACAGAAAGTCGAAAAAGTGAAACATACAAACATAAAAACATACAAACATGCAAACATACAAACATACAAACATACAAACACCAACTGAGCTTTATATATTAGATAATAATAATTGATAATTTATATAGCGCTGTATCCCAGCAAGGAACCGGGCTCACAGCGCTTTATTATTATTATTATTAAGCTGGGTGGGGGGGGTTGTGAATAGGTTATACGGTAAATAAAATCAATTTTTAAAACTTGTTTAAACATTGCGAAACATTAAAGTTTTAAAACTGTGTGGATTATGACATCGAATCTATTAAAATATGTAATAATTTTTAAATTATGCAGGCAGGGGTTTTTAGAAACAATGTTTATTTAAAGGAAATACACTTCATTTCCCGGATGAAAATTTAGAACAGAATGTATATATATTGCAACATGGCTCATTAGGGAATATAAAAAAATACTAAAATAACTTTAGGGTATCTAAAGTAGTAATCGGTTATCTTTTGAGGTTATTAGTATTTTTTTATTTTATAAGTTGATTGTTTCCAAACGGAGTTTAGGTATTTGGAAATTGTGTTTGTAGAAGTATGTAAATTTACTTATACAACTTTGCTGCATATTTTCCATAACAAGTTGAGCTCACCAGATTCCCACTCTCAACTCACCTGATTCCCACTCTCAACTCACCTGATTTCCACTCACAACTCACCACATATTCCACACAAAATCCATCAGATACACCACAACCAACTAGCCAGACATTCTACTCTCTATTCAAACTTTATCCCAAAGGCAATAAAAGCTACGCCAATAATCGTACTGTAATCATTTTATGCTAGATAGAAGTAGGGGGGAAAATGGTTATTTCTGTCATTCAAACTTTTTCTTCTGTCATTCAAACTACAAAAATGAATAAATGTTTCTTGATAAACTTTATAGAGCATGTGTATGTATTTTGATTAAACAGCTGTAGTAATCTTTCGATTAAGTCATTGTTTCTACTTCACTTAATTAATGACCAAAAATTTATTTAAAAAATAAATGAAAGTATTGTGCCGCACAAATACTGCAAAAAATTAATAAGCTTAAAGACGTGATCATTTATCGTATTAAAGAAGCGTATTAATAATTAAATAACACTTAAAAACAAAGTTTTTGACTATAAATTAAATACTTTTATATGAGACATAACTAAAAGTATTGATTATGTTCAATATAAAACGCACAGCGCGACAGACTCGCATCAATATTTACAGATCGGGAAAATATTATGAAAGTATGATCAATATAAAGAGCACCGCACCGCCCGACAGGAAAATATTATAAAAGTATTTTCAATGTAATACGCAGCGCGCGACAGACATTAAAATGATAAATAGAGATAATCTAAAAATTCTTTAATTTAATTTCAGTACATTCGATTGCTCTGAAATTTTGATAAAATGCATTGTTAGGTGACAAAAGTCTATATGCAAAATTTCTGCTTGAAGTGGGTCATTTTCTACTTTTGTTTTTCCTCGGGACCACGACAGACAGTCATAAAGAGAGACAAGACGGTGAAGTTTATAGGGATTGCGGTGGTCGAGTGGCAGCGCGCTCGACTGGCGTACCGATGGTCACGGGTATGAAGGCAAGGATTTGTTCCCGGGGCCCAGGGCGTCCCTGAGTCACCCAGCTCCGAATGGGTACCTAACAATTGTTAGGCGGCTGGGTAATGAGTGGAAACCTCATAGCCGTGGCTTGTGAACGCTGCATCACTTGCCAACAGATCATCCGTCATGGTCTGTGGACGCAATTATCTTCTGTATAGAAGGAGCGTCTGTATAGATAAGATAGAATATAGATTTAAAAATAGAGACAATGCACTTACCAACAAATTCACTTCGTAAATTTTGAAATATATATGTTATTTTTATGGCTACCACATTCATTCAAGCAATATCGGCACGCATCTTTGCTTCTGGCTAAGATCTAACGCTAAGAAAAACAATTCTTACTCTGATTCCTAAATGAAGATGTTGCAGTTCGATGACTTTGTATCATTGTGGAATTCGGGATCAAAGTGATATCAGTGATTTCTATGGAAAAGTGGCAAAAATACATTGTTCAAGTGGAGTTGGTGTATATTGCCTTCGAAAATAGCGGACGATGTGTGCATGTGTGTCCACACAAATGATTGTAGTCGGATCAGAAAGTAAACTTTCGTTTTCATCGCGTTCTAAGCTAACTAATTTTAGAAACCTTTTTGACAAGATGGCTAAAAGAAAGAAAGACGATGAGTATTGTACTTTTCAGCAGGAATGGATGGAGGAATTTTCCTTTATGGAGAGAACGGGTTCTGCGGTGTGTTTAATTTGCAGTGATAAAATTACGTCTATGAAACGGTCAAATGTAAAGCGACACTTCGAGACACGCCATTTTACATTTGCATTGAAATATCCTGAGGGAGACAGCAGAAAGAAAGCATTTCAAGAATTGCTATCAAGAGTGCAAGCTGGTCAGCAGCAAAACCGTGTTTGGACCCAAAAAGGTGATTGGAATTCGGCTAGCTTTGCTGGCGCTTTAGCTATTGTAAGAAACGGAAATGCTTGATGTTGCCAATGAACTTTTTGATGACTTTTCCAATAAGGACAAAATAATTAAACGGATAAAAGAAATTCCTCTGTCGGCAAGAACTGTTCACGATCGTTACATCATGATGTCAAATTAAATTGAAGATATGCAAATGAAGGACATAAATGCGGCACCGTTTTTCTCTCTAGCTTTTGATGAGTCAACAGACATAAGTAATTTATCCCAGTTCAGCGTGGTTGCAAGGTATGTTGTCTGTGAAACACTACATGAGGAAAGTCTTGCTGTTTTGTCTATGAAGGGCATAACAAGACGGCAGGATTTATTCGAGTCCTTCACTGAGTTCACTAAAGGAAAAAAATCTACTGATGGATAAACTTGTTTCGGTGTGCACTGATGGTGCACCGTGCATAGTCGGGAAAAACAGAGGATTTGTCGCTCTTCTTTGTGAGCATGAAAACAGACGCATCCTAAGCTTTCATTGTATTCTACATCAGGAGGCACTTTGTGCTCAGATGTGTGGCGATCAGCTTGATGAGGTGATGTCGCTGGTGGTTCGGGTAGTCAACTTTATTGTTGCCCGAGCATTAAATGATCGCTAGTTTAAAACACTGCTTGATGAGGTTGGTAATAATTATCCTGGTCTGCTTCTGCACAGCAACGTGCGTTGGTTGTCAAGGGGGAAAGTGCTCAGCAGATTTGCGGCTTGTCTGAGTGAAATTAGGACTTTTCTTGAAATGAAGAATGTCGAGCATCCCGAGTTAGCTGACACTGAATGGCTCCTGAAGTTTTTTTATCCCGTAGACATGACTAAACATCTAAATCAGCTCAATGTTAAAATGCAAGGCGTTGGAAATACAATCTTGTCCCTGCAACAAGCAGTGTTTGCATTTAAAAACAAGCTAGAACTCTTCATCGCTGACATTGAACCAGGTCGTTTATTACACGTTGAAAAACTGGGAGAGTTCAAAGATATGTGCACATCAAGTGACCCTGCTCAACATCTTAATATTCAGCAGCTAGCAGGCTTAACGTCCAATCTCCTGCAGTCATTTAAAGCGCGCTTTGGAGAATTTCGTGAGCACACCCGTCTTTTTAAGTTCATCACCCATCCACCGAGTGTGCAGTGGACAGCACTGACCTGAGTTGCATCCCCGGAGTCTCCGTCAGAGATTTTGAGCTCCAAGCTGCTGACCTGAAGGCCTCCGACATGTGGATGAATAAGTTCAAGTCACTGAATGAAGATTTGGAAACACTTGCACGACAGCAAGCAGAGTTGGCGAGCCATCACAAATGGTCAGAAATGAAAAAAAGTTCAACACGCTGACCAGCTGATTGTCAAAAATTGGAACGCGCTACCCGTTATGCATACAACACAATTCAGCGTGTGAGTATTGCTGTACTGACAATGTTTGGCTCTACGTATGCATGTGAGCAGTCTTTCTCACATCTAAAGAACATCAAGACCAACCACCGATCACGTTTAACAGATGGAAGTCTCAACGCCTGCATGAAGCTTAACATCACCACGTATCAACCAGACTACAAAGCCATAAGTAAATCCATGCAGCACCATAAGTCGCATTAATGGTAAGTAATCTCACTATTTATTATTTTGGCAACAGCATGACAGTGTTGTTAAAACGATTGTAGAGCATAATTATTGTGCATTTAGTGTTGAAATTACACAATATGCATACATTTACTTGAATTTTTAGATTTAAGAAAAGTGTATGACCCTAACAGAATTGCGTCTCGAAATATGTGGTATTTCACTACATCAATGTCCACATTTAGGTAGTGAGCCATACCAGATCAATGTTCACATTCGGGTAGTGAGCCTTACCAGATCAATGTCCACATTTATGTAGTGAGCCTTACCAGATCAATGTTCACATTTCGGTAGTGAGCCCTACCAGATCAATGTCCACATTTAGGTAGTGAGCCCTACCAGATCAATGTCCACATTTATGTAGTGAGCCTTACCAGATCAATGTTCACATTTAGGTAGTGAGCCTTACCAGATCAATGTCCACATTTAGGTAGTGAGCCTTACCAGATAAATGTCCACATTTAGGTAGTGAGCCTTACCAGATCAATGTCCACATTTATGTAGTGAGCCTTACCAGATCAATGTTCACATTTCGGTAGTGAGCCCTACCAGATCAATGTCCACATTTAGGTAGTGAGCCCTACCAGATCAATGTCCACATTTATGTAGTGAGCCTTACCAGATCAATGTTCACATTTAGGTAGTGAGCCTTACCAGATCAATGTCCACATTTATATAGTGAGCCTTACCAGATTAATGTTCACATTTCGGTAGTGAGCCCTAACAGATAAATGTCCACTTTTAGGTATTGATCCTTAACAGATCAATGTCCACATTTAGGTACTGAGACCTACCAGATCAATGTCCACATTTTGGTAGTGAGCCCTACCAGATCAATGTCCACATTTATGTATTGAGCCCTACCAGATCAATGTCCACATTTATGTAGTGAGCCCTACCAGATCAATGTCCACATTTATGTAGTGAGCCCTACCAGATCAATGTCCACATTTAGGTAGTGAGCCTTATCAGATCAATGTTCACATGTAGGTAGTTAGCCTTACCAGATCAATGTTCACATTTAGGTAGTGGGCCTTACCAGATCAATGTCCACATTTAGGTAGTGAGCCTTACAAGATCAATGTTCACATTTAGGTAGTGAGCCCTACCAGATCAATGTCCAAATTTAGGTAGTGAGACCTACAAGATCAATGTATACATTGAGGGAGTGAGCCTTACCAGATCAAAGTCCACATTTATGTAGTGCGCCTTACCAGATCAATGTCCAAATTTAGGTAGTGAGCCCTACCAGATCAATATCCACATTTAGGTAGTGAGCCTTACCAGATCAATGTCCACAATTCTGTAGTTAGCCTTACCAGATCAATATCCACTTTTATGTTGTAAGCCCTACCAGATCAATGTCCACATTTAGTTAGTGAGCCTTATCAGATCAATGATCACATTTATGTAGTTAGCCTTTTCAGATCAATGTCCACATTTAGGTAGTGAGCCATACCAGATCAATGTCCACATTTATGTAGTGAGCCCTACCAGATCAATGTCAACAATTATGTAGTGAGCCCTACAAGATCAATGTCCACATTTAGGTAGTGAGCATTTCCAGATCAATATCCACATTTAGGTAGTGAGCCCTACTAGATCAATGTCCACATTTATGTAGTGAGCCTTACCAGATCAATGTCCACATGTATGTAGTGAGCCTTACCAGATCAATGTCCACATTTATGTAGAAAGCCTTACCAGATCAATGTCCACATGTATGTAGTGAGCCCTACAAGATCAATGTATACATTGAGGGAGTGAGCCTTACCAGGTCAATGTCCACATTTAGGTAGTGAGCCTTAAAAGATCAATGTTCACATTTCGGTAGTTAGCCCTACCAGATCAATGTCGACATTGAGGGAGTGAGCCTTACCAGATCAATGTCCACATTTGGGTAGTGAGCCTTACCAGATCAATGTCGACATTGAGGGAGTGAGCCTTACCAGATCAATGTCCACATTGAAGTAGTGAGCCTTACCAGATCAATGTCGACATTGAGGGAGTGAGCCTTACCAGATCAATGTCCACATTTAGTCAGTGAGCCCTACCAGATCAATGTCCACATTAAGGGAGTGAGCCCTACAAGATCAATATCCACATTGAGGGAGTGAGCCTTACCAGATCAATGTCCACATTTAGTTAGTGAGCCCTACCAGATCAATGTCCACATTGAGGGAGTGAGCCTTACCAGATCAATGTCCACATTTATGTAATGAGCCGTACAAGATAATTGTCCACATTGAGGGAGTCAGCCCTACCAGATCAATGTCCACATTTATGTAGTGAGCCTTACCAGATCAATTTTCACATTTAGGTAGTGAGCCTTACAAAATCAATGTCCACATTTATGTAGTGAGCTTTACCAGATCAATGTCCCACATTTATGTAGTTAGCCTTACCAGATTAATGTCCACATTGAGGGTGTGAGCCTTACCAGATCAATGTCCACATTTAGTTAGTGAGCCCTAAAAGATCAATGTCCACATTTAGGTAGTGTGCCCTACAAGATCAATGTCCACATTGAGGGAGTAAGCCTTACCAGATCAATGTCCACATTTATGTAATGAGCCGTACAAGATCAATGTCCACATTGAGGGAGTGAGCCCTACCAGATCAATGTCCACATTTATGTAGTGAGCCTTACCAGATCAATTTCCACATTTTGGTAGTGAGCTTTACAAAATCAATGTCCACATTTATGTAGTGAGCCTTACCAGATCAATGTCCACATTTATGTAGTGAGCCTTACCAGATCAATGTCCACATTTAGATATTGAGCCTTACCAGATCAATGTCCACATTTATGTATTGAGCCCTACCAGATCAATGTCCACATTTATGTAGTGAGCCCTACCAGATCAATGTCCACATGTAGGTAGTGAGCCTTACCAGATCAATGTTCACATTTATGTAGTGAGCCCTACCAGATCAATGTCCACATTTAGGTAGTGAGCCCTACCACATCAATGTCCACATTTAGGTAGTAAGCCTTACCAGATAAATGTTCACAATTAGGTTGTGAGCATTACAAGATCAAAGTCAACATTTTGGTAGTGAGCCCTACCAGATCAATGTCCACATTTATGTAGTGAGCCCTACCAGATCAATGTCCACATTTATGTAGTGAGCCTTACCAGATCAATGTCCACATGTATGTAGTGAGCCTTACCAGATCAATGTCCACATTTATGTAGTGAGCCTTACCAGATCAATGTCCACATGTATGTAGTGAGCCTTACCATATCAAATTGCCACATTTATGTAGTGCGCCTTACAAGATCAATGTCCACATTTAGGTAGTGAGCCCTACCAGATCAATGTCCACATTTATGTAGTGAGCCTTACCAGATCAATGTCCACATTTATGTAGTGAGCCCTACCAGATCAATGTCCACATTTATGTAGTGAGCCTTACCAGATCAATGTTCACATTTATGTAGTGAGCCTTACCAGATCAATGTCCACATTTATGTAGTGAGCCCTTACCAGATCAATGTCCACATTTAGGTAGTGAGCCTTACCAGATCAATGTCCACAATTCTGTAGTTAGCCTTACCAGATCAATGTCCACTTTTATGTAGTGAGCCCTACCAGATCAATGTCCACATTTAGTTAGTGAGCCTTATCAGATCAATGTCACATTTATGTAGTTAGCCTTACAGATCAATGTCCACATTTAGGTAGTGAGCCATACCAGATCAATGTCCACATTTATGTAGTGAGCCCTACCAGATCAATGTCAACAATTATGTAGTGAGCCCTACAAGATCAATGTCCACATTTAGGTAGTGAGCATTTCCAGATCAATATCCACATTTAGGTAGTGAGCCCTACTAGATCAATGTCCACATTTATGTAGTGAGCCTTACCAGATCAATGTCCACATGTATGTAGTGAGCCTTACCAGATCAATGTCCACATTTATGTAGAAAGCCTTACCAGATCAATGTCCACATGTATGTAGTGAGCCCTACAAGATCAATGTATACATTGAGGGAGTGAGCCTTACCAGGTCAATGTCCACATTTAGGTAGTGAGCCTTAAAAGATCAATGTTCACATTTCGGTAGTTAGCCCTACCAGATCAATGTCGACATTGAGGGAGTGAGCCTTACCAGATCAATGTCCACATTTGGGTAGTGAGCCTTACCAGATCAATGTCGACATTGAGGGAGTGAGCCTTACCAGATCAATGTCCACATTGAGGAGTGAGCCCTTACCAGATCAATGTCGACATTGAGGGAGTGAGCCTTACCAGATCAATGTCCACATTTAGTTAGTGAGCCCTACCAGATCAATGTCCACATTAAGGGAGTGAGCCCTACAAGATCAATGTCCACATTGAGGGAGTGAGCCTTACCAGATCAATGTCCACATTTAGTTAGTGAGCCCTACCAGATCAATGTCCACATTGAGGGAGTGAGCCTTACCAGATCAATGTCCACATTTATGTAATGAGCCGTACAAGATCAATGTCCACATTGAGGGAGTGAGCCCTACCAGATCAATGTCCACATTTATGTAGTGAGCCTTACCAGATCAATTTTCACATTTAGGTAGTGAGCCTTACAAAATCAATGTCCACATTTATGTAGTGAGCCTTACCAGATCAATGTCCCACATTTATGTAGTTAGCCTTACCAGATTAATGTCCACATTGAGGGAGTGAGCCTTACCAGATCAATGTCCACATTTAGTTAGTGAGCCCTAAAAGATCAATGTCCACATTTAGGTAGTGAGCCCTACAAGATCAATGTCCACATTGAGGGAGTAAGCCTTACCAGATCAATGTCCACATTTATGTAATGAGCCGTACAAGATCAATGTCCACATTGAGGGAGTGAGCCCTACCAGATCAATGTCCACATTTATGTAGTGAGCCTTACCAGATCAATTTCCACATTTAGGTAGTGAGCTTTACAAAATCAATGTCCACATTTATGTAGTGAGCCTTACCAGATCAATGTCCACATTTATGTAGTGAGCCTTACCAGATCAATGTCCACATTTAGATATTGAGCCTTACCAGATCAATGTCCACATTTATGTATTGAGCCCTACCAGATCAATGTCCACATTTATGTAGTGAGCCCTACCAGATCAATGTCCACATGTAGGTAGTGAGCCTTACCAGATCAATGTTCACATTTATGTAGTGAGCCCTACCAGATCAATGTCCACATTTAGGTAGTGAGCCCTACCACATCAATGTCCACATTTAGGTAGTAAGCCTTACCAGATAAATGTTCACAATTAGGTTGTGAGCATTACAAGATCAAAGTCAACATTTTGGTAGTGAGCCCTACCAGATCAATGTCCACATTTATGTAGTGAGCCCTACCAGATCAATGTCCACATTTATGTAGTGAGCCTTACCAGATCAATGTCCACATGTATGTAGTGAGCCTTACCAGATCAATGTCCACATTTATGTAGTGAGCCTTACCAGATCAATGTCCACATGTATGTAGTGAGCCTTACCATATAAATTGCCACATTTATGTAGTGCGCCTTACAAGATCAATGTCCACATTTAGGTAGTGAGCCCTACCAGATCAATGTCCACATTTATGTAGTGAGCCTTACCAGATCAATGTTTACATTTATGTAGTGAGCCTTACCAGATCAATGTCCACATTGAGGGAGTGTTCCCTACCAGATCAATGTCCACATTTATGTAGTGAGCCTTACCAGATCAATTTCCCAATTTATGTAGTGAGCCTTACCAGATGAATGTTCACATTTAGGTAGTGAGCCTTACCAGATCAATGTTCACATTTAGGTAGTGAGCCTTACCAGATCAATGTCCACTTGTATGTAGGGAGCCTTACCAGATCAAAGTCCACATTTATGTAGTGAGCCTTACCAGATCAATGTCCACATTTATGTAGTGAGCCCTACCAGATCAATGTCCACATTTATGTAGTTAGCCTTACCAGAACAATGTCCACATTTATGTAGTGAACCTTACCAGATCAATGTTCACATTTAGGTAGTTAGCCTTACCAGATCAATGTTCACATTAAGGTAGTTAGCCGTACCAGATCAATGGCCACATTTAGGTAGTTAGCCCTACCAGATCAATGTCCACATTTATGTAGTGATCCCTACCAGATCAATGTCGACATTTAGGTAGTAGCCCTACCAGATCAATGTCAACATTGAGGTAGTGAGCCCTACCAGATCAATGTCCACATTTAGGTAGTGAGCCCTTACCAGATCAATGTCCACATTTATGTAGTGAGCCCTACCAGATCAATGTCCACATTTAGGTAGTGAGCCTTATCAGATCAATGTCCACATGTAGGTAGTTAGCCCTTACCAGATCAATGTTCACATTTAGGTAGTGGGCCTTACCAGATCAATGTCCACATTTAGGTAGTGAGCCCTTACAAGATCAATGTTCACATTTAGGTAGTGAGCCCTACCAGATCAATGTCCAAATTTAGGTAGTGAGACCTACAAGATCAATGTATACATTGAGGGAGTGAGCCTTACCAGATCAAAGTCCACATTTATGTAGTGCGCCTTACCAGATCAATGTCCACATTTAGGTAGTGAGCCCTACCAGATCAATATCCACATTTAGGTAGTGAGCCTTACCAGATCAATGTCCACAATTCTGTAGTTAGCCTTACCAGATCAATATCCACTTTTATGTAGTAAGCCCTACCAGATCAATGTCCACATTTAGTTAGTGAGCCTTATCAGATCAATGATCACATTTATGTAGTTAGCCTTTTCAGATCAATGTCCACATTTAGGTAGTGAGCAATACCAGATCAATGTCCACATTTATGTAGTGAGCCCTACCAGATCAATGTCAACAATTATGTAGTGAGCCCTACAAGATCAATGTCCACATTTAGGTAGTGAGCATTTCCAGATCAATATCCACATTTAGGTAGTGAGCCCTACTAGATCAATGTCCACATTTATGTAGTTAGCCTTACCAGATCAATGTCCACATGTATGTAGTGAGCCTTACCAGATCAATGTCCACATTTATGTAGAAAGCCTTACCAGATCAATGTCCACATGTATGTAGTGAGCCCTACAAGATCAATGTATACATTGAGGGAGTGAGCCTTACCAGGTCAATGTCCACATTTAGGTAGTGAGCCTTAAAAGATCAATGTTCACATTTCGGTAGTTAGCCCTACCAGATCAATGTCGACATTGAGGGAGTGAGCCTTACCAGATCAATGTCCACATTTGGGTAGTGAGCCTTACCAGATCAATGTCGAAATTGAGGGAGTGAGCCTTACCAGATCAATGTCCACATTGAAGGAGTGAGCCTTACCAGATCAATGTCGACATTGAGGGAGTGAGCCTTACCAGATCAATGTCCACATTTAGTTAGTGAGCCCTACCAGATCAATGTCCACATTAAGGGAGTGAGCCTTACAAGATCAATATCCACATTGAGGGAGTGAGCCTTACCAGATCAATGTCCACATTTAGTTAGTGAGCCCTACCAGATCAATGTCCACATTGAGGGAGTGAGCCTTACCAGATCAATGTCCACATTTATGTAATGAGCCGTACAAGATAATTGTCCACATTGAGGGAGTGAGCCCTAGCAGATCAATGTCCACATTTATGTAGTGAGCCTTACCAGATCAATTTTCACATTTAGGTAGTGAGCCTTACAAAATCAATGTCCACATTTATGTAGTGAGCCTTACCAGATCAATGTCCACATTTATGTAGTTAGCCTTAGCAGATTAATGTCCACATTGAGGGTGTGAGCCTTACCAGATCAATGTCCACATTTAGTTAGTGAGCCCTAAAAGATCAATGTCCACATTTAGGTAGTGTGCCCTACAAGATCAATGTCCACATTGAGGGAGTAAGCCTTACCAGATCAATGTCCACATTTATGTAATGAGCCGTACAAGATCAATGTCGACATTGAGGGAGTGAGCCCTACCAGATCAATGTCCACATTTATGTAGTGAGCCTTACCAGATCAATTTCCACATTTAGGTAGTGAGCTTTACAAAATCAATGTCCACATTTATGTAGTGAGCCTTACCAGATCAATGTCCACATTTATGTAGCGAGCCTTACCAGATCAATGTCCACATTTAGATATTGAGCCTTACCAGATCAATGTCCACATTTATGTATTGAGCCCTACCAGATCAATGTCCACATTTATGTAGTGAGCCCTACCAGATCAATGTCCACATGTAGGTAGTGAGCCTTACCAGATCAATGTTCACATTTATGTAGTGAGCCCTACCAGATCAATGTCCACATTTAGGTAGTGAGCCCTACCACATTAATGTCCACATTTAGGTAGTAAGCCTTACCAGATAAATGTTCACAATTAGGTTGTGAGCATTACAAGATCAAAGTCAACATTTTGGTAGTGAGCCCTACCAGATCAATGTCCACATTTATGTAGTGAGCCCTACCAGATCAATGTCCACATTTATGTAGTGAGCCTTACCAGATCAATGTCCACATGTATGTAGTTAGCCTTAACAGATCAATGTCCACATTTATGTAGTGAGCCTTTCCAGATCAATGTCCACATGTATGTAGTGAGCCTTACCATATAAATTGCCACATTTATGTAGTGCGCCTTACAAGATCAATGTCCACATTTAGGTAGTGAGCCCTACCAGATCAATGTCCACATTTATGTAGTGAGCCTTACCAGATCAATGTTTACATTTATGTAGTGAGCCTTACCAGATCAATGTCCACATTGAGGGAGTGTTCCCTACCAGATCAATGTCCACATTTATGTAGTGAGCCTTACCAGATCAATTTCCCAATTTATGTAGTGAGCCTTACCAGATGAATGTTCACATTTAGGTAGTGAGCCTTACCAGATCAATGTTCACATTTAGGTAGTGAGCCTTACCAGATCAATGTCCACTTGTATGTAGGGAGCCTTACCAGATCAAAGTCCACATTTATGTAGTGAGCCTTACCAGATCAATGTCCACATTTATGTAGTGAGCCCTACCAGATCAATGTCCACATTTATGTAGTTAGCCTTACCAGAACAATGTCCACATTTATGTAGTGAACCTTACCAGATCAATGTTCACATTTAGGTAGTTAGCCTTACCAGATCAATGTTCACATTAAGGTAGTTAGCCGTACCAGATCAATGGCCACATTTAGGTAGTTAGCCATACCAGATCAATGTCCACATTTATGTAGTGATCCCTACCAGATCAATGTCGACATTTAGGTAGTAAGCCCTACCAGATCAATGTCAACATTGAGGTAGTGAGCCTTATCAGATCAATGTTCACATGTAGGTAGTTAGCCTTACCAGATCAATGTTAACATTTAGGTAGTGGGCCTTACCAGATCAATGTCCACATTTAGGTAGTGAGCCTTACAAGATCAATGTTCACATTTAGGTAGTGAGCCCTACCAGATCAATGTCCAAATTTAGGTAGTGAGACCTACAAGATCAATGTATACATTGAGGGAGTGAGCCTTACCAGATCAAAGTCCACATTTATGTAGTGCGCCTTACCAGATCAATGTCCACATTTAGGTAGTGAGCCCTACCAGATCAATATCCACATTTAGGTAGTGAGCCTTACCAGATCAATGTCCACAATTCTGTAGTTAGCCTTACCAGATCAATATCCACTTTTATGTAGTAAGCCCTACCAGATCAATGTCCACATTTAGTTAGTGAGCCTTATCAGATCAATGATCACATTTATGTAGTTAGCCTTTTCAGATCAATGTCCACATTTAGGTAGTGAGCAATACCAGATCAATGTCCACATTTATGTAGTGAGCCCTACCAGATCAATGTCAACAATTATGTAGTGAGCCCTACAAGATCAATGTCCACATTTAGGTAGTGAGCATTTCCAGATCAATATCCACATTTAGGTAGTGAGCCCTACTAGATCAATGTCCACATTTATGTAGTTAGCCTTACCAGATCAATGTCCACATGTATGTAGTGAGCCTTACCAGATCAATGTCCACATTTATGTAGAAAGCCTTACCAGATCAATGTCCACATGTATGTAGTGAGCCCTACAAGATCAATGTATACATTGAGGGAGTGAGCCTTACCAGGTCAATGTCCACATTTAGGTAGTGAGCCTTAAAAGATCAATGTTCACATTTCGGTAGTTAGCCCTACCAGATCAATGTCGACATTGAGGGAGTGAGCCTTACCAGATCAATGTCCACATTTGGGTAGTGAGCCTTACCAGATCAATGTCGAAATTGAGGGAGTGAGCCTTACCAGATCAATGTCCACATTGAAGGAGTGAGCCTTACCAGATCAATGTCGACATTGAGGGAGTGAGCCTTACCAGATCAATGTCCACATTTAGTTAGTGAGCCCTACCAGATCAATGTCCACATTAAGGGAGTGAGCCTTACAAGATCAATATCCACATTGAGGGAGTGAGCCTTACCAGATCAATGTCCACATTTAGTTAGTGAGCCCTACCAGATCAATGTCCACATTGAGGGAGGGAGCCTTATCAGATCAATGTCCACATTTATGTAATGAGCCGTACAAGATAATTGTCCACATTGAGGGAGTGAGCCCTAGCAGATCAATGTCCACATTTATGTAGTGAGCCTTACCAGATCAATTTTCACATTTAGGTAGTGAGCCTTACAAAACCAATGTCCACATTTATGTAGTGAGCCTTACCAGATCAATGTCCACATTTATGTAGTTAGCCTTAGCAGATTAATGTCCACATTGAGGGTGTGAGCCTTACCAGATCAATGTCCACATTTAGTTAGTGAGCCCTAAAAGATCAATGTCCACATTTAGGTAGTGTGCCCTACAAGATCAATGTCCACATTGAGGGAGTAAGCCTTACCAGATCAATGTCCACATTTATGTAATGAGCCGTACAAGATCAATGTCGACATTGAGGGAGTGAGCCCTACCAGATCAATGTCCACATTTATGTAGTGAGCCTTACCAGATCAATTTCCACATTTAGGTAGTGAGCTTTACAAAATCAATGTCCACATTTATGTAGTGAGCCTTACCAGATCAATGTCCACATTTATGTAGCGAGCCTTACCAGATCAATGTCCACATTTAGATATTGAGCCTTACCAGATCAATGTCCACATTTATGTATTGAGCCCTACCAGATCAATGTCCACATTTATGTAGTGAGCCCTACCAGATCAATGTCCACATGTAGGTAGTGAGCCTTACCAGATCAATGTTCACATTTATGTAGTGAGCCCTACCAGATCAATGTCCACATTTAGGTAGTGAGCCCTACCACATTAATGTCCACATTTAGGTAGTAAGCCTTACCAGATAAATGTTCACAATTAGGTTGTGAGCATTACAAGATCAAAGTCAACATTTTGGTAGTGAGCCCTACCAGATCAATGTCCACATTTATGTAGTGAGCCCTACCAGATCAATGTCCACATTTATGTAGTGAGCCTTACCAGATCAATGTCCACATGTATGTAGTTAGCCTTAACAGATCAATGTCCACATTTATGTAGTGAGCCTTTCCAGATCAATGTCCACATGTATGTAGTGAGCCTTACCATATAAATTGCCACATTTATGTAGTGCGCCTTACAAGATCAATGTCCACATTTAGGTAGTGAGCCCTACCAGATCAATGTCCACATTTATGTAGTGAGCCTTACCAGATCAATGTTTACATTTATGTAGTGAGCCTTACCAGATCAATGTCCACATTGAGGGAGTGTTCCCTACCAGATCAATGTCCACATTTATGTAGTGAGCCTTACCAGATCAATTTCCCAATTTATGTAGTGAGCCTTACCAGATGAATGTTCACATTTAGGTAGTGAGCCTTACCAGATCAATGTTCACATTTAGGTAGTGAGCCTTACCAGATCAATGTCCACTTGTATGTAGGGAGCCTTACCAGATCAAAGTCCACATTTATGTAGTGAGCCTTACCAGATCAATGTCCACATTTATGTAGTGAGCCCTACCAGATCAATGTCCACATTTATGTAGTTAACCTTACCAGAACAATGTCCACATTTATGTAGTGAACCTTACCAGATCAATGTTCACATTTAGGTAGTTAGCCTTACCAGATCAATGTTCACATTAAGGTAGTGAGCCGTACCAGATCAATGGCCACATTTAGGTAGTTAGCCATACCAGATCAATGTCCACATTTATGTAGTGAGCCCTACCAGATCAATGTCGACATTTAGGTAGTAAGCCCTACCTGATCAATGTCAACATTGAGGTAGTGAGCCCTACCAGATCAATGTCCACATTTAGGTAGTGAGCCTTACCAGATCAATGTCCACATTTATGTAGTGAGCCCTACCAGATCAATGTCCACATTTAGGTAGTAAGCCCTACCAGATCAATGTCAACATTGAGTTAGTGAGCCCTACCAGATCAATGTCCACATTTATGTAGTGAGCCCTACCAGATCAATGTCCACATTGAGGGAGTGAGCCCTAATAGATCAATGTCCACATTTATGTAGTTAGCCCTACCAGATCAATGTCCACATTTAGGTAGTGAGCCCTACCAGATCAGTGTCCACATTTGGCTAGTGAGCCCTACTAGATCAATGTCCACATTTAGTTAGTGAGCTCTACTAGATAATTGTCCACATTTAGTAAGTGAGCCCTACTAGATCAATGTCCACATTTAGGTAGTGAGCCCTAACAGATCAATGTCCACATTTAGTTAGTGAGCCCTACTAGATCAATGTTGACATTTAGGTAATGAGCCCTACCAGATCAATGTCCACATTTAGGTAGTGAGCCCTAACAGATCAATGTCCACATTTAGTTAGTGAGCCCTACTAGATCAATGTCCACATTTAGTTAGTGAGCCCTACTAGATCAATGTCAACATTTAGGTATTGAGCCCTACTAGATCAATGTCCACATTTAGGTTGTGAGCCCTACTTGATCAATTTCCACATTTAGTTAGTAAGCCCTACCAGATCAATGTCCACATTTAGGTAGTGAGCCCTACCAGATCAATGTCCACATTTGGCTAGTGAGCCCTACTAAATCAATGTCCACATTTAGTTAGTGAGCCCTACCAAGATCAATGTCCACATTTAGGTAATGAGCCCTACTAGATCAATGTCCACATGGAGGGAGTGAGCCCTACTAGATGAATGTCCACATTTAGGTAGTGAGCCCTACTAGATCAATGTCCACATGGAGGGAGTGAGCCCTACTAGATCAATGTCCACATTTAGTTAGTGAGCCCTACCAAAATCAATGTCCACATTTAGGTAGTGAGCCCTACCAGATCAATGTCCACATGGAGGGAGTGAGCCCTACTAGATCAATGTCCACATTTAGTTAGTGAGCCCTACTAAATCAATTTCCACATTTAGTTAGTGAGCCCTACCAGATCAATGTCCACATTTGGCTAGTGAGCCCTACTAAATCAATGTCCACATTTAGTTAGTGAGCCCTACTAGATCAATGTCCACATGGAGGGAGTGAGCCCTAATAGATCAATGTCCACATTTAGTTAGTGAGCCCTACTAAATCAATTTCCACATTTAGTTAGTGAGCCCTACCAGATCAATGTCCACATTTGGCTAGTGAGCCCTACTAAATCAATGTCCACATTTAGGTAGTGAGCCCTAACAGATCAATGTCCACATGGAAGGAGTGAGCCCTACTAGATCAATGTCCACATTTAGGTAGTGAGCCCTACCATATCAATGTCCACATGGAGGGAGTGAGCCCTACTTGATCAATGTCCACATTTAGTTAGTGAGCCCTACCAGATCAATGTCCATATTTAGGTAGTGAGCCCTACCAGATCAATATCCACATTTAGGTAGTGAGCCCTACCAGATCAATATCCATATTTAGTTAGTGAGCCCTACTAGATCAATGTTTACATTTAGGTAGTGAGCCCTACCAGATCAATGTCCACATTTTGGTAGTGAGCCCTACTAGATCAATGTCCACATTTAGGTAGTGAGCCCTAACAGATCAATGTGCAAATTTAGGTAGTGAGCCCTCCCAGATCAATTTTTACATCTAGGGAGTGAAACCTCCCAGATCAATGTCCACATTTAGGGAGTGAAACATCCCAGATCAATGTCCACATTTAGGGAGTGAGTCCTCCCAGATCAATGTCGACATCTAGGGAGTGAAACTTACCAGATCAATGTCCACATGTATGTAGTGAGCCTTACCAGATCAATGTTCAATTGAAGGATTGAGCCCTACCAGTTCAATGTCCACATTTAGGTAGTGAGCCCTACCAGATCAATGTTCACATTTAGGTAGTGAGCCCTACCAGATCAATATTCACATATATGTAGTGAGGCTTACCAGATCAATGTCCACCTTGAGGGAGTGAGCCCTATCAGATCAATGTCCACATTTATGTAGTGAGCCTTACCAGAACAATGTCCACATTTATGTAGTGAACCTTACCAGATCAATGTTCACATTAAGGTAGTGAGCCTTACCAGATCAATGTTCACATTTAGGTAGTGAGCCCTACCAGATCAATGTCCACATTTAGGTGGTTAGCTCTACCATATCAATGTCCACATGTATGTAGTGAGCCCTACCAGATCAATGTCCACATTTAGGTAGTGAGCCCTATCAGATCAATGTCCACATTGAGGGAGTGAGCCCTACCAGATCAATGTCCACATTTAGGTAGTGAGCCCTACCAGATCAATGTCGACATTTAGGTAGTGAGCCCTACCAGATCAATGTCCACATTTAGGTAGTGAGCCCTACCAGATCAATGTACAAATTTAGGTAGTGAGCCCTACCAGATCATTGACCACATTTAGGTCGTGAGCCTTACCAGATCAATGTCCACATTTTGGTAGTGAGCCCTACTAGATCAATGTCCACATTTAGGTAGTGAGCCCTACCAGATCAATGTGCAAATTTAGGTAGTGAGCCCTCCCAGATCAATTTTTACATCTAGGGAGTGAAACCTCCCAGATCAATGTCCACATTTAGGGAGTGAAACATCCCAGATCAATGTCCACATTTAGGGAGTGAGTCCTCCCAGATCAATGTCGACATCTAGGGAGTGAAACTTCCCAGATCAATGTCTACACGAATTATTTAAAAAACGATAGAAGATTTTGTTTCTTGCAACTGTTATTTTTTAATCAGCTAGCAGCTTAGCACATTTTCAAATTTTATTCCATAAATAAGTTATAGCGCCAAACTTGATTGTCACATCCTTGCAATCAGTGTAGGGCAATATATTTAAATTTAAGTTTGTACAATTTTTTAACATATAATTGTGACTTAATCACGTGTAAACAAATTCAAAGTTTTAAATTTCAATTACTGTCGGTGCACTGCAATACAGATACTAACTAATTAAGAGATTTGAACTATTTTATTTTTGGTCTTTCCACTTTGTGTGTGTGTGTGTGTGAGTGTGAGTGTGAGTGTGTGTGTGTTTGTTGTTGTTGTTGCTGTTTATTGTTGTAATACTTTAAAAAGTATTTTTTACTTCTTATCTTTGTTGCAATCTTTCTTCCTTTCACCAGTGAAATAAATAATATCTGCTTATTATCTGTAGATGTTAGACGCTCTTGTCTAAACCTCGACATTGTGCTTAGAATTATAGGAGAGTCAACTATCAATCATTTATTAGTGTACATATGTATTGTAACTATGGAGAGTGAGACCTCGACCAGTCAGTTTTCTACACAAGTGTTATAGTCAGGGCCATGTGTAGAAATGTGCTTACATGTAGTAGTAAAAAAACAACAACATCAGTCAGTAAAGTAAGGGCCAAACTTAACCACTTATATTAGCTGGTGAACATCTTACGAATTGATGTAATTACAGGTTTGATTACAGAGGGTTTCGGTGGTTTAATATTATCTGTGAGCAAATGGATGAGATACGGCGTAAACTTAGTATATATAGAAGATCTAACTCAAGCTACATTTTAAACAGGGGTACCTTGATATACGAAATTAATCCGTTCTGGGGTGGCTTTTGTTTCTTGGGTTTTTCGTATAACGAACTAAGTTTTACATGTAAAATACTTAATCCGTTCCAAGCAACACAGAAACAACACTTAAAATTGAAAATATCATGGAAAACTATTAAAAAAAACAAAGTAGGATTACTCAATCCTTGTAAGTACACATGATAGATCAAATAAACAATAAGAAAACAATGACTTTAGAATAAGATAAATAAATATGTATACACATCTAGGCTACCTTTCCACTGAGACGATAATGCAAAGTGGCGGAGAAGGTGTTAAGGGAGGAGATCGGATGATAGAAAATATTACGTTCGAAACATTTAATTTCATGCTAAATAAACACATTTAGTCCAACTACATAACCAAGTACGTGAATTGTGCACCAAAGCCATAGCTAAACGGTCCCTTGTGAAGAAACTGGCTAGCACTAGTTGGGGCGCGGACGCAAGACTACTGAGAGCTGTCTATCTCGGTAGTGTGAGGGGAGACATCAACTATAGTCTCCGGTCCAGGTCTTTGTGAGCCGTACGGCTCTAGAGGAACTAGACCGAATACAGAACCAAGCTCTACGTTTTGTATGCGGGGCGTTGCGTACTACACCCACAGCTGCCGTAGAAATTATGTCGAACGTAGAACCCCTAGCGATAAGGCGAGAAAAAGCAATCATGACCAGGGTGGAGCGGTACCGTAGGTTGGAGCATGACGAACCCTGCTTCCAACTAAAAGACCGATGGGTAAAGTTGACACGACTGAAAAGACCATTAATTATTGATACGGTCCATGAACTAGAAGACTCAGTCCCAATACCCAAGCATAGGGAACGAATGCAACTGGTCCCTGCTCGAGGGCCACATGAAAGCTTTGACTTGCCTGAACTACGTTTGACACTGGTGAATATTGCGGTGACGAAGGCCAGCCCCGTCGAGCTCCAGCGAAATGAGGCTCTGAAGAAAATCGAGGCTTATGGCGACAGCGTGGTTAGAGTCTTCACGGACAGCTCACGTTTCAAGGATGACAGAAGTGGATATGGAGTACTAATTCAATACCCAACTGGACCTGACAGTACCGAACTGTCAGGGCCGTGTTGATTGCATACAGTAGTAACGACGCCGAACTGGAGGTGATCTGCAGGGGTTTTGAGGAAGTGCGCCGACGTCTAGCAAGAAGATAGGTATTCCCGACCGCCGTAGTCTTCACCGACTCACGGTTTTTGCTCGAGAGTGTGGGACGATTCTTTCTGGAGGCAAAAACGGTCAGTGTCATTTTGGAAACAGTAGGTGAAATCCTAGCACAAGGCTGAAAAGTAGTCCTTCAGTATATCACTGAGCATAGTGGCGAGCCTCATTCAGACAGGGTCGATACGCTAGCCAGAGATGAGTCAGCCAACACGACTACCCGATGACCCAGCTGGGGGTCAGATCATGGGTTAAAGACCATTTCCGAGAGAAATAGCTTCAGGGCTGGGCATCTAGAAGCACGGCCAAAAATGTATACCAGTACATGCCGCGACCGAGCTAAAGTGACTTCTTGTGGAAATTGGACGTAGCAATCAGACGCTCACAACCAGAATGCGAACTGAAAATTGTCCCATACGAAGCTACCTGTACAAATTTAACACAAGAAGGGAACTGGCCTGTCGGCTGTGTGGCCACCCGGAGGAGACCACGTATTTGAAGAGTGCCCCGAGCTATGCGGGGATTTTGAAGGAGACATCCCAATACCTTCTGAAAAGTACCTCTTTGGCGATGCCCGCTTGATGAGCCTCGCACGCGATAAAATGAACCGGGTCCGAAGAGCATAACGGCTCGACCCAAAAAAAGAATGAACATTCATAAGTACAACTGTACACTAGACAACGTAACAACACTTAAGTTTATGTCGGATTTTTAAAAAAATCGAAATAGGAAAATTTGACTAAGTGACATTTTATTCAAAACTTTGGATCATCGGATGTGTTTTGTCAATCTGAGGGAGTGCATATATTAAGTATACTTAAGATCCCGTCTGAGGATACTTTGTTGCCTCATTTTGTCAAAATCAAATTTAATGGTTTAGATGTGTCACTTATTAGGACTTAACGTATTTTGAATTTAAGATCTTTCATGTGGAGGATTTATGCCTTAATAAATCAATTCTTACCTTCAATAATGAATTGCTTGACTCATACTATTCCATAAAACTAATCATGGATTACTACAAAGAATTCACTGCAATAGCTAAAGAATTTGGCTTAAGTTGAAAATAATTGAAAGATTGTGTTGAAGAGAAAGTCAAATTGCTGAAGAAAAAGAAGAGCTAAGAATAGCTGAAGAAAAAGAGATGCGAAAAATAGCCAAAGAAGAAGAGAGGCAAAGACAAATAATTGAAAGACAAGAAAGAGCTGCAAGAAGATAACTTGAACAACTTAAAAATGACAACTTAAAACTACAAATTGATTTAGAGAGTAGAGGTCACAATCGTGGTAATGACAGAAATAGAAAGTCAGCACCGAAGGATACTATCAAAGTTAGAAAATATGAGAGCGAGAAAGAAAAAATGGATGTTTATCTGGATTATTTTTAATCCATAATGGCCATGAAAGGTTATGATGAAGAAAATTGGCCAGCACAAATGATGACTCAACGAACTGGAGAAGCATTTGAAGCTTATAACAGTATAGCCAAAAAAGACAAAAACATATATAAAAATGTCAAAAAGGCACTTCTATGTCATTTCGGAAAGTCAGAGAATGATTATAGAAAAGAATTTCATGAAATGAGAATCAAGATGGACAAAGATCCACAGATCATAGTGCATGAAGAACATGTTAAATTAACAAAATGGCTGGAACTTACAGCAATAGATACAAGCAATCAAAAGGCCATTCTAGACATGGTGTTAATTGACAAGTTCTTAGAAAATGCAACACCAGATCTATTCACATATTTAACTGATAAGAAAGTTCGTACTAAAGCAGAGCTAACAAATGCATTACGCACATTCAAAGACTCTCATCCAAATGGGGAAATGGATAAGAGACAAGATATCTTTGCAGCAATACACATTAAAAACCAAGAAAAAAGACAAGGAATGAGAACACAGAGTCTGCCAAACCAAGTCATTAGACAAACTATTTGCTGGTACTGTAACAAGCCAGGATATATGGCGAGGCAGTGTTAACACAATAAAGGACATCCAAATAGGGTGTCAACTAATGGCAGCCCTATAAGAAATAAACAGATGAAAAATCAAGACACGATCACTTTGAAAGCAAAGGTAGACAAGCATGGAGAAAAAAATATAATCATAATTCCAGACATAGAAATTATGATCAAGGTAGACAATCATGGAGAGACAGATATAGTTTTGGTTCCTGAAAAAGAAATTATTATCAACCATGGAAAAAGAATGCAAACCATGTCATGATTGATAGAAGAAAGATGAATGGAGATGAAACTAAAACTAGTGACAACGTAGCCACTATTGACAATCACGTATAGTGTAGAAGTGATGAAGATCATAATAGCAGAGTTAGAAATGGTACTAGTGAGTCTGACACCATTTATGTGCAATCATTTTAAGTAGGAAGATCAATGGGTTGTGCATTAAGCAGAATCAAAGACATAGATACAGACAATGATTTTCAGAAAATGTTTCTAGTGACAGTGACTCATCTGGTCGAAATTCTGTTGAATTACGCAGTACTTTGTCTCCTCCTAATTCTATTCAGGTGGCTAGTTATGATATACTGTTCAAAACATTGACTAGGAACCTTGGCTACATTATCTCTGACAAAATGTCTACCAACAAGTTCATCAATCACATCTGTCGCTCTGCCTACACCGCCATTCGTCAGATCAGCTCATTCGTCGTTACTTAACAGTTAGTGCAACAAAAGCTCTAGTCTGTGCTCTTGTTCTAGCTCACATTGATTATTGCAATTCTCTTCTGTCAGGTGTGCCAAAACAATGCACTGAAAAACTACAGAAAGTTCAAAATTCAGCTGCGAGACTAGTTCTTAATGCAAAAAAAAACATGACCATGTTACTCCGCTACTTTACTCACTTCATTGGCTACCTATACAAGCTCGAATTGATTACAAACTGGCTGCTCTCTGTCACAACTTCTTTTCTGACTCATCTCTTTCCTATCATACTGGGGGACGCGGTGGTCGAGTGGCAGCGCACTGGACTGTCGTACCGATGGTCACGGGTTCGAATCCGTGTGAAGGCAAGGGTTTGTTCCCGGGGCCTAGGGCGTCCCTGAGTCACCCCGCTCCGAATGGGTACCTAACACTACATGTAGTTAGGCGGCTGGGTAATGCGTGGAACCCACAAAGCCGTGGCCTGTGAATGCTGCATCACTTGCCAACAGATCATCTGTCATGGTCTGTGGACGCAACTATCTTCTGCATAGAAGGAGCGTCTGTATAGATAAGATAAGATAAGATAAGAACTTCTGTCGGTCTACTCACCCAGTCGTCAGCTACGCTCTTCTGTAGACACACGTATTCTATGTGTTCCTAAGACACGAACTAAAACCTTTGGCGAAAGGTCATTCTCTTTTTGTGCAGCAAAAAAATGGAATTATCTACCATTACACATCCGTAGTATTCCTACTACCAAGTCCTTCAAAACTGCACTTAAGACGCATCTTTTCAAAATGTATTTACAAAATTAATGAAACAACATTTGTTTTAAATGATTAGCGTAGCTTATGTGTAATGTACTGTCCTTTATGTTGTTATTATGGTATGAATGGTTATTTAATTATTATATGTATGTTATGATCTCCATGTAAAGCACTGTGAGCCCGGTTCCTTACTGGGATACAGCGCTATATAAATTTTCAATTATTATTATTATTATTATTAATTATCTGGAAGCAAAAATGACATCTCAAAAGCTAAGTGACTTATTCAAGATGCTGGAATTGATATTGTGAATGGACATAATCGTGGTCGTGGTTGGTGAATTATTGAACATTTAATAGGCTGAAGAAGCATTGAAAGCCCATCTATTTGAATTCATACTCGTCAGCTGAAGAATGACTATTTTTGAACTAGGCTATGCTATTAGCCGACTACAAATTTGACATTAAACCTGTTAAGGGAAAGAACAATGTGGTTGCAGGCATATTAAGTAGAATGACAATAAATAAAGACATTCTGTGAATTCCTAAGTGATAATACCAGAGACCAAGGAGCAGTGTTTGAATTCCACTGGATATATATTTAATTTTAGTTTTAAGAATATTGATTGCTTAAAGAGTTTTACTTACACAAAAGTATATTTGTGTTAGAATTTCAGTTTCATTTTTTCAGTACAGGTAGACTGTTAAAGTCCTACAGATTTTTTCCTTTGATTTTTATTTATAGATATTGTGTGTAAGGCAATGAATGTCCATTGATGATGAATATTTGAAATTTGAATATACGTGTAGATTAATTTGATTTTATTAAGACCAAAAATGTTTTATTTCATAAACATTTTTTTTGAAGGATGAGGGTGAATGTCACTTGTGAATCGCGTTTTGGATGACGGAGAGATCACGTGAGTGAAAGCGTGAGAAGAGATTGGGTAGAAGGTTCGAGATTATGATCAGTGTTGGGGAATTATGGTGTGTGTAATGGCGGAACGTGTGCCTGAGGACACTACGTTGTATAGCCTCAAATTATATATGTTATGTGCATAGTGTAGCTATTAAAGTTGCTTTATTGAAACCGTTATTCAGAGGATTTTTTATGCAAGGTTATGTATTGCGAGAATGCCTACAAGATATATTAATAAGTAAAACATCAACAAAGATATTACAGTCATCTTGTGAGGGAAAATATACAGCAAACTTGTACAAATAAATTTACACACTTTTTGTGTTTTACCGGTTTCTAAAAGGTTACACATTTATTATGCAACAGATTTCTTGGTTTTTACTTTTTTTCTGTGAATAGTAAAGACAGAATATTTCTTTGACAGCACATAATGAAACCACATTCAGCGAGGGGACATATTTTCCGATACACATCTTCTAGTTGGCAAAGCTTAAGAGGGTATGTGAGAACAACTTCAGTACGTATAACTTATTCATTTCAGTCTTGATTTGCTGTGATGAGTACATCAAACTGTAGCACAATATTTACTTAATCCATGGTTCTGGTCTCGGCGCATTCACTTGTTAATTGCTACGTCACTAGGAATAACGGAATTAAAAAACTAGAGAAAACTAATCAATCAAATAGAGGTCCAATTTAAAAAAAAACGTTATTGATCAACTGACTTTTTAAAAACTAAATTATAACTCATTTCTTGAGTGAAACAACATATTTGTGTATACTTTTCCCTAAGTTCAGCTCACCTTGTATTTGAAGACCTTTGACCATGTTACATGCATCATATAAAGATTAAAGTTTTCCCATCTAACTCATTTTGAGTCTTACATTTTATTTCTTGATATATTTGTAGATCTCCGTTATCTTTAGATATCTCATAATATAGATATTCAAACCAAGTCACAAAGAAAAGAATGAAGTTTGATGCCAAATAGGAGGATTTCTAGCTACAGTCTTTGCCAATATTAGAAGAAATTTCTGAAAAATTTCGAGAACTTTTGAGCCAACACTTAGTATATCAAAAGTGACACGGCCTGGGTCAAGATTACTGACGACTTCCTGTGGAAGACTCATTTCAAAAAGCTAAAAACTTTGACCAATTTCATACAAACATAATTGCCAAAGACATAAACTCCGTTTGGAAACAATCAGCTTATAAAATTGAAAAATAAGAAATACTAATAACCTCAAAAGATAACCGATTACTCCTTTAGCTACCCTAAAGTTATTTTCACATTGTTTATTCCCTAATGAGCCTTGGTATAATATATATGCATACAGTTGTAAATTTTCATCGCAAAATAAAATGTATTTCCCGTTTAATTTTTTTTTCTAGAAACCCCTGCCTGCATAATTTTAACATTATTACATATTTTAATAGATTCAATGTCGTAATCATCACAGGTTTAAAACTTTAATGTTTCACAATGTTTAAACAAGTTTTAGAAATTTATTTGATTTACCTTATACCCCATTCACAACCCACCCCAGCTTCCGATATACAAACATTTATTTGATTTACTTTTTAACCTATTCACAACCCATCCCAGCTTCTGATATACACATATTTACGTTGTACAGACAAAAACGATACACGCAATCATTTAGTCTCAGAAATTTTATTTATCATAAAGCATTTTAATACGGTAATCAAACATTTAAAAGAATATCTTTATTACAATTCTAGAAGCGTGATACTCTTGTCCAGCAAACACTGATTTTTTTCTAGGGCACTAATCAATTTCCCCTGATCTCTTAACTTAGTGTCAAACACATAATCATTCTGTAATCAAGATTCAATTAATCAAGAGTCCGTATCAATGTATAACACCGGGTCAGATCCACAACACTATGTTGCTATCATTCAAGAATTCGTTACTGAAGGAAGCCCCAAGACAATAATAATTGTAAAGAATGATCCTAATAATTGTTTTAAAGAATTGTTACCAACGTTAATTAAAGGGGTTTGAGTGGATTTTAAAATAGGATCAATAGTTAAATTGTAATTGCTCTACACGTAAGGGGCAATAATATAAAGAAAATAATAATTGAATTAAACAACCGGCATCAACTAATTTTTTTTTAAAAAGTGAAATTTAATTATTATAATTCATTGATTGCATGATACACAACTTATAGAATCGATGTAAAGTTAACAATTTCTGATAATTCATTGATTGCATGATACACAGCTTATAGAATCGATGTAAAGTTAACAATTTCTGATAATTCATTGATTGCAAGATACACAGCTTATAGAATCGATGTAAAGTTAACCATTTCTGATAATTCATTGATTGCATGATACACAACTTATAGAATCGATGTAAAGTTAACAATTTCTGATAATTCATTGATTGCATGATACACAACTTATAGAATCGATGTAAAGTTAACAATTTCTTATAATTCATTGATTGCATGATACACAACTTATAGAATCGATGTAAAGTTAACAATTTCTTAGAATTCACTGATTGCATGATACACAACTTATAGAATCGATGTAAAGTTAACAATTTCTTAGAATTCACTGATTGCATGATACACAACTTATAGAATCAATGTAATGTTAACAACTTCTTATAACCCAGTAGTTTAACATTTTATTTTTTCACATTTTATTTCCTGCCAGTACCTCTCAGTTTTTTTAAAGCTCAACACTTTTATCTGGTACAACTTTTATTATATCCAACTGCCCGGTCTGGTACAACATTGATTATATTCAACTGCCCGGTCTGGTACAACATTGATTATATCCAACTGCCCGGTCTGGTACAACATTGATTATATCCAACTGCCCGGTCTGGTACAACATTGATTATATCCAACTGCCCGGTCTGGTACAACATTGATTATATCCAACTGCCCGGTCTGGTACAACATTGATTATATCCAACTGCCCGGTCTGGTAAAACATTGATTATATCCAACTGCCCGGTCTGGTACAACATTGATTATATCCAACTGCCCGGTCTGGTAAAACATTGATTATATCTAACTGTCCGGTCTGGTACAACTTTGATTGTATCAACTGCCCGGTCTGGTACAACATTGATTATATCTAACTGTCAGGTCTGGTACAACTTTGATTGTATCAACTGCCCGGTCTGGCAAAACTTTGATTGTATCAACTGCCCGGTCTGGTACAACATTGATTATATCTAACTGTCAGGTCTGGTACAACTTTGATTGTATCAACTGCCCGGTCTGGCAAAACTTTGATTGTATCAACTGCCCGGTCTGGTACTAATTTGCTTATATCTACCTGCCCGGTGTGGTACAACTTTGATTGTATCAACTGCCCTGTCTGGTACTAGTTTGATTATATCTAACTGTCCTGTCTGGTACAACTTTATATCTAACTGCCAGGTCTAGTACAACTTTGATTATATCTAACTGCCCCCTCAGACATATTTTTGATTCACCTCTGAGAAAGATAATTAAAATGGACCACGAAATTATTTTTTGTGATCAAATTTCAGCCGTAGCTAAATTTAAAAAAAAACAAAAAAAAACAACGTTTTCGTGTCTTTCATCACTATTTGACAAAGTACGGCGATTAGAACTGTGACACATTGAGAGATCGTCGACATTTTTGGGTGAATCGTGAGTAAATACTTTCTGTATGTTTTAATATTGTATTTCCATTGATTAGAGATGTGCACATAATTTAACTTAAATCTTATTTTGTCCTTGTCGTGTGCATTTCTGTACTTAACAAATATTTAAAGATGCAATTTACATGCATGCTTTTCTAAATAAATGTGACCTACAAACGATTATTATTTTTTTTAAAACCACTTGTTTTCATTTTTTCTATGATACAAGTAAATCTGCTTTGTACCATATAAAAGGGGGTCCGTGTGGGGAACTGTTTTGCACTAGCAGACCTACAAGAAGAAGCAACAATTTACTCAAAGAAGACACAAATATGCATATTGCGTTGAATCCTTATAATAAAAGGCAATGTTCTGTCCGGTTATTGATAGCGATTGGTCCCTCAAACTCCTACAGCCAATCAAGATCGGAGAAAAATTAAATCTCATTTACATATTGAACGACGTTGCAAACGAACGAGTTTTTTTTGTGCAGTTTTTTTCCAAGAGTTTTTGTTTAAGCGATGCCCCACTTATTGTAGGCAGTGTATATAGACCACCGAATACAAACCTAGAATACATGAACAATCTTTGTAGTCAATTAACTTTCATAAACGAGAATAATAAAAATGCAGTTCTATTAATTTTGGGGGACTTTAATCTTCCAGATATAAATTGGAAAAATTATACAATTGATAACCATCAAACTAACAAAGAAATTAATGAACACTTTTTAGACACTATAAACAACATAAACCTAGAACAGATAGTAAAAACAGAAACAAGGAAAAATAAAACACTAGATTTATTCCTAACAAATAGACCAGGACTAGTGTTAGACTATAAAATAATACCAGGACTGTCCGACCATGATATAATTAGGGTCACCAATACAATAAAAACTAAAATTAATAAGATACCTAGAAGAATAATCTATCTTTGGAATAAATGTAATTTAATAAAACTACACCAATCAGCGGCTAACTTCCAACAAACTTTCCTAAGTTAATTTAACACAAATAGCCCAGTAGAAGAAATTTGGAAAGATATAAAAACAAATCTAAAAACTATAATGGATGAGAATGTTCCAACAAAACTAACATCAAATAAAATTAACAAATGCTGGTTCAATTCTAGATTGAAAAAGCTATGCAAACAAAAAGAGAACTTATTTAAGAAATATAAAGCTACCTATTCATATAGGATACACAAAAAATACATAAAGATTAAACACTTGACACAAAAACTTAGTCGAAACCTCCAAAATGAATATATAAACAATGTAATTACCAAAGATAGCAATAAAAACTTATGGTCTTTTATCAAATCTAAAAAAATGGAACCTTCAGGAATAGCCACACTAAAAGGCTCAAATAATAAAACCTATAATGATAATGAAACTAAAGCTAATATCCTTAACACATATTTTGCATCATCTTTTTCTGCCTCAGGCGACAAGGAAGGCTTAATAAATTTAAATAAAATGGAGGAAATAGGTAACATAACTGTAGATGAGATAGGTATACATTCACTCCTAAAAAACTTAAAAATAAACAAAGCTACTGGCCCAGATGATTTGCCTGCAAGGTTATTAAAAGAACTAAGCAATGAACTGTCCCCAATCCTTGTAGTTCTCTTTCAAGCCTCCCTAAACCAGGGTAAAGTGCCCCAGGATTGGAAATTAGCTAACGTAACTCCACTCTTTAAGAAAGGGGATAAATCAGACCCTGGTAACTACAGGCCTGTATCACTAACTAGTATCAGCTGTAAATTACTAGAACACATAATATATAGTAGAATAGTTAACCACCTTGACAAATATAATGCCCTATGCCCACATCAACACGGCTTTAGAAAAAACAGATCATGTGAAACACAATTAATAGGTTTAGTAGATGAGCTATCAAAAGGCTTAGACAAAAATGATCAAATAGATACAATATTACTAGACTTCTCAAAAGCATTTGACAAAGTTCACCACCTTAGTTTACTTAAAAAACTTAACTACTTTGAAATCTCAGGTTCCTTACATCACTGGATCCAAGACTTCTTTTTGGGCAGGGAGCAAACTGTAATAATTCATGGATCTAAATCTGCACCAATAAAGGTTAATTCAGGAGTTCCACAAGGAACTGTGCTAGGTCCCTTACTCCTTTTAATATATATATAAATGATTTACCCAACAACATCTCAACAGGAACAAAAGTTAGGGTATTTGCTGATGATTGTATAATCTATAGAACAATTAAAACAGAACAAGATAGCAAAATTTTACAAAAAGACCTACATGAATTGATAAAATGGGAAACTAACTGGAGTATGAGTTTCCACCCAGAATAGTGTCAACTGTTATGAGTAACAAAGAAAAAGAAATAAATAAATTCAAAATATTTCATTCATGGAAAGGAACTAACCCAAACTAAAGATGCAAAATACTTAGGAGTCATAATAAATGAGAAATTATCATTGAATTCCCATGTAAATGAAGTTATTAAAAAATCAAACACAACCTTAGGCTTTATAAAAAGAAACCTTTACAAATGTAATAAAGATATAAAACTAAAATGCTATCTCACTTTGGTGAGACCTGTACTAAAATATGCATCTTCTGTATGGGACCCAACCACCAAAGAAAACATTGATAAACTAGAACAAATCCAAAAAAAGAGCTGCCAGATTCATTACTGGAGAATATTCAAAACTGACTAGAATAACACCTTTAGTTAAATCATTAAACCTTGAAACACCAGAGGATAGAAGAACCAAGAGTAAAGTAGTAATCATACATAAAGCAATTAACTCTAATTTAGAAATAAAACACAAAGATAACTTAATACAACCCTCATATAGACATAAGGATAAAATCACCTTTCTTATTCCATATGCAATAACAAACTCAAACAAAATTTCGTTCTTCCCGTCCGGAATTCGGGCGTGGAATTTGTTGCCTGAAGAAACCAGGAAAGCCAACACTTTATCAACATTTAAAACTCTAATAAGAATGCAGGACTAAACACAAACCAAAGATAAGCGTAGGACGCAATAATCTTCTGTATAGAAGGAGCGTCTGAAACAGATAAGATAAGATGCGCTTTGGGATTTGTAGTCAAAAACTTATATTGTACGGGTTATTTATTATAACTATAATGTATAGTAATTTTAAATCCCTTATATTAACTTCACCGCCGTCTCTCTCTGTCTCTCTCTCTCTCTCTGTCTGTCGTTCGCCGTCGGGCAGGCGGGCGGAAAAAAAAAGTAAATAAAACAACCCAGCAAAAACAAAGTTTTTTTTACTATAAATCCCTTATATATGGGACATAACTAAAAGTATTGATTATGTGCAAATGCGACAAACATTTACAGACTGAAACCGAAATTATCTTCCCTGGCTTTAAAACTGGGGGAAAAGGGGAGGGGGTGTGGACATGAACGGGTGGCGTCAACTCAACTCCAGGTTGTTTACCTGTTTAAAACACGAGATGTGGTCATGGATTGCTGGCGTAAAGTCAAGTGACCCGTAAAATGTAAACAATAGCGACCGCTATTTATAGTTTATATAAAGTAAAAATGAATTGATTTAATTATGGTACGTTCACTCGATCTGAAATTTTGATACGATGCATTGTTAGGTGACACGGGTCGGTGTGCCAAATTTCAGCTCGATGGCTTCACGGGAAATGTGTCATTTTCGACTTTTGTTTTCCGCGGTGCCCGACCAAGACAGACAGAGGCGGCGGTGAAGTTAATATAAGGGATTTAATTAAACAACCCCGCAAAAACCAACAAAATTGCTAAAATTCGTAAGGAACTTGACAGAACATTGTTGCCACCACATGATTTATCTCCTTCTTTTGCTGTGAGGTCAAGCTTTGACATGTTCTAGCCTGTTACGGAAGATGAAGTCAAAAGTATTATTCTAAAATCTAAGCCAACGTCCTGCTCTCTTGATCCCAGCCCCACTCCACTATTGGTTGAGTAATTAGATCTCTTACTCCCAACAGTAACAAATATAGTTAATGAAAGTCTAAAATCTGGCACCTTTCCTTCATTATGTAAATCTGCTATTATAAAACCCTTGCTGAAAAAACAAGGGTTAGACCAAAAAAATTTAAACAACTATCGACCTGTGTCTAATATTTCATTTTTGTCGAAAGTCATTGAAAAACTAGTCTTAAAACAACTTTTTGCTTATCTAAATGACCACACTCTTCTAAGTCCCAATCAGTCGGCTTACAGACCTTCTCACAGCACAGAGACCACCCTGTTAAAGGTAACAAATGACCTCCTACTCGCACTGGACAGTGGGAAAATTGCTATATTGGTCCTCTTAGATCTTAGTGCAGCCTTTGACACTGTCGACCATCAAACACTGGTGAAAACCCTTCAAAATTATTTTGGAATTTCTGGCTCAGTTCTGGCTTGGTTTCAATCATACTTATCTAACAGATCACAGGTAGTATCAGTAGATGGTTGTATCTCTCACAAAGCTGACTTGCTTTATGGTGTGCCTCAGGGCTCTGTTTTGGGTCCGGTACTTTTTGTGCTGTAAACAAGACCGCTACTTCTACTGCTCGAAAAGCATTCAGTAAAAAGCCAATCATTTGCAGATGATACTCAGCTATATACTCACACAGATCCCTCTAATTTGGACTCCGCTGTCCAATTGATGCAAGAGTGCATTGATGAGGTAAAGTCTTGGATGACGTTCAGCAAACTCAAGCTGAATGATGACAAGACTGAAGCCCTTCTATTTTGCAACAATAAATCACGCAGTACTTTGTCTCTTCCGAAGTCAATTCAGGTAGCCAGTTCGGATATTCTGTTCAAAACATCGACTAGGAATCTTGGCTACATTATTTCTGACAACATGTCTATTAACAACTTTATCAATCACATCTGTCGCTCTGCCTACACTGCCTATCGTCAGATCAGCTCAATCCGTCACTACTTAACAGTTAGTGCAACAAAAACTCTAGTCTGTGCTCTTGTACTAGCTCGTATGGATTACTGCAATTCTCTTCTGTCAGGTGCGACAAAACAATGCATTGAAAAACCACAGAAAGTTCAAAATTCAGCTGCCAGACTGGTGCTCAAGGCAAAAAAACATGACCATGTTACTCCACTTCTTCACTCACTTCATTGGCTGCCTATACAAGCCCGTATTGATTACAAACTGGCCGTTCTCTGTCACAACTTCTTTTCGGACTCATGCCCATCGTATCTTACTGAACTTTTGTCGGTCTACTCACCCACTCGCCAGCTACGATCTTCTGCAGACACACGCGTTCTCTCTGTTCCTACGACACGCACCAAAACATTTGGTGAAAGGTCGTTCTCTTTTTGTGCAGCCAAACAATGGAATTCTCTACCATTACACATACGTAGTATTCAAACAACCAAGTCCTTCAAGACTGCACTTAAGACACATCTTTTCAACATTTATTTTCAAAATTAATGAAACAACATTTCTTGTAAATGATTAACGTAGCTTATGTATAATGTACTGTAATTTTTGTGTTTTTGTTATGATATGAAAGTTAATTTAATATTTATAGGTATGTTATTTCTTTCATGTAAAGCGCTGTGAGCCCAGTTCCTTACTGGGATACAGCGCTATATAAATAATCAATTTATTATTATTATTATTATTAAAACAAAGTTTTTGACTATAAATCCCTTATATGTGAGACAGAACTTAAAATATTGATTAAGTTCCAACGCGATAAACATTTACAGCCTAAAAATGATTGAATTCCTCCTCCTAGAGATGTGGTCATGGACTGCTGGCGTGAAGTCAAGTGACCCGTAAAATGTAAACAAAAGCGACCGCTACATATAGTTTATAAAGATAAACTAAAAATTCATTAATTTAATTACGGTACGTTCGATGGATCTGAAATTTTGATACGATGCATTGTTAGGTGACACGGGTCCTTGTGCCAAATTTCAGCTCGATGGCTTCACGGGAAAAGGGTCATTTTCGAATTTTGTTTTTCTGCGGTGCCCGACCAAGACATAGAGAGACGGCTGTGAAGTTAATATAAGGGATTTGAAAAATGACACACTTCCCGTGATGCCATTGAGATAAAATTTGGTACATAGACACGTGTCACCTAACAATGCATGGTATCAAAATTTCAGATCGATTGAATGCACAGTAATTAAATAAATGCTTTTGTTTACACTTTACGTGTCACGCTGAGCTCAGTCCAGCGATCGATGACCAGACCTTACCCCTCTCACTCCCCCCACCCCGGGTTATACAGCAAAGGGGAGTTAAGGCAGATTCAGTCAGTAAATGTTTGTCGCGTTTGGACATGATCAATACTTTCAATTATGTCTCATATTTAAGGGATTTATAGTCAAAATTTAGTTTTTACGGCGTTGTTTAATGAAATCCCTTATATTAACTTCACCGCCATCTGCCTCTTTGTCTTGGGCTCGCGGTCGTTTGGTTGGGAGGGCTGAAAAACAAAAGTAAAAATTGAACCACTTCCAATGATGCCATCAAGCTGAAATTTGGCACACTGACCCGTTTTACCTAACAATGCATCATATCAAAATTTTCAGATCGATCGAACGTACAGTATTAAAATTAATGCATTTTTAGTTGATCTATATAAAACTAAATGTAGCAGTCACTATTGTTTACATTTTACGGGTCACTTGACTTCACGCCAGCCATCGATGACCACATCTCGTATTTTAACCAGGAGGAATTCACTCAGTTTCAAGCTGTAAATGTTTGTCGTTTTGGAACATAATACTTTAAGTTCTGTCACCCATATAAGGGATTTATAGTAAAAAACTTTGTTTTTACGGTTTAAAAAAAAATTAAATCACATATTTTAACTTCCCCGCCGTCTCTCTCTCTCTGTCTTGGGCTCTCGGTCGTTCGGTTGGGCGGGTGGAAAAACAAAAGTAAACATTTACCAACTTCCTGTGATGCCATCGAGCTGACATTTTGCACATAGACTCGTGTCACCTAACAATGCATTGTATCGAAATTTCAGATCGATCGAATGTACAGTCATTAAATTAATGCATTTTTAGTTTATCTCTATCTATAGTATGTTTAGTCGTCTGGAGTTGACATCCACGGCTCACTGGTTTCACTTCAGCCTTCGATGGCTCGGGGATCTGTCACGGTCTTTTGAGTGGTGTGTATTAAAGTGAACATAAACAATACTTTTGGTTAGGTCTCATATATAAGTGATTTATAGTCAAAAACTATGTTTTTACGCGTTTATTTAGTTAAATCCCTTATATTAACTTCAAAATCTTGTCTTTCTCTTTGTCTCTCTCTCTCTCTGTCTGTCGTCATCTCTTCGTACGTCGGGCGGAAAAACAAACGTCAAACATGACACACTTCCCGTAATGCCATCGAGCTGAAATTTGGCACATAGACTGGTGTCAGCTAACAATGCATCGTATCAAAATTTCAGATCGATCGAACGAACCGTAATTACACTAATGCATATTTAGTTTATCTCTATATAAAAAAATATGTAATTAAAATTCACGGTGTGTTATTGTTTTTCTTTCACGTGTCAGTTGAGTTCGCACGCTGACGCCATCCATCGATGTACCGGCGTGCTTTTGTTTACATTTTACGTGTCACGCTAAGCTCGGTCAAGTGATTGGTGACCAGACCTCCCCCCTCCGAGTTATACAGCAAAAGGGAGTTAAGACAGATTCGGTCAGTAAATGTTTGTCGCGTTTGAACATGATCAATACTTTTAATTATGTCTCATATATAAAGGATTTTTTACGGGGCTGTTTTATTGACGTGATACACATGTATAGCCGGTCGAGACGGCGGGTCTCTCGACAAACCCCGGTGGAGGGGAAGTAGGGTCTCTCGATAGACCGCGGTGTTGGCGGGGAGGGGGTATGGTCTCGGGACGGACCGTGGTGTTGGTGGGGTTAGGGTTTCTAGACAGACCAAGGTGTGGGGGTTAGAGTCTCTGGACAGACCGTGGTGGGGGGAGATAGGGTCTCTTAACTGACCGCATTGTAGGGGGGGGAGGTAGGGTCTCTAGGCAGACGGGAGTGGGTAATGTTGTGATGTCCTACCATGAACTTCACAGGTCACCCTACACCTATTCCCATCATTGGACGGGCTTTGTTGCTAGTACACACATATTATAATATTTCAAGAGTAAACAATGCCAAGCAGGTTTGACACATAGAATGACGTTGAACACCAACTTGGCTGACACATAGATGGAAGGGCATTGAATACAAATATAGATAAATATACAAGATAGACAGTGAGATTCAAGCTGCATTGAATACAAAATAGCCATGTTAAAAAGTAGTGAGCTAAAAGAAACATAATTCAAAACTATTTTGAAGTTAAGTCCAACATTATGTTTGTTCGTTGAATATGTGGAACCCGAAAGTTTAAGTTTTTGAGTGAAAAAAAAACGGGTGGGGGAAAGTTAAAACGTATGTATTTTAAAATGTAAAAATCTTTTCTTATAGAAACAAACTATGCACTTTCTTTGTGTTGTCCTGGTCATAGTGCAGGGGTTGACCACGGCTACTCTAATCTACCCTTACTACCCGCACTTCTTGGAGGCTTACTACACGTTTCAAATGCTTGACATCAATAGAAACAATTCCATCGAACTAAACGAGCTGATCGCAAGTTTTCAGGTTAGACTTATAGTCAGTTCACACTGTAGAGTACTCCAAGAGATGCTCCGTAGTGTAGACAGACTAAAATATTGCTTTTGCACGATGGTCGATGGGAAGATCCATGGAGTGCTCCATGAGATGTTGAATGGTGTGAACTGACATTAACGCTGAAGATAAAGTTATCAAACATTAAATTTGTGAGGCTTGGATGTTAATGGATATAATTGAGATCCTTGGATGTTAATGGATATAATTGTGATGTTTCGATGTTAATGGATATAATTGTGATGCTTGGATGTTAATGGATATAATGGTTTTGATATTAATGAGACACAAGTGTAGTATTATGATTCTGATCATTTTAAATTTTTAATTCATTAATTGAATTCAAATTCACGTTAACAAATATATATTTTTTTTTAAAGCTTTTAGATCAAATTGAAATAAAAATAGTTGTAATGATGATTATTTTAATTACCGTATATACTCGTTCTATAAGCCGACCCCCCACTTTTGGAAGGGAAAAGTATTAAAAGTGTATAACCCGATCGCAAGCCGACCCCCAAAAATAAATAATATAACAGCTTTAAAAAAAATGGTACATATTTTTAAAAAAAACTACAAGCTAAATCGGTCATTATGATTGTTTACTTTTTACTGCCTATATTTGTCTTTCTGCTCTTTGTTAAGCAAGAGTTACCGGTATTCAAAAACAAAAATTATTTGGTAAACAGTGACGAAAGCGTGTGCATTAAAATCCGTGGTTGAAAACAAAATTTGTGAAACAATTTATTAAAACGTTCACACAAATAAATAAAATGATTAAATAAGGTAAGAACTGAATTGTAGTAATATATTATAGCTTCTGGTAGAGCAGTCGAATCTTGTACCATGTAGAAAAGGACATTGATAATCTACAATAACAACACCGATATTCAATATACATGTAGAAATCACTTATGACCCACTCATAAGCCGACCCCCCCCCCACCACTTTTCCCCCTAGATTTTGTCCAAAAAAGATCGGCTTGCGAACGAGTGTATAAGGTATTTCATAGTTTGAATTATGCCTCAATAAAATGAACAAAAAACATATTTTTTAAAAGATGAGGCCCAGCTGCAGTGAGGAATGTAGAATCTCGCATGAAAAAGCAGAAAATATTTTTTTAGCCACAAACTAAGGAGTTTAAAATTACATGCATATCTATAAATAACCAATTAAACACCAATGCGCATGCGTGACTGTGTGAATAACGCTGGACAATATTCCCACAGCTGTGCGAATAATCACCACGAACTTAAAATGCATTAATTTAATTACGGTACATTTGATCGATCTGAAACTTTAATAGCTTAATCCTCCCCACAAGCCAAACCTACTGTGATAATGTCAGCACTCTAGCAAGTCAGAAAACGTGTTTACGAGTGTTTTGAAAAAGTAGACGACAGATCCGGAAGCGTTGAATACATATACTGATCCGCCTACGTGCACGAGTTAATAGAATACGGGCCTCAAAAATAAATGAACCTGTTAGATGTACTTTAAAATACAAAATACACAAACAAATTGTGCAATGAAAACAATAAATTTGAGCTTTATTTTTAGACTGATACGACAGCAAGCAATACCCATGATAGAATCCACATGGAAAATAGACTCATAAAAAGATTTGGTACGTTGGCTCCATATGGAATTAACCAAATTCATAATTTTACTTAACTGCAGAATCTTGTTCCCGTTGTGGTTTTTACTGTAACTTTGGATACTTCCCGCTTTTTCCTATATCCTGTGTCCATGTTTGTTTTTGTTTTTCCTTTCTTTTTATTTAACATAAATATTTTAAAATACAATATGTTTTAAGAATATTATTATTACTTATGTAAGTATTGAAAGAATGTATATTATGTTGTACTAATGAAGGCATTAGCCGAAACGTTTACTGTCGTATCAGTCTAAAAATAAAGCTCAAATTTATTGTTTTCATTGCACAATTTGTTTGTGTATTTTGTATTTTATTTAAAAGCTTTATTGCAGTCCCATTCTATATGATGTATAAATCTTAGATTTACTTTAACATTTTCGTTAATCAACATAGCAAATTTTTTGTTAAAAATGTGCTTTACTTCTCTTTTATTCTACAGCCATTTAGCATAGGAAATGCACCAGATATTTTGGTATCACGGACTAATTTTTTCATGGAAATGCTTTCCGAGGGGACGGAGTTACAAGAGATGCATAGAATGTTTGAAATATATGACGTAGACCAGGACCAAACATTAACTAACAATGACGTCAGGGTTATGTACCAAATATTCGACACAAACAAAGATTCTAGCGTCTGCTTGTCGGAATTTACTAAGTAAGCAAATGAAATCAATACCGCTAAGTTGTTGATAGGTTGAATTTTGTTAATATGAATGAATGAATAAATGCAATCTTCTATAGCGCTAATACTATACAAGGACTTACATGCTCATTGCGTTATGATATTTAAAAACTCCAAAAAAATATATATTCTGAAATTTTTTTGAAACGATCGTTGTTTTTCACATTTTTTCTAATATTCCAGAAGACCTTTCCTAAATTTTGATGCGCCCGAATCAAAAGATTGCTTTCAAAAGTCAAAAGGTCTTCCTCCTGTAAAACTGCGTAAAAGATCGTATCCGCTTTATAGATATATGTTCCGATATTGATTCCTGCAAATACTATGGCGCTGATCCGTTCACACAGACGTAAGATAGTGACTGAATATTATGTATTCTTTACGCTACGGAAGCCAGTGTAGATCTCTAATTGCCAGTTTAATGTTGCTTGACTTTTTCATCCTCGATGTCAATATTACCTAATTTGACATTTGTCCCAACGTGATCTGTCGCTTAATTGTAAGCTATGCCTAGAACATATATTCTTTAGTTTGTGTATGTATCACTGAAAATTATATTTTTTTATTTACATTCAGAACTAGCCAACAGAATATCACTTACTAAAGTTTTAGAACTTCAGGTCAATACGAGAAGTAACTTTGAATGTTTCCAAAATGTTTGGCGATGTCTCAACATCTGGGAAGTCATTGTTTGGATAACTTTGAATTTTAAGTCTGAACCCCCCCCCCACCCTCCCGAAAATTTTACCTTACCGAGTTTTGTATCTTATAAAATCATTGTGTGAATATTTGATCTGATTCTACGTCGTTGGTTAAATACTTTGCCTAATTGGGAGTTACAAAAATACTAGCTAGAAATAAAGGAATAATTAAGTTTTAAGTCTAATGCAGATTGTCTGTTTGTTAAAAAATAACTTTTGGGATGTGTATCTTTAGATGTTATACGCTCTTAATTATTGTCCATTTTAAAGTTCAAACTGCGAATTGATACAGAAAAAAATAAAAATTTAGAAAGCTCTCTTTTGAATCGACATTGCCTTACGAATGAGTTGTCTATTTCAGACTTTTGGAAAAAAGAAAAATAACTCTATAAATTTTGAAACATTATTTTTGATGAGTCCCGTTGAGCCTGTTGGACTAAAAAGAAAATACGGAGGGAATGAAATCTTTATCACCATCAATATAAACATATTCATTATTATCATCATCATCATCATCATAATTGCTCCAATCTTTAACAAATATGTCTAAAAGTGACTTTTGTTAAAAGGGTAAAGGTACATGTAATCGAAAATTTTCTTGAAACAACTTGAATATTATTTTATTTTGTTTCAGAGGCTTTAATGACATATTCATCTATGCTGGCGCCAAGGTTCGAAGACTTAGAATTTAATGATCGATATTGGTTTACGACACACTGTTTCATAATAAATCTCCAAGTAAATACATTTAAAATAGTATGAATTATAATTTTTTTTTAAAAAGACATGGTCTTTATAACTTCATTATAAAAGTTAAAAATAATTAAAAATGGTATTTAATGTGTTAAATAAGTGTATGTTTTTCAAATTAAAGAATTGAATAAAGAGAATAAAAAGGTTTATACGCTTTATCTGTGTCAACTAACTGTGATTATTAATATAACGGTGTTTCTTGCTAAGATTGGGATGCATTCTGCGGTAAAAGCCGCTATCTTAAACGTTTCAGGCAACATTACTGTTTCCTTGACTAAATTTATTTAGCCTTAGCTAATTCAATGAAAGAAATTCGATAAAACCGACTATTTCCAATAAAGAAGTCCGTGAACCCCTTCTTTTTCCACGACAAGAATATAGGAACCCCAACTCATTCCATGTCATGAATGTAGGAACCCCAACTCATTCCATGTCATGAATGTAGGAACCCCAACTCATTCCATGTCATGAATGTAGGAACCCCAACTCATTCCATGTCATGAATGTAGGAACCCCAACTCATTCCATGTCATGAATGTAGGAACCCCAACTCATTCCATGTCATGAATGTAGGAACCCCAACTCATTCCATGTCATGAATGTAGGATCCCCAACTCATTCCATGTCATGAATGTAGGAACCCCGACTCATTCCATGTCATGAATGTAGGAACCCCAACTCATTCCATGTCATGAATGTAGGAACCCCAACTCATTCCATGTCATGAATGTAGGAACCCCAACTCATTCCATGTCATGAATGTAGGAACCCCAACTCATTCCATGTCATGAATGTAGGATCCCCAACTCATTCCATGTCATGAATGTAGGAACCCCAACTCATTCCATGTCATGAATGTAGGAACCCCAACTCATTCCATGTCATGAATGTAGGAACCCCAACTCATTCCATGTCATGAATGTAGGAACCCCAACTCATTCCATGTCATGAATGTAGGAACCCCAACTCATTCCATGTCATGAATGTAGGAACCCCAACTCATTCCATGTCATGAATGTAGGAACCCCAACTCATTCCATGTCATGAATGTAGGAACCCCAACTCATTCCATGTCATGAATGTAGGATCCCCAACTCATTCCATGTCATGAATGTAGGAACCCCAACTCATTCCATGTCATGAATGTAGGAACCCCAACTCATTCCATGTCATGAATGTAGGAACCCCAACTCATTCCATGTCATGAATGTAGGAACCCCAACTCATTCCATGTCATGAATGTAGGAACCCCAACTCATTCCATGTCATGAATGTAAGAACCCTAAATCTTTCCGTGTCAGGAATGAGGGAACTTAAAATGCGTCTTGAAAAGGATTTCGAAATTATAACGGCTTCCTCGACAGGTATTTTATTTTTCTGTAAATTTGTTATTTACAATTTACATGAAAATCTTGATAACAAATTTCTTAAGTTAAAATACTCAAAGCACTGAATAGTTTAGTATTTCTTCTTCCTCTATTTCTTAAGATCTTAAAATCTGCAATATAAAATTAATAATACATATTGTTTCTATAAATTTAGACATTAGTAATGAACATTTTAGTATTAAGATTAATAGAGCGTGTTTCTGACCTTAACAAATACATTAGATGACATGACGTCATCATTTGAGCTTATATATGTATTTTTTAAAAAAAATCATTCACCGAGGTTTGTCACACTGAGACGATATTTCATTTTAAATGACAAACAATACCGGATATGCTCTTAATACTCGTGTGCATGAAATCAAATATTTATTTATATATCTATAATAATAAAAGGCAATTTTTGTCCGTTCTGTCCGGTCCTCGATAGCGATTGGTACCTTTTCTTTAGTTCCCTTCCTTTTCCTATCATCTCCTTGCCCCTATATATATTGTGGAGATCTTACGCGCAGTTAGTAGCATTCAAAGAGACATCTGGTCTTTTGAAGTTGCACGTGGCCACCGGAGTTTGACCAGAAGACGTTAAATGGTATTCTGGTGTGAACTGGCCCGGTCAGTAGATTCGGCGATGAAAGGAGTTGCCGAGCGAAGTGACCGGAGGTGTTAAATCTGCCCAGGGGTATATAGGAATGACCAGACGTGCAGGTGGTCTGGTCGGGGGTAGGGAAAGGGGTACACCAGAGACGGTTATGTCAAATCGGCTACTCCACCCCCGCACAAGTCAATCTATGAGGGGTGGTACGTGATGATTGACAGTTAGGATGAACCTATTACAATTAGAGACTGACGGAAGACTGGACACAAATGGACTGACGTGAGTTGTTTGGAGGCGTGGCCTCAGGACTGAGAGTTAGTTATAGGACGGGACGAGCTACGGACAGGGGAGATAGGAGGAGGAGATTGCAAAGAGTAGATCGTAGAATTGGACTTAGGACAGTGAGTCTTGTACTTAGGTGAATTTAGAATTGAGAGTTTATGTTGGAGTAAATGAATGAAGCAATAAACTAATCATATGTGTTCATGCAGTCTTGGAGTCTGCTGTTGATTATGAGAAGACAAGTGTGACAAGTAACTTTGAGCCCTGCCCACCTGTGCCTATTTTTACCCTCTGCCTGGGCTCCTGAGCATTTTATGCCTATTTCGCAATATATCATGATTGAGTGACCCCTGAGGAAAAACCGTCAAAGATAACAACATGAAATTGAACATGCAAGTACAAGAATAGGTCTACCTGAATTCTAGCGCCAAAATTCAACTTTAGTATGCCAGTCGATCCAGCAGGTGCTCCCTCTCTTTATACACAAGTAGCGTTCACACTGGGTGCAGCGAACTGAAGACTTGACAGCTTTGACTGGGTACTCCGAGTAAGGTACATGAGGGTTGTCTTTTTTGAATTTGTTAAATTTGTAAGAGCATACAGCACACAGATGATTTGTGCTATCATTTTGAGGAATTTCAGGCATGTGCAGGCCCACGTTCTGGAGTCGTACAGGTGCATCTGGATGCCGAGCTATTCTCTGCACTGCACTGGCCCGGTATCCACCTACTAAGTCCAAAGAGTACTGATCCATGAACTGTCTGAAACTGAATTTTTTTGCTTTCTGGGGGCAGATGGTTTGAAATGTTACAAAAGCATTGTAGACAGCCCACATCACAAATTTTATGAATAGCCTCCTTGGCCAGCGGTGGTGTCGACGTGTGCGGTGGGGTCGAGTTATTTGATCGTTTTAATCCGTACCTCCCATGAAATGGTTGTAATCTTTGACTAAGCGAGGCATGTTGATCTGAATGAGAGATCCATCTTTGCATCTGTGATTAGCTGTGTCAACAATGTTAGCTGTGTCAACAATGTTAGCTGTGTCAACAATGTTAGCTGTGTCAACAATGTTAGCTGTGTCAACAATGTTAGCTGTGTCAACAATGTTAGCTGTGTCAACAATGTTAGCTGTGTCAACAATGTTAGCTGTGTCAACAATGTTAGCTGTGTCAACAATGTTAGCTGTGTCAACAATGTTAGCTGTGTCAACAATGTTAGCTGTGTCAACAATGTTAGCTGTGTCAACAATGTTAGCTGTGTCAACAATGTTAGCTGTGTCAACAATGTTAGCTGTGTCAACAATGTTAGCTGTGTCAACAATGTTAGCTGTGTCAACAATGTTAGCTGTGTCAACAATGTTAGCTGTGTCAACAATGTTAGCTGTGTCAACAATGTTAGCTGTGTCAACAATGTTAGCTGTGTCAACAATGTTAGCTGTGTCAACAATGTTAGCTGTGTCAACAATGTTAGCTGTGTCAACAATGTTAGCTGTGTCAACAATGTTAGCTGTGTCAACAATGTTAGCTGTGTCAACAATGTTAGCTGTGTCAACAATGTTAGCTGTGTCAACAATGTTAGCTGTGTCAACAATGTTAGCTGTGTCAACAATGTTAGCTGTGTCAACAATGTTAGCTGTGTCAACAATGTTAGCTGTGTCAACAATGTTAGCTGTGTCAACAATGTTAGCTGTGTCAACAATGTTAGCTGTGTCAACAATGTTAGCTGTGTCAACAATGTTAGCTGTGTCAACAATGTTAGCTGTGTCAACAATGTTAGCTGTGTCAACAATGTTAGCTGTGTCAACAATGTTAGCTGTGTCAACAATGTTAGCTGTGTCAACAATGTTAGTTGTGTCAACAATGTTAGCTGTGTCAACAATGTTAGCTGTGTCAACAATGTTAGGGTCATGACAAGTCGAGAGAAAATTGATAGGCTTTTTGTCATTCCACACCATAGCCACAATCCCATCTTTAAAGCGAAAATCAAAATCACCTCTGTTCTTCATTTTTTTCATTTTTAGACACTTAGGGTATTTCTTTCTACTTGCCAGTGCTGTTCCAGCAGCCAGTGTGTTATGCACTGTTAGCAAAAACTTGAAAAGATCTAAACTGTTGTAGTATCTGTCCATGACTAAAATGTGCCGCTTCCCATCAGCTTCAGTAGACGTCAAGAGGCGATTCACAACATTTCCTGTAATCCCAATTCCATCAATTTCTTGTCTAGTTCTTCCTGTATAGATTTCAGCCCCAAGAATATAGCCGGTTTCTCCTTCACAAATAACAAATGACTTCACCCCAAACTTTGCCGGTTTATCCTTTATGTACTGTTTGATAGCAAGTCTATTCTTCAAAGGAATCATAGCCTCGTCCAAACTCAAATGTTGTTTTGGTTGGTAGTAAAAGCGAAATTTATCTAAGAGAAAGTTGAGGAAAGGTCTGACTTTGTAGATGGCATCTGTTTTATCAACTTGCTCATCCATTTCGTCAACAACATGGAGAAATGACCAAATTGAGAGCCATCTGTCTCTCGACATTACTTGGCGGAAGCCGGGCGTTTCTGATATAAAGTTCTGGCCATCAGATTCCCAGTATTCTCTGTATTGGGGCTTGATTACTGTGGTTTCCATCTGCAGCCTCAAACCTAAAAATGCTTTAGCCTCTTCTAATGACAAAGGTTCTTTGAATTTCTTCCCGTAGTAATAATTAGCTTTTGCTTCCTTTATTTGGGTTGCCCGCAAGTTTGTTTTGTCAACAAAGTTGTCCCAAAATTCGTTGTCCAGGAAAAGGCTAATAAAGTCAATAGCACGAGAGTTTTCATTAAAATGTGCAGGAAGATTTTTAGGTCCACAGCCTGAGTCATCAAAGTGAATATCATTGGGAAAATATTGTTTATTCCAACCATCTTCATTAGCTCGTCACGATTCATGATCAAAAAATTAAAAATTTTCGTCACAAACTCAATGTAAACACACGTTCAACAAAGAAGCAGACATCTTTGATAAAGTAATAACCTAAGCACGCACAACAAAACATCTGATTGGCTGTTAAAGGCAATACTAAACCAATCCATGTAGCTGTACTATAGCGAAACCGCTATACCGGTGGCGAGGTCTATAAAGCGATTACTGCTACACCGGTGTACCGGTGGTGAGGGCTCAAAAGGTTAAAAGAATTGAGTGAAAGTAGAGAGTCTAGTCAGCACACGAGTAACCAGGTTCTCCACAATATATAAATACCAATCGAACTTTCTCGTTCTTGAACAGAATCGTTCTTGCAGTTAGTGAATCGAGAAAGTTCCAGGTAATACTTGTAAACAAACAAAGGGTCAGATGGGGGGAGTTAAGCACAACGAGGACAGCGATGTACCCTTGACCTGTCAAGACGTGAATAGAGGGGTGGGGCACGGTCATAACTCACTGGGACCCGCGGGCAGCCCCCACAGGGACTCGCAGCAAGCGGGGATGGGTGTGTGGTACCTAAAACTTCCCCTCTTAGAAGAAAAAGAATTTACATTTCTTAAAATTGAAATATTTCCCCATTCGGGTCCTTACAAACAGACACAGAGATCTATTATAAAAACTCAGTTTGAAATGTTTTAAAAATCACAAATTTTAAACGGATTCATTTCACTGTAAATAGAACAACAATCTTATACATATTTTTAGTTAATAAACAATCATGTTGTCATTTCCAATACAATTAAAGTTATTTGATAATAAATAAATAAATAAATAAATATATATATATATATATATATATATATATATATATATATATATATATATATATATATATATTATATATATATATATATATATATATATATATATATATATATAAATATATAATTTTGTTGAAATTATCATGCATTAGCAATAATATCTGGACAATGCATGTGAACAAACTTAATTGGTTGTCTTTTCTTAAATGTTTATCATTAAGAAAACCAAATCTATAGCAATACAAAACTATGTCATCATTGCTGATGAAATAAAAAGATTAGATCTTGTTTAGATTGGCCAATATTTTTGATGCTCATAATTTAAAGTTTTTCTCATTGACATTGGGGATAATAACATTAATTTAATAACTTTTAGAGGTCCATATAACGCAAAGCCAAACACCAGTTGCTTGATGCAAGATCCACAACTGTCTTAAGCTGTATACTTGGATTCAGCCAGTGGCACATTCATTCCTTTGACCCAATTCGTTACTGGCTCTTGGCAATGGATTCTCAGCATATTCTTCTGCGTTTGAAGAAATCTCTCAAGCTGTCCTAGTCACTTGGAATGACATGCACTTGACAGGCATGTTCAATGCCCAGGTGGTTCATGATTTGTTTATAAAGTCGTGTCTTGAAACTTGAACCCTGGTAGGACTTAAATACATTGGGTAGCCCAAACAAAGTGAAGAACTTTACGAGTTATTTATTTTAACTATATATATAATGAATAGTATTTTGACGTGAAGCACATGTAATGCCGGTCGAGACGGCTGTTGGAGGGGAGTTACAACATGCCACCGAACGGTGGCGGAATGTCCTTGGACGGGCTTTGTTGCTCATATTTATATAAAGTCTTGTAGAGGCCTCTAAGTCATCACTACCAAATAGGTTTGTTTAATTGTATGTGTGTAAGCTAGGGTGATTACAAAAAAGATTGTTTTTTATGAAACCACTTGCAATCGAGGAACTTTTATGTGTAATTGAAGAATATAAATAGCATTTTTGATTTTTTTAAAGAAAGTTCCCCCACCTTTTAGGAAGAAAAAAGGGAAACAAAATTTTTTTCAAAAAAAAGGACATATTTTTTTAGCTTATTTCAAAAGAGTAATAGTAATAACTAAAAAACTTTTATTAACAAATAAGATACAGAGCATTTAGTAGTATGTAAAAAATGTACAAGAAATGTTTAAAAATATTTTTGTCTATGAACTTCTTATTCAAAAAATCAAGTTTCCTGGATTGGACATGAAGTTCCTCCAACAGTTTTACAGCACGTTCAGCAATTTGGTTTAATCTGGGAATGTCAATTAATGACTCCTCGACTGTCCAATGTGTCTTTAAACACTTAATTGCCTTCTTGCATTTTATGTTGATGAATGAGGTAAACAGTTTATTGAAGGACTCTTTATTGTAGTTTTGCCAATGGAACCAAGCATTTGCACATACGTAGCAGATGAAGTCGCATGCTGGAGCAAGGATGCTGCGCCACTCTGGTATCACAAATAATGCTATAACAGCAGATAATACGTGAGTTCCATCTTACCTGGTGTAAATTTGGCAGTTTTTTCCAGCTGATTCTAGGTCAATTTGAAGTTGTTTTGTAATGACGATAAGCCTGACATAGTTCATATAAGAACATATAAGAACATGAAATCATCTCGCCATCCAGGGTTCTCGCCTGTGTTAACACCCTCTGTCGCAACGAGGGGGTAGTCAGCCTGAAGAGAGGCTGTTAATTTGTCAATGAAGGAATAGTTGAGTTCTGGTTTGCTCGTTGGCTCTTGAATAAGAAAATGCATGACATGCTTCAGAAGGAGATCGAACACATAGTGCTCCACTCTCCATTAACGTTGGTAACATCAAATAAACGATAAAGTGTTGCAGTGAATTTATCAGACGGTTTCATTTTGTTTTTGTCATATAGATCAATCAGACTATTGAGTTTCTTTCTGATAAATGCGCTGGATAATAGTGGAAAGTCTAGAATTTCCCTCCAGAGCAATTCTATATCCGTAATCATAATTTTGATTCAATCCAGTCACTGTTTCAGAAAAAGTGAAATTTCCAAGAATTTGACGGTTTGTCGGCATCTGTGTGAGATTGGTTAGCTTTTCAACAGATGCAATCCTTGGATTCCTTTTCAGTTTAGAAGATGAGGGTGCCTTGTTTATAAACAAATGGAAACAGCTCACTGGAATGTGTTTGAAAGCAGGCTAGAACGTCATACAAACATTCAATGTGAAATTGAAACCAAAAGTAAAACAGCGCTATGTGTGAACAAAAGAAAATGAAAAGGTGGGGGAACTTTTTTCCAAAAAAAAATGAATGTTGCTACTGTCATCTGCATACAATTGTTCCTCAAATGTAAAGGGTTTCAGGTTCGTTATAAAAAAATGAAAATAGTAATCACCCTAGTGTAAGCGTATAATTTTATGTATACCAGTATTTTCTGATATATGTGCCAGTAATTGATTGTATTTGTACCAGTATTTTAGTATATCTTATCTTATCTTATCTTATCTTATCGTATCTTATCTGTTACAGACGCTCCTTCTGTACAGAAGATTATTGCATCATATGCTTTTCTCTGGTTTGTGTTTAGTCCTGTGTTCTTATTAGAGTTAGAAATTTCGATAAAGTGTTGGTTTTCTTGATTTCTTCAGGAAACCCATTGCACGCCCGAATTCCGGACGGGAAAAACGAGAATTTGTATGTGTTTGTTCTTGCATACAGAATAAGGAAGGTGTTTCTATCCTTATGTCTATCTGAGGGCTGTATTAAGTTATCTTTGCGTTGTATTTCTAAATTAGAATTAATTGCTTTTATGTATTATTACTACTTTACTCTTGGTTCTTCTTTCCTGTAGTGTTTTAATGATTTAACTAATGGTGTTATTCTTGTAAGTTTTGTGTATTCTCCAGTAATGTATGTGGCAGCTCTTTTTTTAAAATTTGTTATATTTTATCAATGATCAATGTTTTCTTTAGTGGATGTGTCCCATACAGAAGATGCATATTCTAATACATGTTTCACCATAATGAGGTAGCACTTCAGTTTTAAATTCTTATTACATCTGTAAAAGTTTCTTTTTATAAGGCCTAAGATTTTGTTTGATTTCTTTAATAAATTCATTGACATAGGGATCCCATGATAGTTTCTCATTCATTATTACTACTAAGTATTTTGCTTCTTTAGTTTGGATTAGTTCTTTTTAGTGAATGAAATATGTTTACTTTATTTGTTACTTTTTCTTTGTTACTCTTAACAGTTGACACTTTTTTGGGTGGAAAGACATACTCCAGTTAGTCTCCCATTTTCTCATTTGTGTGACAGTATATGATTGTAGGTGTGACTGTATGTGATTGTATGTGTCGAAAATTTGATTGGATGTGTGCCAATATTTAATTATAAATTAGTCATGATTTTATTGTATTTGTACCATTATTATATTGTATGTGTACAATTATTTTATGGTATATGTGAAATTATTTAAGTGTATATTTTTCATTACTTAAAAATTTTATTTTCGCCAATATTTGATTGTATATGTACCAGCATTCGAGTGTTAGTGTTCCAATCTTAAATTGTATCCTTTTCATCATTTTATTGCATCAATTATAATATTCTACAATAATTTTGCCAATATTTGAGTACATGAGTTCCAATGTTTGATTGTATGTGTTCCGATGTTTGATTGTATGTGTTCCAATGTTTGATTGTATGTGTTCCAATTTCTATTGTATGTGTTCCCATTTTTATTACATGTGTTTCAATGTTGATTGTATGTGTTCCAATGTTTATTGTATTTATTCCCATTTTTATTGTATGTGTTCCAATGTTTGATTGTATGTGTTCCTATTTTTATTGTATGTGTTCCAATGTTTGATTGTATGTGTTCCAATGTTTGATTGTTTATGTATGTATCTTTTGTTGAGTCACTGCCAGCAAATTGTTTGTTTAAACATTCCAAATCCTAACTAAGAACCTGAGATGCCGATACTATCAATTAAAATATTTTAAATTAGGTTATAGTGTATTTTTTTAGAATTGTTCGATAAAAGTCCATTAACATTGAGTTTCCAAACATACAAACACATTAAGAATTAACATTTGAAGTGCCATTGTGTTTCAAACAAAGACTAATTATTTTAATTAATTTATAGGTAAGGTAATATAAAATAATATATTACGGGACCCCAATGACAACAAAAAAAAACAAAAAAAAACAAACAAACTGTAACCTAGTGTGACCTAACCAATCCTAGAACACAGAAAAAGAGATATGGTATCCTGACCTATGTTAAAATACAAAAAACAGATAAGGTGTCGTATGGTGTTTTAATTTATTAATAAATAATATCGTTGTTAGAACATAAATTTGTGTTTTTTTTAGGGCTGTTAACGACTAAATGAAGTTAAATCGTTAACTTTTGACAAATTAACGATTAATGGATCGTTTATTTAGATTAAAGCCAAAAATAAAAATTATTGATGTCATAAGTAACACTAATTAGACGTTCTTGTTGAAAATCTAAATAACAATGGAATGTCTCCTTTATCTGTCATCTTTTAACCAACTACACAAAAAGACAAGAATGTTGACATTATTTGGTTCAAGTGATGAGCGGGTCTAATTGACAATATAACCAGCCGAGCTCAACAATCATTCACATGGAACTGAGGTAGCAGGTATGCATAAAGGGTCTTGGCAAAGAATGACATTATTTTATATCGGTATTGATTAAGTTCCAACCATTGTAGAGTGTTAATGGATTCAGGAACTTTCATCTCCATTTTTAACGTAGTAATTCATCAGAAGAGCTGTTGTAATTTTCTGTCTCTGTGTCAGTCTCCATTACATTACTGCCATTAGCTTAATACGCTTTTCATTTGGTTTGATAAGTAAGAGAAGTGTTAGAACCATGGTAGGCAAAATTTATCAACATTTTGAACGTTCCCGTCAGTCAATAGTTTAAAACCAAAATGTTCATTTAATCGTAAGGAAATGTATTATTTATTGGACGTTTTTATTTTTTGACTTCCAATAATTTGTAAGTGATTGGTCGATTAATCGTTAAAAAAATTTAACGATTAATCGAAAAATTAATCATTTATTTCCGAAGACCTAAAATGTTTATTCTTAATGGAACCTGTGTCTATTTTCAGTTAGATCAATGAGTCTTGTGGTTTTTTTTTAAATTAGGGCAGAGCATTGTTGGTCTGTTCAATGGAACAAAGAGCTTTTGGTGTTTTCATTTAGCATGGACATGTATTTCAAAATTTTAAAAATGAATAGACTCATTCGTAACTATAACAAGACGTATGTTTTATTTTTAAAAAAATATTTATTTAAATGCAAGTAGCTGGTGAAACTCTTAGCTGTATTGTCAATCCCAGTAGTACAATCCAAAGTCTTTTTGTTACTTTGAATTTAGTTTTTTAGTCTCGCCTAAAGAAATTTTAAGAAAGTTACTATAAAGTTTACATTAAAGAAATCTTGAATGTTAGCTTAAGATTTTATTGATATCCGTCGCCTCATGACCATATATCATCAGCTGAATTATTATTAATTTTTTTTATTTTTATTTATTTTTTTTTGGGTAAGGAAATGGAATTTTTTGTTATTAAAGCACGTAAAAACAAATTTTTAAAATCCAAAAATTAACTGACTATAAACATATAACGATTAAAAAAAACTATTCAAGATAGCTTAATGAAAATTCATAAGCGGTCAATTAATAAAGACATAAATACATTTTTAATGTTACTTTAATTGTTATAACAAAGTAGAATATAGTTTTAACCTGTCGTCGACGAAGGCATTGTCAGGCTGTAAGCGCAATCCATTTAAATATCTTTGTGAGCTAAGAGTAGCGGAAGTCCAAAACATAAGTGAATTAAAGTAGAAATTAATTTATTTTTTCCAAAGACCAAAGGCGTCTCTAGGGTTGGTGTCGTCCAGTGCGGTAACTCATGGTATCACCCCCTCACGACATACACCAGAAAACTCCACCGAGTCGGCCAGTGTCGAATAAAGGGAACATACATTATTTTACATTTTGATATCATGCCGTGTTTCACCTCGTGCGGTCCTCGCCCCTTGCACCACATAGTGACGCCTTTGCCAAAGACTAAAAACCTTCTAAAGATATGGCCTAACAGATATGCCCCAAAATATCTTCAGTTATCTTCGACTTATGTATAGCAATTCAAATTTAACAACAAGCTGACTCTTCATTAGGGTGATTTTATGAGAACTTACAAACATTTGAAAACGAATTAAAAACATGGTACTTATTTTTACGGTTCCTAAGTCCTTTAAATATCCACATTTGTAATCATGCGTGGTCGCGAACTAAGAGAGGATGCCTGGCTATAAATCTAAGGTTTACTATGTAACAGGGAGTTCATTATGGGGATTCATTAAAGACAGTTGTTACCCAGAACACAGAGTGTTAAAGTCTTGTTTCTTGTATTCGCAATTACTTCTACATCCCGAGTGGATTGGGGATTTTGTACGGAGAAGTTCCGTTACCTGCAAAAAATTACCTTTATGGCGATGCCCGCTTGATGAAGCACGCCTGCGATAGAATGAGCCGGGTTCTAAGAGTTTAACATTCCACCCAAAAGAGAATGTCGATTCATAAGTGGGTAAAACACTTCATGTGTTTTCTGTCGTCTGTCATCCATTGTTGCGCTGGATTCAATGACCATAAGATATGTTTGAATTTAGATTGTAAAATTTTATCATTAAGCTTTGGCCTATTGGATTGTTCATTTAGTTCCATAGCTCTCAGAACCTTCATAATATCAGAGAACCAAATTTCTATATGAACATTTTTGGAAAACTGTAGGTTGCATGGTCAAGAGTAAGCTCGACATGCCTATAAGTCATTACTATCTGTGGCCCGAACTCATAATCGCCACGCAAAAGAAATATTTAAACTATTAATTGTTGGCCTTTTTGCACTTTCTAAAAAATTTTTTGAGGCCCTACTCTTCCGCTAAAAAGCACTGGTATAGAATATATAATTTTTTAAATAAAAATGAAATTTTACACACACACACACACACACACACACATATCTTTTGAAGCCTTTTATAATACTTACTTCATAGAACGTCCAAGTCGTAGGATGGATAATTTTCTCTTTGCTCTTTGTCTAGTGCAGCGGTTTTCAAACTGTGGTACGCGTACCACTGGTGGTACGCCAGGCCTCTCTAGGTGGTACGCGAAACATTTTGAAAACAATTTAAATTGTGACCATATTTCTTTGATTGTATCTATTGCTACAATTTTATTTTTTAAAACTTTTTATTAGTTAACTAGTGAGTATTAATTACAAAAATATTTTAATTGGAACAAATTTAGGCAATAGTTTGAAGCAAAATAATTCCCAAACGCAACAGATTTCTAAAAATCAAATGCAGTTGTGCCAAGTAGTGCATTAACATCGCGGCGATGGCCAATTCATAGGCCTACGACCCTACGTAACCTATTATTCTAATTGGCTTTTTTTTGTAAAACTTTTAATTCTCTTCCATAAATACTTATTATTTATACTCAAAAATATCTATCTTCCAACACAATTGCATACGAATATCTCCTATTATAGTGTTGATTCTACAATTAAATAATCTATGGTTGTAAACGCGCCAACTGGCAACTGTGCGAAGGAATTCTGTTTTCTGGTAGAGGTAGCACAGACGTAAATAGTATACTGTGGACTGTGGAGGTAGTCTTGGCAGTTTGACTTTAGATTTGGCACTTTTATGCGGTGTTCGTAGTTTATTTAAATTTTAATGTGGAAATGTATAATTAATAAGTTTGTGAATATACATTCTAGGTTCCGTGGCAAAATTTTTGAATATTGGCCTAGCCACTGGCTATATGTTTGAAATACCAAATACCAATTCTTAATCTTTAAACCCATCAATGGATAAATGGTTAAAAAATCAACCGCTTAAAAGAAAGTTAGAACCGGCCAATGCTAAGGTTAGTAATGAATCCACCAAGGCTAGCACTCGAGAACAAAGCTTGAACTTGAACCAGATTTGCGATTAAAATTAACAAACATAAAACCTGACATTGCAAATCTGTGTGCGTCTAAACAAGCTCACAGCTCACATTAACATTTCTATTTTCATTTTTTATTGATACTCAGAATGAGCTCCATAAAATAAAATATTAACTTTTCTATGTCTAAGTTTACCTTTATAGGCCTAGTTAGTACCCATACCTATAACGTACCGTATGTCTGTATGATGTTTTCTTTAATTGCAAGGGGACTTCGTGCCCACCTGCTGCTTTTTTTTTATCGGACTTTAGCTGCATGTGGTACGCCAAAATTTGATTTTTTTACTAAGTGGTACAATAAAACTAAAGTTTGAAAACCGCTGGTCTAGTGGATAAGAAGAGCTAGTGTTAATTTATCATAACTAATGCATTAAAAATTACAAAGCGGTGCATTCGTACATACTCCAGTGCCCTAAGGTAGAGATAGACATACTCCATTTACATGAGGCACAGGTAGGCATAGTCCATTGCCCCGAGGCAGAAGTAGACTTATTACAGTGCCCTGAGACAGAGGCTGACATATTACAGTGGCCTGAGACAGAGGAATGCACATTCCAATGTCATGAGGCGCAGAGAGGCTTCTTTCAGTGACCTGAGGCATAGGTAGGCGAATTCCAATGCCCTAATAAAGGTGTAGGTTATTCAAAATTGAGAAAGAAGTAGACATATTCCAGTGCCCTGAGGCTTAGATAACCATATTCAAGTGTCCTGAGATAGAGCAATGCATATTCCAGTGTCTTGAGGCACAGATATGCTTCTTACAATGACCTGAGGCAAAAGTAGGCATAGTCCAGTGACCTGAGATAGAGGTAGGCATATTCCAGTAAACTGAGTTAGAAGTATTCATATTCCATAGCTCTTAGGCAAGGTAGGCATATTCTAAGCAAGATGTATGCTATTCTAGTAAACTGAGGCAGGTGGTAGGCATATTCCAGTTAACTGAGTTAGAAGTGTTCATATTCCAAAGTTCTGAGGCAGGTGGAAGGCATATTCCAGTTAACTGAGTTAGAAGTGTTCATATTCCAAAGTTCTGAGGCAAGGTAAGCATATTCCAGTGCCGTTAAAACGATATAGGAATATGCCATTGCAATAAGGCAGAGGTTCACATATTCCCATGTCATGAGGCAGTGCTAGGCATATTCAAGTGAACCGAGAAAGAGAAGGGGCATTCCGATGTCCTAAGAAATAGGTAGACATATTACATATTCCAGACATTTTCCAGTTCCATTAGGTAAAGATAGACATATTACAGTTCCCTAAGACACAGATATGCTTCTTCCAGTGACCTGAGGCAGATGTAGGCATATTTCAGTGTCCTAAGCAAAATGTTGACTTTTCTAGTGAAATGAGGCAGAGAAGGCATATACCAGCACCCTGAAACAGAGATAGGAATATTCCAGTATCCAGAGCAAGAGGTAGGTATATTCAAGTGTACTGTAGCAGAGGTAGGCATAGCCCCGTGCCCTGAGAAAGAGAATGGATGTTCCAGTGTCATTAGAAATATGTAGACATATTCCAGTGCCCCGAGTTAGAGGTAGGCATATTCGAGTGCCCCGAGTTAGAGGTAGGCATATTCCAGTGGCCTGAGAAAGAGATATATGTATATTGCTGTGCTCTTAGGCAAATTAGGCATATTCCAGTGATCTGAGGTCGAGGTAAGCATATTCTGGTTTCATAAGCAAGAGCGTTATTTAATAAAGTCAGTGACTTTCGCAAGTAATAGACATATGCATTGGGGAATAAATAGTGACACATGCATGGGGGAATATTGACACATGCATGGAGGAATATTGAAAACTTTTTAGGGTAATAGTGACAGATAAAGAACACCCTCCTACAATCCATTTAATCCGCATCATCAGGCACGGAGAGGAATATCACTCGAAGAATGAGAACAGCAGCGGGCCAAGCAATAATTCTAAATGTGTATGCCTCAACTCTCTGTTCAACCCCGGAAGAGAAGGACCAATCCTATGGAGCCTTAGACCAAGCAATAGCAAGCATCCACAAAGATGAGGCCAGCTATCTTCTAGGAGATTTCAATGCTAGAGTGGGGAGCGACCACGAGGCCTGGACCATATACCTTGGTCTTTTTGGAAGGGGAAAGATAAATGAGAATGGACAGAGGCTGCTGGAATTTTTCTGCACAGGAGGCTTGTGTGTGGCCAACACTTTCTTTAAGATCATGGATATACACCAAGGTGTATTTCAGTGGAATTCGGGCGTGGAATGGGTTGCCTGAAGAATCCTGGAAAACCAACACTTTATCAACATTTAAATCTCTAATAAAATGCAGGACTAAACACAAACCATAGATAAGCGTAAGACGCAATAATCTTCTGTATAGAAGGAGCGTCTGTAAACAGATAAGATTTTGGAGACACCCTCGATCGCGCCAATGGCACCAGCTGGATCTCATCGTCACCAGGCGTGCACAACTAGCTAGAGTACTACTCACCCACAGCTATCACAGTGCCGACTGCGACACGGATCACCTTGTGGCCAGCAAGGTACGAATAATTAGGAAAACTTGTACCACACAAAAGGGATATCCACGCATTAAGACCTACTGCATGAAGTACCCTGTAAAAACACAGCTGTTCACAGACAAAGTGCATAAAGGCCTCTCAAAGACGTCTCCAAAGGTCACGCATCTCAGAGAAACGATATATTCATCAGCATTAAATGCCTTTGGCAAAAAATCCCACACGGACTGGTTCGATGCATATTGGGGCAAAATGAAGCCTGCCACTGAAGCTAAAAGGAAAGCTCTTATGGCCCAGTGGCGGATTTAGCTATAGGGCAGGGGGGTCGGCTTGCGCGCGCCCCTGTTGGGTCTAAAATGGCGCCCCCTAAAGACGACCTCGATGAACACTAAAAAGGTGTCACTAGAGTAGAAAAAAATTTGCTAAACACGAAACTTCTAATCAAAACCAAACTGCTTTCTAAATATCGTATTTCAAATGATGAAACTGTAATATCTGGTTTAAATCAATCACTCGCATCTGAATTATCGGCGACAATTGATAAGGAAGTTAAGTCTGCACAATTATTTGCTTTAATTATTGATTCAACCATTAATATAATGTATCTAGAATTGATCAGATGTCAGTTTTAACGTTATTTTTATAAAATCAGGACATGTTGTGGAAAGATTTATAATTTATAGGCTTTTATACTTTAGTAATCAGTGGTTGGATAGTGAAGTCAATAGTGCGCTCTCCTCACAAGCTTAGGGGCGTGGGATCTAGCCTACGTTAACGCCACAATAAAAATGGAATGATTAACTCTAAGAAAGTCCTACACTGACCTGGAAGGGGAGGGTTCGCCTACCAAGGTCTACCAAGCCCCGCCCCTAGTAAGTTCTAATGGAAACATTAGGACCATCTACGACCACCGGTTATGGGACTTATTTAACAAAATAAAATTTAAAAAATTAAATTTTTTAAAAAGCTTCCGCATTTGCTGAGAAGTTTTAACGGAACTACAAAAGCGAAAGGTTGATTTCACACTCTGTCGAGGACAGGCATACTCTGGAATTAATAGTGCCCTTCAAACACAAATGAAGAAACTTTAACCCAATTGTTGTGCCCATGTTTTGAATTTGGTTACTATCGAAGCAATGTCTGTAAACACTGATATACAGTTCGTTTTCGGCACAGCTTTAAGGTTGTATTCATTCCTTACGTCTAGTTTACCACGTCTACATACTCTTAAAGAACACCAGAAATCTCAATATGAATAAACAGTAGATACTCTGAAACGACTTTCTGATACAAGATGTGCAAGTCGTAAGCATGCAGTTCATTCAGTTGTTGGAGCATTTTCTGCTATTCTAGCCACACTTGATTCAGGGAACTCACAGAATGTAAGTGTCAGAGCAGAAGCTATGGGAAAATCTGTTTTAATAACAAAATATTCTTTTGTTTTTCTGATGCTATTTGTACAAAATTTATCTCCGTCTTATCAAACTACTTGCAACGCCTTTGCAAAACAATTGGTCGATGTTGGAAGAAATAAGTTTATTGAAATGAGAAGCCATGAAGCTTTTGAAATTTTGAATGTAGATGTCAAATCATTTATTAACGAAAATTGTTCCAAACTAGATGTTAAAACAGAATTTAAAGGAAAGCGAATTGCGAAAAAGAAAAGTATGGCAAGCGAACTTAGCAGAGATAAAATGGCTGATGATCCAACTACACGCTTTAAATCTGAAACATACTTCACTATCATGGATACACTTGTAACACAAATAGATGATTGATTAAATTAATTTTTGGGCACAGTTACTTATTTCTATTGTATTGATCCATCCCAAATGTCGGAAGAAAATAAAGATTATTGTACAGTTTATGCAAAATTTGCAAACACGACATTAACATTGAAGAAGCAATCGTAGAATATGATACCTTCAAAGATTTGTATAGAATAGTATATGTATGCAGCATCATCTAGTGAACTACAACTCACAAAGGTTTAGCCATTCTTGACTGAAATAAATGGCATCAGGCATACCTAATTTGTCAATCTATATATATAAAAATCAAAGTATGTATGTATGTATGTATGTATGCATGTCTGTTATAGCTGACTAAACCATTCATCCGATCGCCATGAAACTTTTGGAGACTTTTGAGTACGCTCCAGGGATGGAAATAGGCTACTTTTTTTCAAAATTTAACACTCATGAGCTATATAAAAATTAGTTTAGGGCTTAGCTGCTTGGAAAATGAATGGATCTTGACCAAACTTGGTACATAACAACTTGATAGCCTATATTAAAGTATCATATGGCATTGAACTCCTAATGTCCGTTCCTTCGGGGCCGGGGGCCCAAAATCTTTATTTTTGTAAGCGTTAAATACTTTATTCCCGTTAGCTGACTATACCATTTATTCGGTCGCCATGAAACTTTTGGAGACTTTTGAGTACGCTCACGGGATGGAAATAGGCTACTTTTATTTCAAAATTTAACACTCATGGGGCGCTGGGGGCCCATAATGAGAATTGTTTCTTATATGAGCTATATAAAAATTAGTTTAGGGCTTAGCTGCTTGGAAAATGAATGGATCTTGACCAAACTTGGTACATAACAACTTGATAGCCTATATTAAAGTACCATATGGCATTGAACACCTAATGTCCGTTCCTTCGGGGCCGGGGGCCCAAAATCTTTTTTTTTGTAAGCGTTAAATACTTTATTCCCGGTATGATTTACACGATCTTGAAAAGCATTGACTAATATATCTATCATGATCCAGATTGAAATGAAAAGGTATTTTAAAGTTAATTTCTTGCACCGATTGGGCCCGGGGGCCCTCAATGTTGTTTTTTCTAATCTTATATCTATATATATAAAAATCAAAGTATGTACGTATGTATGTATGCATGTCTTTGTATAGCTGACTAAACCATTCATCCGATCGCCATGAAACTTTTGGAGACTTTTGAGTACGCTCCTGGGATGGTCACTGGCTACTTTTTTTCAAAATTTAACCCTCATGGGGCGCCGGGGGCCCATAAAATGATTTATTTTCTTATATATGAGCTATATAAAAATTAGTTTAAGCGTTAGCTATTAGGTAAATTGATGGATCTTAACCAAACTTTGTATATAACAACTTGGTAGCCAATATAGGAATACTAAAGGGACTAATTTCCTAATGTCCATTTCTTCGGGACTGGGGGCCAAAAATGTCTTATTTCATAAAAGTTTAATATTTTTTCCCCATTCAATTATTAAAGATCTTGAAAAATATAGATAAATATATCCACAATGAAATTGATTGAAATAAACAGGCGCTTTGATCTTGACATCGTGCACTAAATGGGCCCTGGGGCCCTTAATGTCGTTTTTTTGCTTTTATGAGCTATATAAAAATGAGTTTATGCGTTAACTACTGAGTAAATGAATGGATCTTAACCAAACTTGGAATATAAAAACTTGGTAGCCCATATTAAAATAACAAAGGGCACTGCACTTCTAATTTTTAATTGTTCAGGGCCGGGGGCCCCAAATGTATTTTTTCGTATGTGTTTGAGATATTATTTCCCATTCTATTTTAACGATCTTAAGAAATATATCATTGAATCAACTGAATATCAAACTGAATTAAAATGAACAGCATTTTGAAATTTACATCTTACATCGAATGGGCCGGGGGCCCCAAATGTCTTTTTTTGTGTATACTCTAAGATATTATTTCCCACTCAGTTTTTAACGATCTTGAGAAATATATCCATGATTAAAATGAATTTAAATGAACATTTTTTCAAAATGTACATCTTGAATTGAACCGGCCTGGGAGCCCCTTAATGTAGTTTTCCTTATATCTACATATATATAAAAATTAGTTTAGGTGTTAGATAATGAGAAAATAAATGGATTTTGACCAAAGGCGGTATATAAAAACTTAAAAGCCTATATTAAATTTCGATAGGGCACTGATCTCATAATGTCCATTTCATCGGGGCTAGGGGCCCTAAATGTGTTTTTACTAAATTTTTAATATTGTATTCCCCATTCAATTTTACACGATATTGAGAAATATAGATACATATATTTATATTTTTGTTATGAAATTGATTGAAATGAACAGATTTTCGAACTTCATATTTTAAACTGATGGGCCTGGTGACCCTTAATGTAATTTATTTTTATCTATATATATATTCCTTTTTACTGAGATCGTTGCAACGCACGACGGGTCTGCTAGTACTCTATAAAATTTACTTGACTCTTCCTGTTAGCAGTGCTACTGCTGAAAGAAATTTCAGTAGATTGAAACTGATCAAAAAATTATTTGCGCTATACAATGACAAACAACGTCTGTCTTGATTGGCATTAATTTCAATTGAACGTGATCTAGCTGAAAACGTTGACTTTGAATCAACGATAAATCGTTTTGCTTCAATGAGATCACGTACAAAGCAATTTATATAGGGCTCAGGGAATTATCTTATCTGTCACAGTCGCTCCATCTATACAGAAGAATTTTGCGTCCTATGCCTATCCATATTTTGTGTTTAGTCATGCATTCTTATTAGAGTTTTAAATGTTTATTTAAGGAACCTATGATCGTTGTTTGTGTAAAGTTCATTGATTTTCCCAAAGCCTGATTGCAGTCTCACCCCCATTACTTTACACACACACACACACACACACTCATACACACACACACACATATATATATATATATATATATATATAATATATATAAAATATATATATATATATATATATATATATATATATATCTAATATATAAAGCTCAAATGTTTGTATGTTTGTATGTTTGTATGTTTGTATGTTTGTATGTTTGTATGTTTGTATGTTTGTATGTTTCACTTTTCGACTTTCTGTTAGACAATCACGGAAAAACCAAATGACGGACGGGGACCAAATTTGGCAGGGCGGTTCCTTTTACCCTGAAGGTGGTTTTAAGTTAGTTTTTGTAATTGTCCCTTTTGCCCGAATGCCGTAAATTAAATAATCAGAAAATGCAGAGACAAAGACTAAAAAATTTAACCTCATTTCTGTATTGAACAAATTTACGCGGACGTTCAAATGCCGTTCAAAGCGAGTTACTTTTGGTGACGTTTTTTTTCCCCAATGCCAATACTTTATTTTCAGCCGTGCGCATTTGAAAATAAATATATTATTATAATGTCTAATTACGGTGCGCACATTTTCGTGTACGCTTCATAATTTGAGCTGTGTAGTACAAAGAATTGTCATTTTCTTTACTGTTACTTTCTATATATTAGATAGACACGTAAACATATTTAATTACAACTGCCACACGATGCATTAGATTTAATTGTTTACACGTTTAAATTTAATTGCGAATTTGTTTTAATTATTTTCTGTTCCATAACTCGACATTTAATGAAAAACCTATTTATGTAATAATTGTGTCAGTATTTTTTTCAAGGCTTCATTTTCAGCGGTGCACGTTTTAAAATCTTTTATCGCCTGATTACTGTGCGCACATTTTCGTGTACGCATCTTAAATTTAGCTGTGTCCTATTAATATAACATTTATATTTTGTTTGTCTTTTACATAAGCTGTTGTCTTTTACATAACCTATACACTTATACTATTTAAACTTAGGCTACCGGACTTATTAACATAAGTAGATTAAACTAAATAAAGTGATCCTGAAAACGCTTAATTATTTTGTATTGCGAATTGAATATGTTATGTTCATTCCTTTGATGATGGATTAACTTATACTATTTAAACTTAGGCTACCGAAATTATTAACATAAGTAGATTAAACTAAATAAAGTGATCCTGAAAACGCTTAATTATTTTGTATTGCGAATTGAATATGTTATGTTCATTCCTTTAATGAGGGATTTACATAGGCCATTTTTAAAATCGATTATTGTGATGGTTTCACATGCATTTTTAACATAAAATTGATTTGTTTTGTTTGTTTTTTAAAATTAGGAATATAGCCTAATTTTTTTAATTTATCTTTATTATCTTTATCTCATAGACGCTGTTGCAAATATTGTATTAATTATATTGCAGTGTCGTAAATATATAAGAGCTTTTTTAGTGACGACAGTGGCAGAGATCTTTTAAAAAAATGTCAACAAAGCAGTGATCCTGAAAACGCTTAATTAATATGAATTGCGAATTGAATATGTTTTTATGTTCATTCCTTTGTATTCAGAATTGTCTTTTAATCATTTTTAAGATGCGCTTATTAACAGACGGTTGAATCTTTTTTTTTAAATGTATTTTATTTTTCAGATGAGTTCGTACTCGATGATACTTTCTCTAATGCGCAGATCACTAGGTGTGTGTGTGTGCATTGAATATAAATTACAAAATATGATGCCTTATCCGAAATAGGGAACCAAAAAAAAGATTCCTTTTTGAAATTATACACATTGCTTATACGCCGTAAATATAAATCGTAAAATATAGAGACATAAAAACGTTACATATTATTTCCCTGTTTAGACAATGATGAATACGTCAAAATGAAGAGTTATTTAGATATGGTGTGCACATTTTTTATATCATTTTAATACGACCGTTTTTAAAAAAAAAGTATTTTAGAAAGTACATTTATAATTTTGTTTATTTGCGCTATGAGTCAATTTGCTTTTGCCTTTTAAAGGGATAGTGCCACATGTTCTTTATCTCATAGACGTGGTTACAAATATTATATAACTTACAATTGTGATACGATGCAGTTTCGTAATTATATATTAAATTTTTGAGTGACGAGGGTGGTAGAGCTCTTTCGGAAAACATATAAGTTATGTTAATTTTGTACAAGTGGGAATGAAATTGTAAATTTAGTTATTATGGTCGGCAAGAATCATTATTTAATAAGTCATATCTTTTGAATAGTAAGGTTATGTTAAAAGGCACTGCATTAAGTGAAAACAACTCACGCGGTAAAATGGCATATCTCTGTTTCTCATAAGATTTTAACTAAATAGTTGAATCTGAAATTTAACTTGGCAAATAAAAATTGTAATAACCATCCCCTAATACTTGGATAAAGGGTCAGCACACTCCCGCTACAAAGTGCGGGTATTTTTCAAGTATATATATATATATATATATATATATATATATATATTTAAATATGTTTGTGTGTGTATGAATTTCCTTTATAGCTGTCTAAACCATTCACCCGATCGTCATGAAACTTTTCAAGACTGTTGAGTATGCTCCCGGGATGGTAACTATCACTTTTTTGCAAAATTTAACACTCATGGGGCGCCGGGGGCCCATATCGTCATGTTTTGCTTATACGAGTTATATAAAAATTAGTTTAAGCTTTAGCTACTGTGTAAATTATTGGATCTTAACCAAAATGTGTATATGACAACTTGATAGCCAATATTAAAATACTATAGGGCACTAAACTGCTAATATTCATTCCTTTGGGGCTGGGGGCTCAAAAATTCACATTTTTTAAGCGTTTAAGATTTTATTCAACATTCAGTCATTAACAATCTTGACAAATTATGACACATGTATCAATTATTATACTAATTGAAAAGAACAGATGTTTTGAACTTTATATCTTGCCCAGAATGGGCCCTGGGACCCTTAATGTCGTTTTTATCTTATATGAGCTATATAAAAAATAGTTTCTACGTTAGCTACTTAGTAAATGAATAGATCTTCACCAAACTTTGCACACAAAAACTTGGTAGCCTATATTAAAATACTATAGACACTGCACTTCTAATGCCAATATCTTCGTGGCCAGGGCCCCAAATATCTTTTTTCGTATATGTTTAAGATATTTTTCCTATTTACTTTTTAAAGAGCTTGAGAAATATGGCCACAATAAAAATGAACTAAAATGAACAGGTTTTTGAAATTGACCTCTTGCACCGAATGGGCCAGGGCCCCTTAATGCTATTTTCCCCCTATTGTAGGTATAGAAAAAGTAGTTTAAGAGTTAGATATTGAGAAAAAAACTGGATTTTGACAAACTTAGAATATAAAAACTTAAGAGCCTATATTACTATAGGGCACTGAACTCTTAATTTCCATTCCTTCGAAAAAGTCTTTTTACTGAACTTTAATCATTGTATTCCCTATTCAATTTTACACGATATTGAGGAATATATATTGAGTACAATAGATAAAAACAACATTAAGGGCCCCAGGGCCCATTCTGGGCAAGATATAAAGTTCAAAACACCTGTTAATTTCAATTTGTATAATAATGGATACATGTGTCATTATTTGTCAAGATTGTTAATGACTGAATAGTGAATAAAATCTTAAACGTTTAAGAAATGAGTACAATGGCAATAAAAAAAAACTATAATATCACTCATTTTGGGGCCGGGGCCCTTAATATCGTTTCTTCTTTTGTACGCTATTTAATTATTAATTTATTTATCCGTTTGCTATGAAACTTGGATTTTTTTTTCACACTTCCACGAAGATTTCTTCAGAATTATTTTTAAACATACCACTCATTGGTTTCTTTAAATTTATTTTTTTTCTTTGATCGTTGCAACGCACGACGGGTCTACTAGTATATATATATATATATAGTAAGGCATCTGTCCGTCTACGAAAGACGATAGATTTATCTTTATTATTTGCAGCTCTTGGTGTGGCTGATGAGACCAATCCTTGCGTGGCAGTCTCATCTGCATGACAAACACACGAAAGCAGTGGGGCAGTGTTGCCTGGCCTTTCTCCTCGCTCTTTTCCCGACTGCTTCTGCTCTTAGTGATCCTTCTTTCACTATAGCCCGCCACATGGACCTATCCTCTGCCAGGTTTTCCCAGTTTTGTATATCAATGTTGGCTACTTTCATGTCTCTCTTGCATATGTCGACGTATCTGAGACATGGCCGACCAACCGACCTTTTCCCTGTCGCCAGCTCTCTGTAAAGCCCATCCTTGGGTATGCGACCACTTTGCATCCTCTTGACGTGGTCAAGCCAACGGAGGCGTCTTTGGCTTAATATTGCTGCAATACTACTCATGCTTGCTTGAGCCAGGACCTCTGTGTTGGGGACTTTCTCTTGCCATTTGATGTCTAGGATGCGGCGCAGGCATCTGAGGTGGAAGCTATTGAGCCTTCTTTCATGCCTGGTATAGGTGGTCCAAGACTAGCATCCATAGAGGAGTGTGCTCAGTACGCAGGCCTGGTATACCTGCAGCTTAGTCCTTGCTGTGAGTTTGGCATTGGACCAGACTCTTTTGTACAGTCTAGCCATAACAGTTGCTGCCTTCCCTATCCTACTACTTATCTCATCTTCCAGTGAGAGGGTGCTCGAGATGTTTGATCCCAGATAAGTAAAACTGTCAACAGCATCCAGGTTGCAGTCGTCAATGGTGATAGTCGGGAGAGAGGCAGCATCCTGTGCCATAATGTTGGTTTTCTTTATTCTTATGGTCAGGCAAAACTCTTTGCAGGCAGCGGAGAAGCTGGATACAAGGTTCTGCAGGCCGTCTGCTGTGTGGAATATTAAGGCGGCATCGTCTGCAAATAAGAGCTCGCGCAGCAAAATCTTCCTTATTTTGGTCTTGGCTTTAAGGCGGGCAATATTGAATAATCTCCCGTCAGCTCTGGTGTGTATGTATATCCCCTCGCTGTTGTTCTTGAAGGCATACTGGAGTAAGATGGAAAAGAATATTGCGAATAGAGTAGGTGCCAACACGCAGCCTTGCTTTACTCCACTACTTACTGGTAAAGCCTCAGAGGTGGCTTGTTTTTTATTTCTAGGTGCAGGATTTACTGGCCTACTTGTTGAGAAGTTCCTCTGAGCTCCACGCACTCAGTGGAGCAGGTAGGCCATGGTGGTAAAGCACCTTATTGGCTGGGGGCTGCCCAGCTTGAGGCGGATGGTAGCAATCCATTGAAACATGGTGATCTCTCCCACCGTCAGAAGCAACCCCTGGCGCCTAGCTCTACGCCAATTGAGCTATGGCTTATAACCGGTAAACTGCTGCTTTCCGTGTTGTGTTCACACCTTGCGGCGATGCTGGAGTGTCCTCTCGAGTAAAGATAAAGCCTGGGCGTGTTACTATTGAGAACCAGCTGCTGCCCAAACAGCAGATCCCCCCTCTCCACGCCAATGGTGGATCCAATGGAACGACTAATGTCGATACGGCTTGGCACCATTCGCGTCGCAGGAGCTGCCGGAATATATATATATATATATATATTTAAAAGCATTGTTCTGTCTTTAATAACTTGTAGTTAAGGTTGCGTGGTTATTAGCAGTTTTGTATTTTACTTCTAGTCATATAAATAGTCTGACACATTATTACTGTAGCATATATAAATGAGTGTGAGAAAAATTGTAGTACAAGAAGCCAATTTTTAGTAAAATATTTTATTTTAAATTATATATTTTAAAAGTATAAATGTATTGATAGAGTTATTAAAGGAATAACTTATTATATATATTTAGTGTAACTGTCTCGCTAGAGGCATCACTAAGGTTTGCGTCACCCAGTGCGGTAAGCTCATTGTGTCACCCGCTCACGACTAAACCCATATTCCTCCTTCGAGTCTGCCAGTGCCAAATAACGGGAACATACTTAATTGAAGATTTTGTTTTAGCCCTTGTGATAGTGTCAGCCAGTGCAACCAGCACCACCAGTACCCACCCCCTCCCTATTGACGCCCCGCCTCTGCTTCTCACAATAACAATGAATAGCCCAGAGAGTTTTTTTTTAAAAAGACTTTATAATCAGGTCATAGGTTAAACAGGTTAGTGTCGTAGTCCGATTTTTGTTACCTCCGTGCGGTTACTAAATTGGGTCACTCCCACACTTTTCCCCCCGACTCTAGATAGTAAGAAACTTTCTCATGGTCTGAACACCCGACATTTGTACAACCTTACTATTTATAGTAACAACACAGACCCATGCCTTCAAAGACATAATCTTTGCTTTATGAAACAAACAACTGCCTTTATACACCCCAAAACTGCCTGTGCGTCAAGTTGTACAGCGGGAAAAAATTCAAGTAATTAAGCAATTTTTCAAATTATATCACGCCCCTGAGAATTGTCAAATGGTATGGTCCGCTCCCCCCCTCTTATTTCTTTATATCTACGCCACTACAATAAATGTTATTACAGTAAACATGTGTGAATATTACATTACGCCCCTGAGAGGTGTCAAACGGTGTGGTCCACACCCTCTCTTATCCCTCTATATTTACGCCACTACAATAAATAGTATTACAGTAAACATGTGTGAATATTATGTCACGCCCCTGAGAGGTATCAAACGGTATGGTCCGCACCCCCTATTATCTCTCTATTTCTACGCCACTACAATAAATAGTATTACAGTAAACATGTGTGAATATTATGTCACGCGCATGAGAGGTGTCAAATGGTATGGTCCTCATTCCCCTCTTATCTCTCTATATCTACGCCACTACCATAAATAGTATTACATTAAGCATGAGTGAATATTACAGCAATACACACGAAAGTATTCTTTATTCTTTTGTTTTTTTTGTTAATGATCTCTTTGTTTTATATCGAAAGTATGATGGGGGCGGATTTATTTTGGGGGAGACAATATTTTACAGGGTAGGGGTGAATTTATTTTAATCGGGAGTAAAACATTTTCTCCCCCGGAGGATTTGTTTTAAAACAGAGTCTCCGGATTTTGACTCTGTATGGGGGAGGATTTATTTTGCAACACCGGCCCTGGGCCTGGGGCAGTAACATAATTTCGTTCAGTGACCCTCTGATAACCCTCAACGAGGGCAGCCAGTGTCTTTTAACGCGTTAGATTTCCTAATGCCGCCATACTACATGTTTGTGTGTGTGAGTGTTTGTGTGTTTGTTAGAATTCGTGGTCTCAGAGATAGATATCTTTGATTAGATCAAGTTTTGTGCATTTTTTGTTTTACTTGTTAACAATATCTGCTCAATTTTGTTAACGTGATTAATAACGTCATTGAAATTATTATATATACGTGTAGCATTTTTTTTTCTTCGTATATTAATAATATTATATTATTCAGACGCTTATTTTGTACAGAAGACTTTTTTGATCTTAAGTTTATCGATAGTATATGTCGAGTCTTGCAATGTAATTAGACGATGACTGTTGATGGTGTAATTAGATGATGACTGTTGATGGTGTATTAGATGATGACTGCTGATGGTGTAATTAGATGATGACTGCTGATGGTGTAATTAGACGCTGACTGTTGATGGTGTAATTAGATGATGCCTGTTGATGGTGTAATTAGATGATGAGTGTTGATGGTGTAATTACATGATGACTGTTCATGGTGTAATTAGATGACTGTTGATGGTGAAATCAGATGACTGTTGATGGTGTAATTAGATGATGACTGTTGATGGTGTAATTAGATGATGACTGTTGATGGTGTAATTAGATGATGACTGTTGATGGTGTACTTAGATGATGACTGTTGATGGTGTAAGTAGATTACTGTTGATGGTGTAATTAGATGATGACTATTGATGGTGTAATTAGATTATGACTGTTGATGGTGTAATTAGATGATGACTGTTGATGGTGTAATTAGATGATGACTATTGATGGTGTAATTAGATGATGACTGTTGATGGTGTAATTAGATGATGACTGTTGATGGTGTAATTAGATGATAACTGTTGATGGTGTAATTAGCTGATGACTGTTGATGGTGTAATTAGACGATGACTGTTGATGGTGTAATTAGACGATGACTGTTGATGGTGTAATTAGATGATGTCTGTTGATGGTGTAATTAGATGATGACTGTTGATGGTGTAATTACATGATGACTGTTCATGGTGTAATTAGATGACTGTTGATGGTGTAATTAGATGACTGTTGATGGTGTAATTAGATGATGACTGTTGATGGTGTAATTAGATGATGACTGTTGATGGTGTAATTAGCTGATGACTGTTGATGGTGTAATAAGATTATGACTGTTGATGGTGTAATTAGATGATGACTGTTGATGGTGTAATTAGATGATGACTATTGATGGTGTAATTAGATTATGACTGTTGATGGTGTAATTAGATGATGACTGTTGATGGTGTAATTAGATGATAACTGTTGATGGTGTAATTAGATGATGACTGTTGATGGTGTAATTAGACGATGACTGTTGATTGTGTAATTAGATGATGACTGTTGATGGTGTAATTAGATGATGTCTGTTGATGGTGTAATTAGATGTTGACTGTTGATGGTGTAATTAGATGATGACTGTTAATGGTGTAATTAGATGATTTCTGTTGCTGGTGTAATTAGATGATGACTGTTGATGGTGTAATTAGATGATGACTGTTGATGGTGTAATTAGATGATGACTGTTGATGGTGTAATTAGATGATGACTGTTGATGGTGTAATTAGACGATGACTGTTGATGGTGTGTTAGTTTTCCTTTTTTATCCAAACAACCCATTGCACTCACAAATAGCAGACAGGAAGGATGGGATATTAGTTTCATTTTTTAGGCGAATGGAACCAGAAAATTGTTTTTATTCTTATTTGTATCTGTATAGTGTATGAAAATGATATTTTGCGCTTTGTTTCCAAGTTATAATTTAATGCTTTATGTGTTTATCTCCTATCAAGTTATTTTTGTATACTTTTGCTCAACAGAAAAGTGCTTATAACTGGGTATGAATAATCTTTACAAAAGTGTACTCAGACAAGTGCATAGAAATAAAAATGAACTATCTGTATATCGATGCTAGACAGAGAAGTGCACAGCCCTAGGTATGAAATATCGTCAACATTTGCGATCGGATTATTTTTTTACCAACTCCTTGCACATTTCTCAATGCACTGTATTGTAAAAATAAATAAGGTAATTACAATGTGTTGCTCTCAATTAGACCTACTCTCCGGGTTCGAATAGCCCAGGGTCCAAATGTCCTGTAGTTGGAACCGTGTCAGTGTTTGATTAAATTTGTGGAATTAATTGTTCTGTTTAATCTGAACCCATCATGATCTACTGAGAGATCGATAAAGCCAATAATTAACCAATTTATAATTATTGTATCACGTGATTTTAAATATTTTTTAAGATGCGCTTGCAATTACTTAGACAAAGGCAATTAAAATTGAGAAGTAAAATAATTAAGGAACAAATAAATTACCTATCGTATTTTATTGTGGTAAACACAATGAGGTGCTTTGGGTGGTAAATTGGTTGCCCCCAAACAGAAACACCAACACAATATCATATCGACATTCAAAACACTATTAAAAATGCAAAACATGTATAAGCGTAGGACGCAGAAATATTCTGTAGAGAAGAAGCGTCTATAATAAATAAAATTATTGAAATTAATAAACAAAATTTAAAAGAAAAGTTTAAAATCGTAATAGAAAGAAAGTTAATGACAAGAACTAGAAGTTAGTGTGACCGAAGGTTTTTTAGGATGCCTCACAATGTCTTGAAATACGCACGTACAGATAAGGTGCTCAAAGACACGTTATATTTATTTCCGAGTTCTTAAATAGATTTATAAATCTTTCAATATGCATGTATTTTATGTAAGCAGTTTCGACTTTACCTGCCGTTCTATATTTCAAGTAAATTAATGGTGATTGGCTCTTGTGTTCAAAATACCAAATACATAATTTGAGTTTGTATGAATAACACATACAACTAATACCAACCAAATACATTAGAGTTTGTATGAATAAAACATACAACTAATACCAAATACACTTGTGTTTTTATGTATCAAACATACAACTAATACCAAATACATTTGAGTTTGTATGAATAAAACATACAACTAATACCAAATACACTTGTGTTTGTATGTATAAAATTGAAAACTAAACGTTTATTATAGGCTTGTAATGAAAAAAAATATATATTTGAATTATTTTTATATGCATCAAAGTTTCATTAAAGTCAATTATCAAAATCTATGTAAATAGTTCTTGTAGAATTACATTGCATTTAATTACTAGCAAATGGCTGCATCCCACTCCTTTAAATGTTGTTCATTATTTTTATTTTTTTGGTTGTTGGTCATTTCGACCCCGGTCAGTTCGACCACGGACAGTTCGACCACCAGACGTTTAGACACTGGACGATTCGACCCATGGATTGTTCGACAACTTACAAAATGAAAACATCTAGTATAAATTTGAAGAATAAAAAAAATTCAAGGCCTCAAGCATTAGTGTAATGTACACAGAATAAGCTAGAGAAAGTCTATTAATAGCATTTTGTGATACATCATACTTTGGCTACTTGGATGGGGGTGAAGAGATCAAGAAATTCTAGCGACACCAGGGACTGGGCGTTGGCTGGCACAAATCTCATTACATTACGACATGTTACGAGCGCTTGACGAGTTGATGACGTCGGGACGTCATGTGATGGCGAGAGTTATTGGAAAGGTAAATAATAGGAGTGGAGGCAGAGGGAATACATTTGATAAGGACTATCTGACCACATAGCATTTTCCGATTAATTAGGGGTGGGGTAGCTAAGCTTGAAAGGACTTTCAACTGACGATTGTAGGGTGCTTATGAAAGAGGAACATTAGCTTCTCAACATTAGCTGCTCAACATTAGTTGCTCAACGTTAGTTGCTCAACATTAGTTGCTCAACATCAGCTGCTAAACATCAGCTGCTCAACATTAGCTGCTCCAAAAGTACGTATATGATAACGTAAAAATGGTGTCTACGTGGAACACGGAGTGACGGAACGAGGTAAAATAATCTTGGTTATTGCTAATTATGAATACTGTTATCATTAGAAGAACCAGAATAAAATATGGGTAAAGAAGAATTTTTTTAAAAACATGATTTTATTCCAATTCTCTAAAGAGTACAAGATACATTTTGTCGAGTCTACAAAAAATATTTTAAAATTAAAAAAATAAATAAAATAAAATATTTGAAACTATGACTTTCCTGCTAGTAAGATAATAACATTAAACTTTATTATTTTTATACCAAAAATAAGTATATCAAATAATAAGTAAATAAAATAATATTAACAAATTTTAATTTTAAAAAAAATAATTTTACGATGTAGTAATGAAAGGCTCGAAACGTCATGGATTCATTTATTTAGAAAAATTATTGTTATTTCATATGACACAAATTTTAAATATTAAACTATTGAATTTCTGCATTTTTACCAAAATATACGTAATATTCAAGAAACAGATACGGAAATGACATAATTTTCTATTCACACATCTTGGGGTGACCTTTAATTGCTGAGATTTTTGTCAAACTCCATTTATCTTCACTGTGACGGATCACGCAAACTAAAGACCAAGCGAACAATGCTACATGGCAACTCGTATTTCAAGTGCATAATGTTGGACATCGTCATACGTGTGTTTCTACAGCAGCGCTTCACGCTGACCGATGCATAAGGAAATGTAAAACTGTGACATCAATATGGCTAGAACCAAATGAAACATGTTATTTTCCAGTTCCACAGCGCCTTGACTTTCAAGACTTTCACATTTCCTGCAGCACAATCCTTTTAGCAATGGACATGAACTTGCAGAGTTACACAGAGTTGCGTCCCTTTCGCCATAACTGCAGTCTGTCAAAACAACATGGAAAACTTGTTTAAAGAGGAAGTACCGTATATACTCGTTCGCAAGCGGACCTTTTTTGTACAACATCTAGGGGGAAAAGTTTGGGGGGGGAGGGGTCGGCTTATGAACGAACGGGCTAAAGAACGAGTATATATGGTAGATATGTTTGTATTTGTCTGATTGGACATCCGTTACATTTCCCAGGTTGGGGCCTTTTCCCAGGGTCTACGTGTGTACTTGAGTCTTGTCAGATCCTGACGTATGTTTGGGCAAATAAAGGCGGCTGGGCATTGTGCAACTCAATCCTCTTGAAGTCTTAGCCCGTGAACGATGCCTCACTTGCCAAACAAGCCAGCATGGTCGGTGCGCTCTAATGTAATCCCTTTGATGTAATAGTGCACAATGTCCAGAAAAGAAGCAGTAGGATTTGTATGCGTTTGTTCTTGCCATCGGAACAAGAAAATGTTTATTTCTGAGTGTTGTAATATAATTTTAATAAGTTTAATTTCTAGAAAAAATTAATGACTTACTCATCATTATAACTTTACTCTGTGTTCTTCTATTCTCTTGTGTGTCTGGGTTTAGTAGTTTAATTAATTGTATTACTATAACCAGCTGTGAATATTCACCAGTGATGAATCTTGCATTTTGTAAAAATCATAAATTTGTTCAAGTTTATCTATGCTTTCTTTGGTCCCATAAAGAGCATATTTAAAAAAAAATAATAATACGCTATAATAATAAAAAAAACTTTAAGACTAATACTGTATATTCGTTTATAACACCCTATACTTATAAGAAGAGAAACATGACAAGGACAATTAGCTCTTTTATCCTACCCTTGCCAACTGACTTAACTCCTTGACAGGCCAGGCAGCAGCTCGTCTGCACGTGTTCTATGGAACAGTGGCCGTGAGACTTGGCTATGAGTGATTCACAGGTAGACAGGTGATTGACACACAGGTCAGTTGCTCCTGGGGGGGGGGAAGACACACATACATCGGCCAAGTGAGACAAAGGAAATAGAAAAGACTGATCATTGTAAGACCATCAGTTAGACTGAATGTGTGGGAATAGTTCTAAGATATGTTCTTGTATTGCATCACCTCGAGATAAAACGAATAGAAATACCTTTAAATCCTGTTACTTTTTAATACTGTAGATGTGTAGTTTTGTCTGTTTAAAGTGTGTACATTTATTTGGTTGCTATAAGTTTTATAGGCATGTGTGTAAGTATTTCTTACTATTAATGACCTGTTGAATAGTGCATTCTGCGAGAGGTTTAAATATTTAATCCAGACCAAATATATTTTTTTTAAATGTATTCAGAGAAGGGAGATAATTATATGAGACCTTTAAGGTTTTGCAGTTTAGCTGAAATTCATCATTCTAAATTTGATTGAATTCAGTTTTCACGTTATCACTATAATAGCTGCTAATAGCAAGCTTTAAAAAATGTATTCGTATTTTTGTTAGTCTAGCTCTAGTGTTATACCAATCTTTCCGGTGCTTTAAGGAAGCGTGAGCTTTATACCTGCATTCGGCTGACTTGCTGACTAGTTAACGTTAGGGCATGGGCGTAGGGAAGGGGGACAAGGTTGGGCATTTGCCCCCCCCCTACATTTGAGAAATAAAATGTCATAAAAATGTCATAAAGTTGTTACAATAAAACTGAACTAAATTTCCTGAAAGTTTATTACATGGAAGACAGTTTACATTTATCAAACATAAAAAAATAATTATATCTGCTATTATAACTCATTACATTACTGATTGTTCTAAATATTCCAGTTGTTTAACAATTTCTGTAACATTTTCAGCAAAAATACGCAAGCTTTTATATTTATGTGACCATCTAGTTTCACATAGCAAAGGAACATTTAGAATAGGTTGGTTTTTTTGCTGATTACTTTCTCAGAAAAACACTATAATTGACTTAATTGTTCCTATTGTGTTTCGTACCACTTTCACATTATTTAAATTGTTCACAACAAGATTTAGTTTATGTGAACTGAAATGTACAAATGCTGCTTTTGGGTATTTTTTTTTCGAATTATTGTTTGGACTCCTCCTTCTTTACCTGCCATTGTAGAACATCCGTACTATCCTTGACCAACAAGCTTTGTCATATTTAATCAAAATTCTAATGAATTAGTAATGATGGTGTTGGTTAAACTGTCATCTGTTCTATTGACAATTGGAATATATCCCATGAATTCTTCTGTGACCATCATTTTGCCATTTTGTTCTTTGACAAATCTAACAACAAGTGACATCTGCTCAATGCCTGAAATGTCATTTATCTCGTCGGCAAGTATAGAAAATGCAACTGAATTATTTGCTTCACGAACAATGTCTTCACGCAAGAGAGACCCACAAATTTGGATTATAGTGTTTTGCGTAGTTGCCGAGATACACTCAGCGGTTACCCGTCAAACGACCCCAGATAAAATGGCCCCGACATAACGGCCCAGTCAAAACGGCCCCAGACAAATTGTTAACATTCTTTAACAAAAGGATTATTTTTTTGTTGCATTTTAAGCTTTCGTCAACTTTTTCACCCTTAAAAAGAGTGGTAAAATTGTAAAATTATTTCTTGTGATGTTATTATATTGTTTCTTGTCAACAAACAACCGTTATTGGTACCATTTCGAGTAAAGTCTATTAAATTCACTTTTGTGGTGTTATTATTATTGTTTATTGTTAGCTAAACCTGACACTGAATAGGTGAGTAAAAATACGAATATATTTGATTGTGAATTTTACTATTAGTCCATCTATTAGTCCAGGGCCGTTTTGTCGGGGCCGTTATGTCGGAGCCCAATTGTCGGGGCCGTTTTGTCCAGGGCCGTGTTGTCGGTGAACCATCCTCAGCACTACTAGAACCAATTGACAACACGAAACTAACAGTTCATACAAATTACCAGAATTTGATTCTGTTCCACGAAGTGCTAAGACATGCATGGAGCAAAATAGGATTGTAGAAATGATGGGACCCAGTTTGTTGCGATTTTCTTGAATTTGGCTTCTAAATGATGAGACCAACTGCTCATCAATAGAAACTGTTTTGGCTTCCAGTAGAGCAAATAATTTTGCTTGCATCTTCATGAGAGCCTTTGTGCCATAATGTGCTTTGCAGGTTGCTACGTGCATCTTCGTTGAAATCTTTATATTTTGTACATTGTTTGATGACAAATACCCGCTGAACTCATATAATTACTTTTTGCTGAAACAACACGCAATATTTGCAAAATGCACCTATTTACATTTGCGAGTCTACAAGCCACGGTGAATAGTCTGATAGCCATACATATCTAAAAACTAAAAACTCTGCTTCCCTCACTGTCAGCTCTAAAATCATAATTTCTATCAAGGGTCCAACAATCACGAATCAGCTGCAAGTTCATTTATTTGAAAGGTCGTGTGTCAAGACATACCTCCCAATATCCAATTTAGGAAATTAAGAAGTGACATTGACAATCAAATTAGAAACAGTTGCTTCAGTTGTGTCTGGCTGTTTAACTTGTACTGTTGTCCTCAATGCCAATGATAAGTCAGATACTGCCGACGCCCCAAAATCTTCTAATAACGGCATTTCGGAATCCCGCGATTGGTCTAGTTTTCGATTTTTTTTAGCCTGTAAAAAATTTCTGATATCCATCATTGGTAATCCTGCAGTTTCTTCATGTATATTATTTCACATCAAAAATCAATTTTCTCGTGAGAACTTAAGTTTTTTATTTATTAAATGCATTAATAAATGTTGTATTTTAGCTATTACAGCACTAATTTGTAAGTCTTATTAATTTCTAAGTTTTGATCGACCCTTATTTTATACTGAACTTGAGTTTAATTGAAAATTGTACCTGTATGGCATTGTCAGTTAAGTACTAAAAAGTGGTGTTTTTTTACCCCCCCCCTGGAAAACTTCCTAGCGACGCCCATGCGTTAGGATAATCAATGCCAGACTTACCGGCACTTTCAGCTACATCGGTATTGTTACGGGCATCTTGCTGACTGTCTGACTCGTTACTTTGTTTGCTGCCAGGAGTCGAGGCCGTGGTGAGGGGTTCAGAGTGGTTGCACGTCCTACAGCAGGTAGCAAGGTTGAGTGATTCCTTGACACAGTGGGCAGACGTGCAGGACGGGCTTTTGTCTCCGTATTCACAGCCTTTAAACATTGGCAACAAACCACTGGGAGTACTGTTACTGAACTTAATCATTGACAACTAGGCAATGGGAGAAATGTTACTGACCATAATCATTAAAAACCAGCCAATGGGAGTAATGTTACTAAATATAACCCTTAGTAACTAGCTAATTATAACTTTGTAACTGAACATAATCATTGAAAACCAGCCAATGAGAGCATTGTTACTGCATATAATCATTGAAAACCACCCGATTAGAGCATTGTTGCTGCACATAATCATTGCCAACAGCCGATTAGAGCATTGTTACTGCACATAATCATTGAACTTTTATTTTTGTTTTTAAAACATTGAAAGTTTATTGAGCACCTGATGAAAGTATTTTTAAAAATAACTTTTAGTTTAGGCAGAGTTTAGCCGTGGAATTCAGAAGCCAATGTTTCGAAAACGATTCCATTATGAAGTTCTTATAATTTCATACATAAATGATTTTTCTAAACGATATGTTAAGCCTAAGTTGATTTAAGGTTCAACGTATAATATGGTAAAACTGCTTGCTTTCCTCGCTCTGGAAGACGCGGCAGTAGTGTTGTTAGGATTGAAAACAAATTTATATTTTTAAAAAAAATCATTTTATAAAATTAATCGTAGTTGTTTTATTCCAGCACAAAGCAAATTTACGAAATTATATTATTTTTTTCTATTAAAACAATCCATGGCTAGAGATACTTTACATGAATGAAAGATAATACAGTTACTGTAAACAAATCATGGCTTTTTGTAGTACAACGTGTAACCTGTTTATATGTAAACGTTTTTTTGGGCTAGTTTAATCATTCTCTTCAAATTCCGACAGATCCGCAGTCGTTGGCCTACATGATGCCTGGACCACAGGCAGCTGTAAGTCTTTCTCCAGCAGCATTCCACCATCTCATCATCTCATTACAGAAATCAATAAATGAACTGAATGATGACAGAACCCACCGTTGACGCCCCTGTAAAGTGTTTGACAGCTGTCACAGCAGGTTTCTCGGAACGTTTGGTCATAGCATTGGTGGCTGGCCTTAGCCACATGCTGCGCACACGTCAGGTCTTCGAGGAGAATCCCGGGTTTGTCTCCGAATACACAAGGACCTAGAGGCAGCCAAAGGAAATGCTCGTTTGAAGATATTGTCAACAATGGAAAGTAAACATAAACTGGCATTATTATATTGAAGACATAGACAAAAAATGCACATACTCGAGTGTTACATTTGAAAAACATTGTGCCAACACACAATATATAAGAGTTAAATTTGTTAACTAAAGGATTAAATAATATAAAATGTATTTAACATGAATTTATGGGTTTACATCTGTAATGAGACATTGAAATGTCTCCTTTGAAAACTGCATTTTTAGTGGGCAAAGAGCGTCATTTGTTTACTACCAGCTTGATTGCTTAGTTTACAAGTATTAGAGTTTAGACTAAATAGTCTGTTTATTTTGAGTGTGAGTATTAGAGTTTAGATGGCTAGTCCAAGAGTTTAGACACCCCGTCTGAAAGTTTAGGAAGTGGTTTGTCTTTAACCCATCGAGAACAGCTATTATGCAATTAACTAAAAATCAATAGGATTTTTCGCTATGAAGAATTCAAGTGTTAGTGATTTCTTAAGGAAAAACACATTTTCAGGATAACATTTTATTGAACAACATTGAAACATATTAAATGCTTTATGAAAATTTATCCAGAATGGATTCTCTTAATTTTACGGATTAAAATAAACAACATAAGAAGCTGTATTCAAATTCTCAATGCCCAGAGGCCGTAGACACATTATTATATTTAGTTTTATTCATGTTGATGCAGTTAACGAGTTTGTTATTTCTCAAACCGGAAGACGTAATAACTGATTACGTAATGTTACTTTTTTTTAGATAAGCTTATCGTAATTCAAAGATTTTTTAGCATACATATAAGCGTAAATGTACGCTTGCAAATCTATGGGTTATAATAAAGTTGTAGACGAGTTCTTTTCTCAGCTGAGTCCACTGAAATGACAAAAATTAAAGAAGAATTGAAAACATGTTGATATAACACAAAGTAGACAATTATGATATTTAAAAAATCTGTACAATAATGGTCCTAACTGAATAGCTGGAAGTTCCTTTAATTTATTTCCAACCTTGAATGACAAAGTCTAGGGGATTTAAACTAAGACGAACCACCAACCCTACCATCAATGACCCACCCAAACTACCATCAATGACCCACCTAACCTACCATCAATGACCCACCCAAACTACCATCAATGACCCACCTAACATACCATCAATGACCCACCCATCCTACCATCAATGACCCACCCATCCTACCATCAATGACCCACCTACCCTACGATCAATGACCCACGCAACCTACCATCAATGACCCACCCAACCTACCATCAATGACCCACCTAACCTACCATCAATGACCCACCCAACCTACCATCAATGACCCACCTAACCTACTATCAATGACCCACCTAACCTACTATCAATGACCCACCCAACCTACCATCAATGACACACCCAACCTACCATCAATGACCCACCCAACCTACCATCAAAGACCCACCCAACCTACCATCAATGACCCACCCATACTACCATCAATGACCCACCTACCCTACGATCAATGACCCACGCAAACTACCATCAATGACCCACCCAACCTACCATCAATGACCCACCTAACCTACTATAAATGACCCACCCAACCTACCATCAATGACCCACCCAACCTACCATCAATGACCCACCCAACCTACCATCAATGACCCACCCAACCTACCATCAAAGACCCACCCAACCTACCATCAATGACCCACCCAACCTACCATCAATGAACCACCCAACCTACCATCAATGACCCACCCAACCTACCATCAATAACCCACGCAACCTACCATCAATGACCCACCCAACCTACCATCAATGACCCACCCAACCTACCATCAATGATCCACCCAACCTACCATCAATGACCCACCCAACCTACCATCAATGACCCACCCAACCTACCATCAATGACCCACTCAACCTGCCATTAATGACCCACCTAACCTACCATCAATGACCCACCCAACCTACCATCAATGACCCACCCAACCTACCATCAATGACCCACCCAACCTACCATCAATGACCTACCCAACCTACCATCAATCTTCTTGGCTTTCGGATGCGCCTCACATCGACCTGCCACACACAGCTGTATTTTTTTTTAAAACCAGGAAAATGGGATTTTGATAAGTACACTTTTTTAATTTCATTGGCAAAGTATACTTTGAATAAAAACACATATAATAAAATACTTTTTTATATTTGGTATGTAATAGTGTTTTAAGCCCAAGCATATATTTGCTATTGAGTTGTCTTACAGGACAAACAGGTGTTCGTCTTTTACCCTGCACTCGGCCACTGATGTCTGAGTTCAAATGGTATTTGGACTACATAGGGTTATACATTTGGCAGACACGTAGACGTCATAATTTATCATTGAATGTGGCTGTTTTCAGACAAGGTTTTCGTTAAACAATATTAACTGCATCATTTTTAAAGTTTCAATTCTTTGGCAAGCCTTTTGGTATTATTGCGTTTTAACAAATTTTTGTTTTGGAAATGTCCATTTAGCTGAAAATTTAACATAACCATTTTTTAAAAAAAAATCATTCAAAATTAGTCCACAAAGTAAACCCGGATACTTTATTAATATCATATTGCAATCGATTCCACCGAATACCCCGGATTTTTCTATTAATAGATATCCGCCTGTTTATGAAACCTTTCCATCACCACACGTGGTTCCGGGCGCCACATCCTGTTTAAAGCAACCACCGTTCGGCTTCTGGCAGAACATGTTTATACATATTGACGTTGCGGGTGAGGCATGCTGCAAGAGAAAGAAAGCATCAGTGTCCCCAGACTATGAAAGGTGAAACCATAAAAACGTATTTGTTGGAGTCATATCTCAATGTACATCACACAGACAGACAGACAGACGTGTTGCCAAATATCTCAATGTACATGACACAGACAGACAGACAGACGTGTTGCTAAATATCTCAATGTACATCACACGGACAGACATACAGACGTGTTGCTAAATATCTCAATGTACATGACACAGACAGACAGACAGACGTGTTGCTAAATATCTCAATGTACATCACACGGACAGACATACAGACGTGTTGCTAAATATCTCAATGTACATTACACAGACAGACAGACGTGTTGCCAAATATCTCAATGTACATCACACGGACAGATATACAGACGTGTTGCTAAATATCTCAATGTACATCACACAGACAGACAGACAGACGTGTTGCCAAATATCTCAATGTACATCACAAAGACAGACAGACAGACAGACAGACGTGTTGCTAAATATCTCAATGTACATCACACAGACAGAAAGACAGACGTGTTGCCAAATATCTCAATGTACATCACACAGACAGACAGACAGATGTGTTGCAAAATATCTCAATGTACATCACACAGACAGACGTGTTGCCAAATATCTCAATGTACATCACACAGACAGTCGTGTTGCCAAATATCTCAATGTACATCACACAGACAGACGTGTTGCCAAATATCTCAATGTACATCACACAGACATGTTGCCAAATATCTCAATGTAAATCACACAGACAGACAGACAGACGTGTTGCCAAATATCTCAATGTACATCATACAGACAGACAGACAGACAGACTTGTTGCCAAATATCTCAATGTACATCACACAGACAGACAGACGTGTTGCCAAATATCTCAATGTACATCACACAGACAGACAGACGTGTTGCCAAATATCTCAATGTACATTACACAGACAGACAGACAGACAGACGTGTTGCCAAATATCTCAATGTACATCACACAGACAGACGTGTTGCCAAATATCTCAATGTACATCACACAGACAGACGTGTTGCCAAATATCTCAATGTACATCACACAGACAGACAGACAGACGTGTTGCCAAATATCTCAATGCACATCACACAGACAGACAGACAGACAGACTTGTTACCAAATATCTCAATGTACATCACACAGACAGACGTGTTGCCAAATATCTCAATGTACACCACACAGACAGACAGACAGACGTGTTGCCAAATATCTCAATGTACATCACACAGACAGACAGACAGACAGACTTGTTACCAAATATCTCAATGTACATCACACAGACAGACGTGTTGCCAAATATCTCAATGTACATCACACAGACAGACGTGTTGCCAAATATCTCAATGTACATCACACAGACAGACGTGTTGCCAAATATCTCAATGTACATCACACAGACAGACAGACAGACGTGTTGCCAAATATCTCAATGTACATCACACAGACAGACGTGTTGCCAAATATCTCAATGTACATCACACAGACAGACGTGTTGCCAAATATCTCAATGTACATCACACAGACAGACGTGTTGCCAAATATTTCAATGTACATCACACAGACAGAGAGACGTGTTGCCAAAGATTTGTATACACACTTTTCAACACGTTTGCCTACACTAAGTTGACATGATTTTAGGCCATTCGTTCACATACTCTAGTTTCAATACATTTGCCTACCCTGCACAAACTGGACATTGGGCCGTAGACACGCTGACACTGCATGTCGATGGTCAACTCTTGACCCAAGATTCTGCCCGTGATGTTGGGTAAAGTATCGTTGACATGCAATCGCTTGGTCAAACACTCGTCCTCTTGCCTGGGTATTGTAAGGATGTAAAAATAAATCAAAGTGACAAAGCTGAATTAAGTGACAATATGAAACATACACAATGTATGAAGCTTGGTGTATAAATCTTTATCTCATAAGTTCATATTAGCATACACACATACGCAAATTGTATCTTACTTCAAAAAAACAAAAACAACTAATATTAAACATAACATAATCAGATTTTAAAAAAAATTGTTGTATATGTATTTCCAAACAATTTTTCATTATCACTATACATTAAATGAACTAATTCTAATAAACATTCTGTGATTTTTTTTATCATAAAGCTGTTTGATGATTCAATTTTCATAAGCCGCATTATATGATTCTTAATCATTGTTTACATAATTAACTGAAATATCCTCAATTAATTCTTCAATTGCTCAATTATTTTTGGTTCCTTTTTCTATCTTTAAAATCCTGTTTTTGTCAGTTAAAAATTGTATTACAAACTGCTCTCAAAAAAACAAAAACAAAAAAGAAAAGAAAAAAACAATAAAAACTAAGTATTATTAAATGTAATTGGGCAAAATTTCAAACATCTTCATTTGGTAATAATGGTTTGTAGTTGTCATAAACATTTTAGGTATCACCACAATTGAGTTGCGAGATCGACCCAAAAATACTTTCGGCGGAACAAATAGACAAAAACTTTGTGCATTCCTATACATGCATCTTTTTAGATTACCAGAGAAAACTTTATTTTATATCTAACGCCATACAAGTCTTTAAAATTTGTTAGACATTAAAATTTAGAGTTGTTATAAAAATATTTTTGTTAACCGATTACTTAATAACCCTTTAACTAATGCAACAAAGTGGGGAGCTGCATCAATCAGGCTAGATCGAAAGGAAGATGTTGAACAGGGTATTAGCAAGGTTGATAAAAAATTAACAAGGCCACAAAAATTTTGCAAAAAAAACCTTCCTCTAATAGAAACAAATAAGCATTTTGATGCCCCCGTTTATTACACACCACAGAGCTTACGTTTCCATGTTCTATTTTTTAAATATTTATTTATGCTTGTTTGTTGAGCAATGTTTCTGTCAGTAAACATGCTGTAATATGCGTGACTTTTCCACGCAAAATTATTCCCGGTTCAAAAACTTTCTTTCTTTAACTTATTTTATACAAACACAAGTTTAAAAATGTGCTTATATCATATATTCAAAAACTCGACCACTAACGGATTTCCTTGTGTTGTCAGGAACTCTTTCATGTCCTTGATACTGCAGGATGAGAACTTCCAGGGATGGGACGCAGTGCTGTCCATGGCAGGTAAGTTTGATGGAGACATCAGGTTACTGTCCCCCGCCAGGCAGGTGTTTCCCTCACCGTCATGCCAACATCCCAGACTGTGGACATGTTTTTAAGACTGGGGACATGTGTTTAAGACTGGGGACATGTGTTTAAGACTGGGGACATGTGTTTAAGACTGGGGACATGTGTTTAAGACTGGGGACATGTGTTTAAGACTGGGGACATGTGTTTAAGACTGTGGACATGTGTTTAAGACTGGGGACAAGTGTTTAAGCACACGGTGACTAGTATCAGTGTTTGTGCTCTGCCCATATCGTCTGTGTTGTCCTTTGACTGTCTAAATTGCGCCAAAACTGTCTTTGTTTTCCGATAATTGTGCATTCGTTGTTTTTGTGATCCTGTCAGTGTCTAAGTTTTGTAATAATAATTTTGTAATTTATATCCTGGAGTGTCTAAAGTTCGGAACTTTTGTTGTCTGTATTTTCCAAAAATTGACTTGAATATCGTCTGTTTTGTCCTGCCATCGTCTAATGTATTCATAAATCGACTGTCTTTTCCTATTAGTGTCTAATTTGTGCAAATATTTTATGTGTTGTCCCATCAGTGTCTAGTTATTCAAATATCCACTGTGCTGTCCTATTATAGTCTTTGTTGTAGTAACACCATGTGTTAACCCATCAGTGTCTAGTTATTCAAATATCCACTGTGCTGTCCTATTATAGTCTTTGTTGTAGAAACACCATGTGTTAACCCATCAGTGTCTAGTTATTCAAATATCCACTGTGCTGTCCTATTATAGTATTTGTTGTAGAAACACCATGTGTTAACCCATCAGTGTCTAGTTATTCAAATATCCACTGTGCTGTCCTATTATAGTCTTTGTTGTAGAATCACCATGTGTTAACCCATCAGTGTCTAGTTATTCAAATATCCACTGTGCTGTCCTATTATAGTCTTTGTTGTAGAAACACCATGTGTTAACCCATCAGTTCTAGTTATTCAAATATCCACTATGATGTCCTATTATAGTCTGTGTTGTAGTAACACCATGTGTTAACCCTTCAGTGTCTACGTTGTGCAAATATATTCTGTGGTGTCCCATCAGTTTCTACAGTTGATTTTCTGTGTCGTTGTGACCTCTCAGCGCCTAAGTTAAGCAGCATATGATGATATTGTCAGTGTTGGTCCATTAGTGTCTAAGTTTTGAAAATATTGCGTATATTTTCCAGACAGTGTCTAATTTGTTCAATTGGTCAAGAAATTTTAGAATCAGGTTCTTTGATGAACGTAGCAAATTTAGTTTTTGTGCATCGGTGTTTTGGTTTTGGCGATATATGTTTAAAGTGTGCAGCTTGGATAACAAGAGTGCAATAGATAAATTAGTGTATATTCAGAATCTAAATAGTGCAATCAGTGTCTTTGTTCCGAAATAAATATTTATGATGAGCAATAAGTGTCTAGGCTGTGACAAAAAAAAACTGTTTATGTGTAACAATCGTTCTTCATAATGTCATTCATGCGACGTCTATTTTGTTAAGCTTGTAACATTGTTACAGATTAAGTGTCTATATTCTTGAATCACCCAATGTGTTGTGATTTCAATGTCAACGGAGTGAAAAGAGTGTCATTGTTTATAATAATGTGTTAAATTTGTTGAAATAAACGAATCAGTTTTATAGTTTTAACTAAAATAGATGTTGGTTGTTACAAATATCAAACTATTTCTTACTAAAGTCTGACTACGTTGTTAATAAAGCTTTGAAACCAATGTTTTTTCTAAGCATACTCTAAGGCATTTTAAACATTCTCTTAACAGTTTCTTACTAATTTCCACTTATGACCCATAAATCTGTAGCTTACCACTTGCCACTAAGCACTGACTATACTGTTTATGATAGTTTATTGTTGTACGCTATTGTTGTTCTCTTACACCGAGAGTGTATAAGGATATATTTAATAACAACAATTTTTATTGGTAGCTAGAGCGGTATTAAACGACTACAAGAACAACAATAAGATTAATTAAAACAAGAACAACAATAACATTAATTAAAACAAGAACAACAATAACATTAATTAAAACAAGAACAACAATAAGATTAATTAAAACAAGAACAAACTGAGCTATTGTCTAGCTTGAGGATGGTATTGAATGAGCGACACATTTTTTAATGAAGTAATAAAATGGTTCTGTTAAAAGATCAATCAATTTTTATACTCCCCTTAGCAATATAATTAACATGTGAAGTAATTACTTTTAATTACACAAGCGTAGTTAAGCGAAGCAAAGATTTTATCGATGCCATTTTGTTTTAATGTCCGAAATTAACAATTCCATAACCATCTGTGACATACAGAAAAATCGATTTTTATTTGCCTTATCACACGGCTTAATTTTTGAAAATGTATTTAAAAGCAGTGGCTCAAATTTAAATGACCGAATATTTTAGTTTTCCTCTAAACCTCGCCAGAGGGTTCAGTTAGAGATCAACTAACTTGTGTCCCAGCTCGTGGGCAGCAATCTGGACAGCGAGATACTCGTAAATCACTTCAATGGCAGATATGCTTTCTCCGTTGTTCTTGCAGCACGAGCTCATGGGTGCCATTCCTGCCAGAAAGTGTACAGTTTATCCCTGTCAAACCCCAACGTTTATTTGTTATGTCAGAAAGTGTACACTTTATCCATATCAATAACCAACGTTCATTTCCTGTCCAAAAAAATATGGTTCATCCTCATTGAAAACCAATATTTTAGTCCTGTAATTAAACCATCATTTCACGGCTTTAATAAATTCAAAATTGTATTTCCTTCATTAAATAGCAAATTTCATGCCATTTAGAAATCCAACATTTAATTAATGTCAATAAAGCAACATTTCACGTCTAACAGAAATACATTGTATTCCTGTCAATAAGTAGACATTTCACGTCTAACAGAAATACATTTTATTCCTGTCAATAAGTAGACATTTAATGCCTATAAGGAAACAAATCATTAATGGAAGAAATTGTAAATAGTCAATGCGACATTTCTCACAATACAATTTGTATTCTATTCAGTTGACGATCTCAAACATCAATTGTTTCCCATGAACCCCGTCACATCGATTCAACAGAGATGTAACATAGCAAGACTTAGTATTAAAATAAAGAATTATATATTATGTCTTCTGCATGTTGCCACAGTCATCACGCGATGCTTTCAAAACTTACAGCACGGGGGTGGCTGGCCAGTAAGTCACCTCACTGGTCAATATACTATTGGCGCACCACCTCTACTTAGCTTGACCCCGGCCTTTCAAAGTGATAAAGTTTGCCCTCAACCCTTTTTCTACTCATAAACTTTCCATTCACTTTCCATTCAAAATGATGTTAAAAAATATCCTTGCCCCTTGCCTTGCCCTAGTTTTTTCTAAAAGTTATTTCATATCAGCAAACACTTACCAACCACGCCATCGCTGTAGCCTGTGGAAGTCTTCAAAGCGAAGTTGCATCTAAAAAAATAATTGATGAGAAGACATTATTACTTTGGTTTCAACATTTATTCAACGTGATCAGTGCGAGATGAGTGTCATTCGAAAGGAACGGTTCCTATGTGGGCAGTTAAGGACAGTTGTGTACGACTCATGGTCATAAAACTCACATCCCAAAATCGCTTTTCCCATAAGAATAAAAACTTTATTTGTTTTTGAAAAATATAATTTGTTTCTTGATGTCAATGTTTTCTAAATCTCCTATAATATTGAAGCTTTGTTCTTCCCATTCTTCAGGATTAAATATTGTTATATATAATTCATATATACTATGTTTGATTGAGTTGGTTAATTTTTCATTACCGTTTCTTTTTGTGTCGATATTGTGTAGAGATTATGTGTTTACTTCGTCATTGTGTCGATATTATGTAGAGATTAAGTGTGTAATTCGTCAAGGCGAAGCTGCTAGAAGCGTAGCGGAATGCTCTTCAAGTTTCCCACATATTCTCTAATGTTCCCAATAAAACGAGAATATTCATTATCCAATTTTTTCTTTACCATTTGGTATACATTTGAATTCAGCACCAGTGTTAACATCTCTCGTATTTTATTATCAACGAGCAACAAAGCCCGCCCAAATACCTTCCGCCGTCGTTTCGGTGGCATGTTGTAACTCCCCTCCAACAGCCGTCTGAACCAGCATCACGTCAAAAATACTATGCATTATAGTTATAATAAATAACCCGTAAAAACAAAGTTTTTGACTATAAATCCCAACGCGTACCGCTCAAAATAAAGTCTTGGAAAAAACTACTGCACCACAAATAACTCGTTTTGAACGTTTTCGATATGTAAATGACATTTAATTTTTCTGATTGGCTGTAGAAGACTGTAGGTGTTTGAGGGACCAATCACTATCGATGAACGGACAGAAAATTGCCTTTTTGAGGTCCCTAACCTATTAACTCGTGCAGGATTCCTGACTCAACGCTTCCGGATCTGTCGTCAACTTTTTCATAACTCTCTTAAACACGTTTTCTGAGCTGAAGTTTTCACAGTAGGTTTGGCTTTTGGGGAGGATAAAGCTATTAAATTTTCAGATCGATCGAATGTACCGTAATTAAATTTATGTATTTTTAGTTTATCTCTATATGTAGTGGCCAGCTTTTGTTGACATTTTACGCGTCACGCTGAGTTAAGTTCAGCCATCCATGACCAAACATTTTTTCTGTTCCCTCCATTTTACAACAAAGGGCATTTAAGGCAATCTCAGTCTGTAAATGTTTGTCGCGTTTAAGCATAATAAATACTTTTTAGTTATGTCTCATATATACGGGATTTATAGTCAAAAACTTTGTTTTTATGGGGTTGTTTAATTCAATTCCTTATATCAAATTCCTGTAATTTTTACGGGGTTGTCTAATTCAATACCTTATATTAACTTCCTTTGTTTTTACGGGGTTGTTTAATTCAATCCCTTATATTAACTTCCTTTGTTTTTACGGGGTTGTTTAATTCAATACCTTATATTAACTTCCTTTGTTTTTACGGGGTTGTTTAATTCAATCCCTTATATTAACTCCAAGTCGTCTCTTGGGTTCGCAGGCGGTCGGTCGGAAAAACAAAAGTAAAAAATGACACACTTCCGTGATGCATAGTCGTGTTGAGTGTATGACATGTGTAGTGTGTATAGAAAATCATTCCACATAGAACAAGCGAAATCATAGAATGTCTTATATAGACAATCCATGTGTTGTAAAAAAATATTTTTCTACTCAGTGGATCAGCGCACATATGGAAAGGAGTTAAGATTTATATTTATAGAAAATTTCTAATTTTGCTCACAAATTTCATTCTAGATGAACTTGGATAACTGGACATTTAACAGGACTTCATGAATGAAATTAAGTTTTACAAATCTTTTGTTAAAGCGTAAAAGTAGAAAATAAAAAAGAAACAAAATGTTTTTTTTTAAAAAGATGAGGCCCAGCTGCATTGAGGAATGTACAATCACGCATGAAAAAGCAGAAAAAAATCTTTTAGTCACATAATTATTATTCACACAGGGGGACTCAGAACTTTTGTGTTAGTTGATCAAATTGTATATCTCACATTAAATTCCACAATCTATCACAATAAATATCAATAAAACTTATATTTCTGAGTCTCCCTGTGTGACTAATAAGTTTGTTATTAAAAAATTATTTTCTGCTTTTTCATGCGAGATTCTACATTCCTCACTGCAGCTGGCCTCATCTTTTTTTTTAATGTTTTTTTGTTCATTTTATATTATATAGGATGTTTGAGTACTTTGGAGCACTTTGTGCATCGTTTTTTACTACAATTTAGCATATAGACCATCTCGTTACACATTACTATATTCAAGTTCAAATATTAAATTTCATCCAATGGCTGGAGTTGAATTAATTGGAGTGAACATCGTGTGTACACATACTACTATCAACTTCAAATAACTCTGCTCTTCGCCTGGTTAACAAGTCTTAGTAAACACTTGGTGACAGCAGATGTGCATGATAGAGTTTCCTTGTATCAAAATAATTATATTATTCCAAGTAACATTTGTAACAAAATATGTTACTGGATTATAGTTGCTTTTCATTGTCTTTATCTTATAAATTATAGACGCTCATTTTATACAGAACAATATTGCGTCCTATGCTTATTCATGCAACAGAACTACCGAGGCGAAACACTAGTGCAGTTGGTTGTGCTTTTTCGTTACCCTTGTGACAAAGTGACAAACAGTGAATTTGTCAACCGTCCACAGCTTGCCTCTTTAAATTGACGCTCTCAGGTTTTTTTTATAAAATCCTTTATATTAACTCGTGGTGTATGGTTGATTGCTTCAACCCTTGATTGCTTGCTTGTCACCAAAGCTTTTGATCAATTTTAACCCACTTCCTCGTAAGCTAGCGAGCTGAAATTTTGCAGGCAGTTTTGTACCGATGATAAAAACAATGTATACAAATTTCAGATCGATCGCATGTACCGTAATTAAATTATTGATTTTTTAGATTATTTTATTTATTCCTATGTATCATGTTATTTTTTGAGATAGAGTGTCACAGTGCGTATTATATTGAACAACCTTTCTGTCGCGCAATAAGGACGTATTTTATTGACAACTCTTTTTATAAACATATTCCTGATCGGTGCGCATTATATTAAACATGTTTTACGACACAACTGCAATTTTGTATTTTTGGATGGTCTTGCGCTGCGTATTATAATGAACATTCTTTTAGTTACTTCTCGTACATAAATGATTTATAGTCAAAAACTTGGTTTTTACGGTTTTTTTTATTACTAGCATCATCTTAACATCTTCTACGTTTCGTGCTCCATTTTTATTTTATCGCCTTGCTTATACTTTATGGTACGAGCATGTTTGTTATTTAAAAAAATATTTACATTTTATGATGATGCATTTTTTACGCAAAAACATGATTGATACAATCAACGTCAACACACCATGATTGTTGCAAATAACGTATACGCATCATGATTGTTTAGTGTCCTATTGGACGGACTCACCCGGAGAAGAGCATCACGTGATCGTACGAGCTAAGGAGATCTTTGCCCGGCCCTGTCACATATATGCCAAGGTCGTTGATGACTCGTTCGATCATGAGGATGTCCCACGGGCTGTCCTTCTGTCGGTGTGGCTCTGTCATTGGACTGGCGTCGGTGCTCTCAAATAAGAAAACAAATGGCAAACATGTCACAGATTTATCTCAGATGTCAGTGAATACAAATAAAATGATAAACATTCGGGAATTTGTTGCATGGCACATGCTAAGTGCAGGCAAATAGATACTGGGGCATAGTGCTGAACAATGGTGCAAGTGTTTGGCACTAGTGCAAGTTATTAAATAACATTGAAATTTTCTTGGCAACAGGGCAAGGTACAGATAATGAAGTAAGGTGCTTGGCAATAGCTAAAGGTACTCAAAAATAGAGTAAGTAGCTTGCAACTGGTTTCGATTGTACTCAAAAATAGAGTAAGGAGCTTGCAACTGGTGCATGGTACTCAAAAATAGTGTAAAGGCCTCTAACTGGTACATGATATTTAATAACAAAATATATGTTTTTTAATCTTCTTTAAAAAAAACATGCTTTTATTTTCTTCTTTCTGGTCCAATTATAAAAACATGGTTTTTAAAAATCTATTTTCACCTCATAAGCGTCCGACTAATGTTTAAACACCACGGGGACGAGGTCACGCGGTCAAGTCGGCACGTGGATGTAAAAAAAATAGCAGACGGATACAGATAGTATATTGAGATAAACTTTAAAATCCATTAATTTAATTAAGGTACATTCGATTGATCTGAAATTTTGATACAATGCATTGTCATCCAAGACCTATCTGTGGTAAAAATTTGAAATCTCTAGGACCATCAGAAGTGGTTTAATTTTACGTTGGCAGATTTGAAAAATTGTGGACAGACACACAGGAACGAAATCAAGTTAATAAAAACGTGGTAAAAAATAGAGCGAGGTGCTTATACAGATGCATGACATAAACACTAAACACCCATGTGAGGTACATTACCTAAATCAAGTCAATTAACTAAGGCATATTTTAAATTCTCGTAGGTTAGAAATAGCTGCATCGTCAAGTTGGCTGTTTCTGGGCATTAAAATACCGGCAATTACCTTAATTTATTTACTTTCTCTGCAACGTTTTTACGCATACATTTTTTTACCCATAAGAACATTCTTTAACATGTTCAATCATTGTCCATCCTCCTTACCTTTGCAATAACGACTTTGATTAAGTTCACCTCAACTTGAAAAGTCGTCGATGTTATACTTTTGTAAATTTGTTTAACCTGTTGGGGAAGAGGGGAGGGGGGAAGTAAAGAAAGATCCTCTTTATCGTAAGGACATATTTTTAGTTTACAAATACAGAACTAATGAAACGAGATCAGTGAATAATGAATAAAAGTAAAATTGTACACAGTTTTGAAAAACTAAATCCATGAATCATTCAGTTCAAGATACACGTCATCATCCAGTTCAAGACGCACGTGATCATTCAGTTCAAGAGACACAAATTCGGCACAGACTAAAGATGCACCCAACGAACATGAAACATTGGAATAAATCTGATGAGATGAATAACAGTTGTTTTTATTTTCCCATTATTAGTAAAAATCTATTTTGTGTCATCCAGGCCCATTTTTTCCAATGACGTATCAGAGTTTATTTTAGCCCTAACCCTAACATAAAACATGTTTGATAATCTCCGGGAATTGATAAATTGAAATTCCTTGTATTAACTACCCTGGCTCATGTTTTTACAGTTGCGTTTTTGTTGGTTTTTTGTTGTTGTTTTTTTTGTAAATGTTCCCAAGCCTTACAAAGGGAATAGTGCCAAACACGACCTCTAAATTTATCCTTAACTCCGAAATATAACCCATTACCTTAGACATAACACAATCATATGTAGGGCAACTCCTTTTGAATAAAATAGGACTAAAATTTAAGAACATTTTTAAAAAAATTCTGGTTGAACCTGATGTTAATTGTATTGCGCTGATCATTAAATACTTTAGAAATGGATTCTGCGGCTACTGGCATAAAACTGCAAACTGGCAAAAGACTTTTTTCAAAAAGATAAAAATCATCCAATAGATCTGAAGTTTATTGGGAAAATAAGGAATTAAACGAGATCTTTTTTGGAAACTGCTTATCAGGCAAATCTTTATATTTATAGACACTGGGCAAACGGTATCCCTAATCTCAGTTCCAAATTATCTTTTGACGTACAGACAATCAGTAAAAGCCTGGGTCTCACCTCGGCCATGACAAAGGCCACAAACTCCGATAGCTCCTGTACAGCCTGGGCATCGTCTCCCTTTGTTCTCTCCAGGTATCGCTGATAACAACTGAAGTCGGCGAACGCCACCACGTCAATGGAGTAGAGGGTCGGGCTCTGGCGAACACGGCGGTGTGGGGAGTCGCGTTCATCGGACGACGCCTTGTCGGGCCTCGCACTGATGTGGTTATCTTAAGAAATTAAACAACCCCGTAAAAACAAAGTTTTTTTTTACTATAAATCCCTTATAAATGACACATAACTAAAAGTATTGATTATGTTCAGTTTTGATTATATAAAAAATCGCAAGAAAAACATTTACACACTGAACGCGACTGAACTCCCTTGCTGTAACCCCTGCAACACCTGAAATTTTGACACAATGCATTGTTAGGTGACACGAGTCTATGTGCAAAATTTCAGCTCGATGGCATCACGGGACGTGGGTCATTTTTCACTTTTGTTTTTCCGCCTGACCGACCACGAACTCAAGAGACGGCGGTGAAGTTAATATAAGGGTTTTAAATAATCAACCCGTAAAAAGGAAGTTTTTGACAATAAATCCCTTATATATGAGACATAACTAAAAGTATTGATTAAGTTCAATATGATACTCATCGCGCGACAAACATTTACCGACTGAAACTGACTTAACTCCCTTAGATTTAAACCCCGAGCTGGTGTTGGCATCGATGGCTTGACTGAACTCAAGTGGCACGGGGAAGGCGAACAATAGCAAACGGCGACAATTGAATTACGTAGAGTTACATAGAGATAAACAAAAATGCATACATTTAATTACGGTACATTCGATCGATCTTAAATTTTGATACAATTCATTGTTAGGCGACACGAGTCTATGAACAAATTATCACCTCGATAGCATCACGGGAAGTGGGTCAGTTTTGACTTTTTTTCCGCCCGACCGACCACGAATGAGGTGACGACAAGATTAAGAAGTTAATATAAAAATGTTTAAAAATGTTATCGTCTTTGGATTTATCCTTAAATGTTGATGAGAAAGCCTTACCTGCAAGCTGTGTAAACTACGGGGAGACGTGCAAAAGTGTTAATGTGTTCAAACGATAGTGAGACAAGCAGAGATCAGGCTGTTTACGTGTATGTCAAGTTAAAGCAAAGAAAAAACATAGAACTGCAGTGATAAGTCTCTCACATCGCGTCATGAGATCAGGTCGCTCTCTTGTTACGATGTCCATCGGAAATCCTGGTTCAGGAGATTTGATTGGCCCCAGGTCATAGATATCATAACCTGGGATGTCGGAGCTGAGCTGAGCACGTCGTTTGAAGTGTTTTGCTGGGTTCAATGAGTACAGGGACCCTGCCACTACAATCTGGCCATTCTGTGGAAACTATAACTAACATGAAAGTATTTGAACAAATGTTCAACATATGACTATTATTAATATCTGCTGGGTAGTTTGCCCCCCCCCCTTTATTACAAAAACGTTCGCGTATATGAAATGAAACTTTGTTATCTGATTTTAACTCCTGGAAAATGTAAAAAGTTTTTATTTCCGATACCATAAAATTTAAATAAATTTAAACTACAAGAAATGAATATTTCAGGCTATCATTCAAAACGTAATAAAATAACATGTTGAAATCTTGCCATTTCCAGTACTGGGACACTTCCGTTGAAGTCAGTGAGTCTTTTAATCTTGAAAATAGAACGTCGAATGGCATCACGGTAGAATCCGGAGCTCTGAGGGGAGAATAAACACATTGGTTTTATTTAAGTCTACTTCTCATAAAACTTGTGTTTCTCTGTAAAAAGTAACACATATAACATTTGTATGTGTGTGCATTATGTAAGTTATCAGATGTTGTGTTTTATTTTCTCAGAAATATGATGATGTTGATCTTTAAAGCCCTTATATTAGCTTCACCGTCTTCTCTTTCTCTCTCTCTCTCTCTATGTCTGTCTAGGACTCGCTGTCGGTCTGTTGGGCGTAAAAACAAAAGTAAAAAATGACTCACTTCTCGTAATGCTATCGAGCTAAGATTTTGCACATAGATTTGTGTCATCTAACAAGATATTGTGTCACGATTTCAGTTCGATCGAATGTACCGTAACTAAATTAAATGCATTTTTTTGTTTATTTCTATGTAACTCTATATAGCCGTCTGCTATTGTTTACATTCAATTGTTACTGGAGTTCACTCCAGCCATCGATGACCACATCTCGTGTTTTTCATCATGCAGAGTTCAGTCAGTTTCAGTCTGTAAATGTTTTTCGCGCGGTGCATATTATAATGCAGGTAATAATTTTAGTTATGTCTCATATATAAGGAATTTATAGTCAAAAACTTTTTGTTACGGTTGTTTAATTAAATTCCTTGTATCAACTTTACCGTCTTGTCGGTAGTGGGCTCACGATCGGCCGGGCAGGCGGGTGAAAAAACAAAAGTCAAAACTGACCCACTTCCCACGAAGCTATAGAGCTTAAATTTTGCAAATAGACTTGTGTCACCTAACAATGCATTGTTTCAAAATGTCAGATCGATCGAATGAAATTAATCAATCATTAATTTATCTCTATGTATCTCAATGAAGCCGTCTGCTATAATTGTACCCACGGTCACTGGGGTTCACTCCAACCATGGAAGACCATATCCCCATGTTTTACACAAGGGGAGTTCAGTCACGATTAGTCTGTAAATAGTTGTCGCTTGGTGCGTATTATATTGAACATAATCAATACTTTTAGTAATGTCTCATATATAAGGGATTTATAGTAAAAAAAACTTTGTTTTTACGGATTGTTTATTTCTTGTTTTGTCCTATTTCCCCATTCATGTATTTCTAACTTCGCCTTGTTTTTCCTAGCTCTATTTGATTAAAAAAAGCCTTCAGATTTCTATTAAATGTTTCTATATCATTGTAACAACGTCCAAAGTCATTGTAAGACCATTCCATATTTTGTGCAGAGTCGCTGCGCAAAGCGTCCCCGTAGAAACTTCTTTCTGTGTTCTTCCACGAGAGGAACTCGCCGAAGAGACGACAAAGAGGGCCGCTGTCTTTAAAAGATAATTAATATAAAACTAGTTTTTGAAATAGTCTGGTGCGTATATTAAGTGATACACGTTATCATCCAGTTCAACAAACATTTGTAATCATCCAGTTCAACACACATTTGTAATCATCCAGTTCAACACACATTTGTAATCATCCAGTTCCACACACATTTGTAATCATCCAGTTCAACACACATTTGTAATCATCCAGTTCCACACACATTTGTAATCATCCAGTTCCACACACCCATGTAATTATCCAGTTCAACACACCCATGTAATCATCTAGTTTAACACACATTTGTAATCATCCAGTTCAACACACATTTGTAATCATCCAGTTCAACACACATTTGTAATCATCCAGTTCAACACACATTTGTAATCATCCAGTTCAACACACATTTTTAATCATCCAGTTCAACACACATTTGTAATCATCCAGTTCCACACACCCATGTAATTATCCAGTTCAACACACCCATGTAATCATCTAGTTTAACACACATTTGTAATCATCCAGTTCAACACACATGTGTCATCTTCCAGGTCAATACACAAATGTATTCATCCAGTTTAAGACAAATATGTCATTGTCAATGGCACAGGCAAAATGTCTAACATATCATGACATGCCCGTATTATTAAATGTACACTCATTCGACTGTCCATATCAGGCTTTGACAAGTGTTTTTTTCCCTCTTTTAATTTACCTTCCTGAACACAACCTTGACCTTGTTGTGCAGGTATGTGCCGTCCTGACCTACAGTCAGGGTGTCGACAGGTATGACCTCAACCTCGGATTTGATGTGAAGCAAGTGGATGTTTATGTTTGGATTGACCTCTGTGACCAAGGTCACGTTAACTTCCAGGGGGAGGTCATTTCCAGTAACATCACTGGTTGTGTACCTTAGTTTAACTGACATACAGAATAAATTACATAAAGTTCTTTTAATAATTATATTGTATTATCCATCTGATGACATTGTAATAGGGACAATATAATATAGTCTATAGTGAATGTCTATTAGTGCACACATTTCTGATAACATCCATTCTTAATTATTGACCGAAAATGTGTTTATTTTATTTTAACTAAATACCTCATATCTTTATTTTGAGAGTATCTTTGCTGTTACTGTTACTGAAACGCACAAATATATTTTAGTTGTGCTATAATACCATTAAAATAGTATTAAATGAGACCTTTTGAAAGTTAGTTTAACTTTTTTGCTAAAATTAATGTTTCCTGGGAATGCACGTCAAATAAAAATATACGATACATATTTAAAGATGTATATTTTAGGGGTTACTGAACGTATACAATTTATTTTATAAACATTATTTCTTTTAAAACATGATAGATACTAGCAACAAAGCCCGTCCACGGACTTTCCGCCACCGTTCGGTGGCATGTTGTAACTCCCCTCCAACAGCCATCTCGACCAGCCATACATGTGCATCAAGTCAAAAATACTATTCATTAAATGATTCATTATAGTTAATATAAATAATTCAAAGAAAAAAAAAGAGCTTTTTACTATAAATCCCAACGCATATAACTCAAAATAAAGTCTTGGAAAAAATACGGCACCAAAAATAAATCGTTTTGAACGTCCGCGTAAACGTGTTCAATATGATTGGCTGTAGGAGTCATATGTGTTTGAGGGACTAATCGCTATCGATGACCGCACGGAACATAACCTTTTATTATATATAGGATGTTTTAATATGTGATCCAAATTTTAGCTACAATTTAACTTGGAAAGTATTTAACGTTCCAGCTTTTAGCCACCTTGGTATCGGTGTATGGTCGCACATACAGCTTGCATCAGACTAACGGATGTGAAGAAGGACTAAGAATAACTTGACCCTAGAGTTGAGCTCACCTGGAAGACCGTGACAGGGCCTTGAAAACACCAGGAGGCTGGTCAGCTGAGTTAGCACTAATAGACACAGTTTTAGTGGGGTCAAAGTTAATCCCTTCTGACCTCTGACCTACGTTGTAAAAGGAATAATTGGATTTACAAGAAATAAACGATCTAACGATATATTGAGAGATTCTACGATAACAATTAATGCGGCACAATTGTCAATTGTGACAAAACTTTCAACGATTGGAAATAAGAAATGTCACAAAATTATCACAGAAAGGGTATTTTAAATTTCTAAATAAGCCAATGGTGAGGCTGGCAGGACGCTACATAACAACGAATGTGTTGTCTAAAATCCTTATCACTCAAATATTAAAAACTAAATCTAGCACTAGTCACTAGTATCAAAATATTACACAATTTTGATGCATAAGCATTCCACTTTCTAAATTTCTTATATTAACTTCAAAATCTTGTCGTGATCTTTCTGTCTTGCGGGCGGAAAAAAACAAAAGTAACAAAATTACCCACTTTCCGTGACGCGTTCAAGATGAAATTTTGCACATAGACTTGCGTCACCTAACGATGCATAATAGCAAAATTTCAGATCGATTGAATGTACCGTAATTAAATTAATGCATTTTTAGTTTATCTATATATATATGTGGCGTCCTGCTTTGTTGAATTCTGTGGTCACGCTGAGTTAAGTCGTCGGGTGGCCGGAAAAACAAAAGTAACAAATGGCACACTTCCCGTGATGCAATCGAGCTGAAATTTTGCACATAGACTCGTGTCACATAACAATGCATAGTATCAAAATTTCAGATTGATCGAATATACTGTAATTAAATTAATTCATTTTTAGTTTTTCTCTATATAACTATATGCAATTCAATGTCGGCGTTTGCTATTGTTCGCATTCCACGTGCCACTTGAGTTCACGCAACCCATCGATGTCCACACCCCATCACCCCTTCCCCGGTTTTTAAAGCCATGGGAGATCAGTCGGTTTCAGTCTGCAAATGTTTGTCGCGTAATGCGTAAGATATTGAACATATCAATACTTTGAGTTCTGTCTCATATAAAAGAGATTTATAGTAAAAAACTTTGTTTTTACGGGTTAGTTTAATAACCATGTTTTTATGAACTTGCTTTCGTCCTGTCTGTCCGCAATTTTACAATTTGCCAACTTAAAATTAAACCACATTTGATGGTTCTAGAGATCTCAAAATATTACCACAGATAGCTCTGTGCTGACAACGCATTGCATTACAATTTCAGATCGATCGAATGTACCGTAATTAAATTAATGCATTTTTTAGTTTATCTCTATATAAGCATCTGTACCCGTCTGCTCCTGTTGACATCTATGAGTTCACCCCGTGACTACATAACAGTGGTATTGAAACGTTGGGCGGGCGCTTATGAGGTGTTTGGTATAATAAAGAAAATAGAGGTAAAAAAGGGTTAAAAAAAACAAAACAGGTTTTTATAAGTGGACTAAAAAGAATAAAAAAGATTTTTAAAAACCACGATTTTATAAGTGTACTAAAAAGAAGAAAATAATTTAAAACTTATAAATTCAAGTCCTTTGATTTAATATGACTAAAAACGTGGGGCGGGCTCTTATACAGTTCACTTATTCTCTTACTTATAGATCTCTCTTTAACTTTTATACCAAGCACCCGACCATGTTTTAGTCATATTAAATGAAAGTACTTGAACTTATAAGTTTTAAATTATTTTATTCTTTTTAGTACACTTATAAAAACGTGGTTTTTAAAAATCTTTTTTACCTCTATTTATTTATTTTACAATTTGTTTCAACCCAGCCTGATTGCAGTCCAATTAAAACTTATATCCTTACATTAAATTTACATATCGCAGATGATGAGCGATATGAACCAAATGGAACTTGGAATAAATGCCTGACGAATCTCTCTACTTTGTATTGGTAGCTTTCAACAATTAAAATACACGTTGACACATATAATCGGCATCCTTCCGTCTCGTAAGACGATGGTGCATCACCGTTAGGTGGGTTGCATTTCCTCAAGTGGTTGTGCAGTCCTATCCTTGAATGACAGTCTTTACCACAGCTTTTGTACATGAGTTCTGTGCTTTCCAATGTTTTGGCCTTTCTCCTCGCTATTCTGTTTGTAGCCTCCTCCATTCAATCATTCGTTCCTCGGCTACTATGACGCCCTCTTTTACAACTGTGCGCCACGTAAGTCGGTCTTCTGGCTTACACTCCCAGTCGGTTGTGCATATTCTGGCTGCTTTCCTGACCATTTGGCAGACATCTTTAAATCGCAGACTAGAGCGACGTGTCTTCCTCTTTCCCGATGCATGTTCTCCATATAGGAGGTCCTTGGGGATGCGGCCAGGGCTCATTGTCTTTACATATCCTAGCCATCTCCGGCGTCTTTTACTAAGTATTGAGAACATGCTTTTGATATTTGCACAGATCAGGACCTGACAATTTGGCAATTTGCCTTGCCATTTAATGCTAATGATGCGACCCAGGCACCTCAAGTGGAAGCTATTAAGTTTGCGCTCTTGGGATGAATAAGTGATCCATGTCTAGCTCCCGTATAGCAGCGTACTGATGACGCAGCCTCGATAGACACAGTTTGGTTTTCTCCGTTAGTTTGGTGTTTTAACAGACCCGCTTGTTTATTTTAGCTATAGTTGCAGCTGCCTTTTCAATTCTACTGTTTATTTGTCCTCGATAGACAGTGTATTGAAGAGATTGGACCCCAATTAGGTGAAGCTGTCCACAATTTCCAAGTTTTCATTGTCGATATTGATTGTAGGAGGAGAACATGTGTCTTGGGCCATGATATTTGTCTTTTTCAAGCTGATTTGCAGACCAACTTCTTTGCAGGCATTGGAGAAGCTTGAAACGAGTTTTTTCAAACCAGTTTCTTTGTGTGCTATCAGTGCCGCATCATCCGCAAAGAGTAGCTCACGAATCAGGATGTCTGTCGTTTTGGTTTTAGCTCGGATGCGGGTAGTGTTGAAAAGTCCTCCATCAGCTCTGGTGGTAGCCAGATTACATCAATGCTATCCTTGAATGGGTATCTAAGCAGTACACATATAAACACTGAGTATTGTTACATTAATCTTAGAAAACTTACCTTGAGGGGGTTAATAAATAAAACACATGAGTGTATATAGTTAAAGTAGGTGAGTGTGTGTATTTTTTTGTTGGTAATGTAATATAAGTGACTATTAAAAATAAAATTCGAATCTTCATTTTTAATGTTTTAAACATTATGTTTATCTTTTAAAAATGATTGTTTATGATTAGAATTGTTAGACGTGTTGGCTGCATAGCATATATCAATGATCATTAATTTTCAGACAATTTGAATTTTTACTGTTAGTTACTGTGAATGTTTATCGCTATACACTGTGCGCTATTTATCGTTTTTATTATGCCAAAGTAAATCTTTAAGTTATATGATTAATGGCTATACTATTTGACAGAATCTTAAACTATTTTTAACTGATACATTTTTAACTTTTCAATTAAAAAAAAACCTTCATAATACCAATTGGTCCATCGGCCATCGTATAACGCATCTCAAATACATTAAAAAGAATTCTCACAGTACAATATTCTAGGGAAACTGGTTTTAAATCTAAATAATTGAAGTTGTTTTTATTCCTCTAAATCAGGGGTGGGAAAACTACGGCACTTGGGCCGCATGCGGCCCGCAAAAGTGTATTATGCGGCCCGTAGGTATGTACATGCAGGGATCTTATGTCGATGTTAATATTCTTTGTTTAGAATTTTTGCAATATTTTTAAAACTGTATTCCGAGTATTTAATTCGAATCTAGGGATATTACATTTTTTAATGGCTCAAGAATTGATTAGTGATCATAGTCATTAATCTTTAATATCCTTATTCGAAACGTGCCTTTCAGGTCAACCGGAAGAGGCTTTTGTTTACGATTTAGATATTGGCTTTTTGTAAAAAATGTAATTTCAAAGCAAATAAACGTTGATTTAACCATTAGATCTGCCGAAAAGGGAAAGATTGAGGATAAATGTCGTGTTTTTGATGACGAATGGACCGCTTTATATTGCTTCACGAGCGTTGGCAGCAAAGCAGTTTGCTTTCTGTGCCGTGAGAGTGTGAACGTCTTTAATGAGTACAGATTTACAAGATACGACCAAACAAAAGATTTGGATTTTGGGCACAATTTATCGAAGAGAGTAAAGGGAATTACCAGGAGTTGGTTAATAATTTAAGTAAACAGCAAACTTTTTACAACAAACAGTCTTTAATACAAGATGCTGCAACCGAAGCCAGTTTGGCGATGCCCCATAAGATCGTAAAACGGAACAAGTATTTTTCTGACAGTGAGTTTATCAAGGAGTGCTTGTCAGATGCAGCAATCATTATGTGACTTTTTGTGGTACTCACTTACGTTGGACGAAAGTGCCTATGTACAGGACACAGCACAATTGTTGGTATTTATGCGGGGAATAAGCACTCGTTTTGAGCTTAACGAAGAATTACTTAGTGTTGAGCCCATCAAAGACACAAACACAGGCCAGGATTTATTCAATGCTGTTGAGAACTGTGTTGAAAGAACTGGGTTGGTGTGGAACAAGATAGATAGTGTAATAACCGATGGAGCGCGTGATTTGACTGGAAAAACGTAGGTCTTGTGACGTTAATAAAAATAAAAGGAAAAAATAACATCCTAACTATACACTCTTACTGTGTAAATCTGCGTTGAATATCAAGCATGTTATTAAACCAGTTGTCAGTGAAATAAATCTCATCAGAGCCAGGTCACTTAACCACAGGCAGTTCAGAGCACTGCTTAAAGATTTAAAAACTGAATATTATGATATTATTTACCCTGGCTGAGCCGGGGCAAGATATCGAGGCGAGTGTGGGATCTCAAGGAAGAAATAATTATGTTCCTGGAGATGAAGGGTTTTGTTTTTGGCTTTATTACTAACATTGTTAATGAGGAGTGGAAGTCAGACTTCATGTTTGCTATTGACATTATGGAAAGTTGAATGTCAAACCTCAGGGAAATAGCCTGTTTGCAGATGAAATGTATGTGCATGTTAAAACATTTCAGGCAAAACTCTCCCTGTTCTCCAGACAAGCAGGTGAAAGCAGGTTTTGCCATTTCCCTTTGCTGAAACATAAAACAATTTCTGGTGACGATTACAAGGCTCAGATGGATGCCTTGGATGTGGAATTTGAAAGGAGATTCCAAGACTTCAAAAACCTGGAACCACTCTTTAGTATCCTTAGTTCGCCATTTAGTGCAGAAACTTTTTCAGCCCTAGAGGATATAAAGTTAGAGCTGCTTGACATAAAAGCAGATTATGACCTGAAGGAGAAGTTAAAGTCAGTTCTTCTGCTGGGGTTTTATGGATGTTTGCCAGCAGCAGCATTTCCACAATTAATAAACTTTGCTGGCAAAATTGTGTCACTATTTGAGTCTACATACATGTGAGAGCAAGCTTTTTCTTGCATGAAAATAAACAAGTCTAAGAACAGATCGATGTGGACTGACTAAAATTTGAATGCAGTCATGGGAATCACAACCAGTAAACCGGTTCCACAGCTCAAGAACATTATCCAAATTAGTGAACAGTTACATACATCTCATTAATTATAAACAGTACTCTATGTACAGCTTATATGTAAATTTTGTTCCTACTTCTTCATAATTATTATGACAGGTAAATTTAAACTTTTGTTGAAATAATAGTGAATAGTAAAATCTTATTATCAAATTAGAACCTGTGTCAGTTCGTATTTTAAAATTGAATGTACGTATGAAATAATGTGAATGGTAAATAAAATGACAAATGCATGGCTATAATCATTAATTCATATTTTATTAACTGGAAATTGTAATCGAAGTAGACAAAATAATTCAAAATATGTATGCGGCCCGCCTATAACCATAACATTTTCAATGCCGCCCTTCGGTAGAAAACGTTTGCCCACCCCTGCTCTAAATAATTGTACCTCCTTAGCTTGCATCTGAAGATATCAACCTCTTTCTCTTCATCAAAATGGTTACTCTACTTTCAAGATTACAATACTCAGAATAAATGTCTAGTGATTCCAGCATACATTTTGGAAGGCAAGACGAATTGAGTAAGTTGTAGTTTTTTGTTTTCTTTGAAAATGAAGAGAGATCAAAATTTATTTTAAATATCAAATCCCTAAAAAAACGGAAGAATTTCAAAATAAAAGCGGACACTTTTTTGGTAACAATTTAGTCATCTATTTAAAGCAATTTATAATCTAAAAATAGTAATAGCCATAAACTAATATTTTGTGGGGAAGTAGCTAGACTATATATATTATGGAATTTAATTAAGGCTTAAAGAGTGTGGGGATTATTTCAAATTAAGCATTTCCCTCTAGGTGCCAATGTCAAGGCTTAAATAACATAAACAGATAAAATTGATGTAAGAAATCTTATTTAAAACTTGGAGGAAAAGAAACGAAAAAGTACCATTTCAAGGTTAGTACAGATTTAAACCAAGAAATGAAGAAAAAAAATGACCCCCTCCATGACAATTGATTAAACAATTAAACCTAGAAACAAAATAAGATATATTAAAAAGAGCAAAGCACTAATAATGTATAAGAGAGTTGATATCAACTTTGAAATACAACGCAAAGATAATCTATTACAATCCTCAGATGGACATAGAGATAAACAACGCTTCTTATTTTGTATGTAAGAGAAAACACATGCCATATCCACATTCTCGTTCTTCCCATTCGGAATACGGGCGTGTAATGAATTGCTTGATCAAACCAGGAAAACGAACGAACTATCAACATTTTAAAAAAACTAATGAAAATGCGAGACTATGCATAAACCATGGATTAGTGTAGAATGAAATTATCTATTTTTTTCAAGGACACAATAATCTTCTGTATAAAATGAGCGTCAGTAATAAAAAAGATAAAAATCAAACAGAACTTATCATTTGAAATATCCTATATACCTTTGTTAAAGTACATAAGTATATAGTAATACTAATTAAGGAATATGATGATCTCAACAAAACGACGGAGGCACTGCTGAAGCTTATCGTCTAGAGCAGTGCTTCTCAAAGTGGTGGTCCGTGGACCGGTGCCGGTCCGTAGGCCATCCGATGCCGGTCCGCAGAAGTTACCAAGAGAGGACATTTCGCTACCACGTCAGTACAGGGAAAATAGTTCACCGATCCCTGGTGCAATGGAAAAAATTCCTGCCGGTCCGCAATACTAAACATTTTGTGAAGCACTGGTCTAGAGCAGTGGTCCTCAATCTTTTGAGATTCAAGGAACACTTGAAAAATCTATGTCTCAGTCGCGGACCACTACTGAAAATGTTGCTGCTCCCGTGCAGGAAATTTATAATTATACTTTGTATATAAATTAAAATTTCATCCTCGGGACCACCAGGGACATCTCCGCGGACCAGTATTGGTCCGCGGACAACAGGTTGAGAACCACTGGTCTAGAGAGCCCATTACCGGAATGACAATGTGCATGTATGCTATAACACGTGGTGATGTCAGTGTCGTCATGAACCAAGTAGAAACGAAACACTCCTGACAATGTAAAGAATTGTGTCGCCTTTATAATGTTTATGTTTTCGCTAACGTCACGATGATACAACCGTTGCGTATTACGCTGGCAAATGTTGGCAGGTGGTAGTTAATAGGGGTGCGTTGTTACTTTTTCGAATGCATGGACTTCTCTTTATGATCTCACAGATCAGCACGCCATGGGGAATGTGTTCATTCACAAGAAAGTGCGACCACCTACCAGGAGTAGCCGCCCCTGGTATAAATTGATGAAATTGATCCACTCAGTGGAATGGATGACATCAGCAAACTGGATATTTACAAAACTTACTCTACTTGGTCATTGACATCTTCGTCTCAGAGTGCAATGCCGTGTGAAGCCGGATACCCCTGTCTTTTTTAAAACTGAAACTTTTAACACATACAATTTGAACTATTCCAATCGGGTATCAAATAAGTTATACAGAATGTCAATACAAGAGTTCTCAAACTGTTGTTCCCCGTATGTTTCAATGGCTGTGTATCTGATTTCTGAGTTACGTCTTCAAGTGCACGTATCTGTCCGTGAACGTTCGGTTCTTTAAAAAGAGTTATGCCCGTGACGCATAAGTTGAAACACTTTGATTATATGCGGTCACGCCTAAAACGTGCGTTGCTATAATTTGAGTAAATTTATTTTAACGATTCAATTTCTATGATAAGGAAAAAAAAATGTAAACCTAAGACGTTTGAATATCCCTCGTCAGCAAGAAAAGACCAATTAAAACAATGATAATAATAAATAGAAATAAAAAAAAGATTTTTAAAAACCACATTTTTATAAGCGGACTAAAAAGAAGAAAATATTTTTTTACACAGAATTGTGAAGCAAACATCTTCTTCTGGATTGATAAATTTTTAAACTTATATGCTAAAGTACTATGATGTAATTTGACTAAAACATAGGGCGGCGCTTCTCAGGCTTAACTAATTCAATTCACTCATTTTCTTGCTCGTCATTTGTAAACCCTAATCATTTTAGCCAAACGCCTAAAAAGCGGCCGCCAACGTATTTAATCTAGCAATTCTGTAAGAAAAACAAATTCCTTGTGTTAACGGATCGTAGGAAGAAGAATGTATTTATTATTCTTGAAGTTTTGAGAAATAAACAGATTTTCCCAAGGAGAAAAATATTTTTAGAGTACATCCACAAACAGAGCTTCAGCTGTTTGTTCTTCGAATAGAGCTTCATTATATGATTTGACTTCAGGGCAACAGTTCTTGTCACTCAATATTGTGCTAACACGATGCAATAAATCAAAGCTCAACATTCCTTTTCAGGACTGATATTATTAAACGCCGATCAAGACCTCGAGGTCCGAAAATAATAATTTGCCAGTCCCGAAACGGCCCACAGACCTTTTGTTTGACACAATAGATGCTGTTCATATAAAGAAGCTAAAAACTATAATGGATGAGAATGTTCCAACAAAACTAACATCAAATAAAATTAACAAATGCTGGTTCAATTCTAGATTGAAAAAGCTATGCAAACTAAAAGAGAACTTATTTAAGAAATATAAAGCTACCAGTTCATATAGGATACACAAAAAATACTTAAAGATTAAACACTTGACACAAAACTTAGTCGGAACCTCCAAAATGAATATATAAACAATGTAATTACCAAAGATAACAATAAAAACTTATGGTCCTTTATCAAATCTAAAAAAATGGAACCTTCAGGAATAGCCACACTAAAAGGCTCAAATAATAAAACCTATAATGATAATGAAACTAAAGCTAATATCCTAAACACATATTTTGCATCATCTTTTTCTGCCTCAGGCGACAAGGAAGTTTTAATAAATTTAAATAAAATGGAGGAAATAGGTAACATAACTGTAGATGAGATAGGTATACATTCACTCCTAAAAAACTTAAAAATAAACAAAGCTACTGGCGCAGATGATTTGCCTGCAAGATTATTAAAAGAACTAAGCAATGAACTGTCCCCAATCCTTGTAGTTCTCTTTCAAGCCTCTCTAAACCAGGGTAAAGTGCCCCAGGATTGGAAATTAGCTAATGTAAGTCCACTCTTTAAGAAAGGGGATAAATCAGACCCTGGTAATTACAGGCCTGTATCACTTACTAGTATCACCTGTAAATTACTAGAACACATAATATATAGTAGAATAGTTAACCACCTTGACAAATATAATGCCCTATGCCCACATCAACACGGCTTTAGAAAAAACAGATCATGTGAAACACAATTAATAGGTTTAATAGATGAACTATCAAAAGGCTTGGACAAAAATGATCAAATAGATACAATATTACTAGACTTCTCAAAAGCATTTGACAAAGTTCACCATCTTAGTTTACTTAAAAAACTTAACTACTTTGGAATCTCAGGTTCCTTACATCACTGGATCCAAGACTTCCTTTTGGGCAGGGAGCAAACTGTAATAATTAATGGATCTAAATCTGCACCAATAAAGGTTAACTCAGGAGTTCCACAAGGAACTGTGCTAGGCCCCTTACTCTTTTTAATTTATATAAATGATTTACCCAACAACATCTCAACAGGAACAAAAGTTAGGCTATTTGCTGATGATTGTATAATCTATAGAACAATAAAATCAGAACAAGATAGCAAAATTTTACAAAAAGACTTAGATGAATTGATAAAATGGGAAACTAACTGGAGTATGTCTTTCCATCCAGAAAAGTGTCAACTGTTAAGAGTAACAAAGAAAAAGAAACAAATAAATTCAAAATATTACATTCATGGAAAAGAACTGACCCAAACTAAAGATGCAAAATACTTAGGAGTCTTAATAAATGAGAAACTATCATGGAATCCCCATGTCAATGAAGTTATTAAAAAATCAAACAAAACCTTAGGCTTTATAAAAAGGAACTTTAACAAATGTAATAGAGATATAAAACTAAAATGCTACCTCACTTTGGTGAGACCTGCACTAGAATATGCATCTTCTGTATGGGACCCATCCACCAAAGAAAACATTGATAAACTAGAACAAATTCAAAAAAGAGCTGCCAGATTCATTACTGGAGAATATTTGAAACTGACAAGAGTAACACCATTAGTTAAATCCTTAAACCTTGAAACACTAGAGGATAGAAGAACCAAGAGCAAAGTAGTAATCATACATAAAGCAATTAATTCTAATTTAGAAATACAACACAAAGATAACTTAATACAACCCTCAGATAGACATAAGGATAAAAACACCTTTCTTATTCCGTATGCAAGAACAAACACATACAAGTTTTCCTTCTTCCCGTCCGGAATTCGGGCGTGGAATGGGTTGCCTGAAGAATCCAGGAAAACCAACACTTTATCAACATTTAAATCTCTGATAAAAATGCAGGACTAAACACAAACCATAGATAAGCGTAGGACGCAATAATCTTCTGTATAGAAGGAGCGTCTGTAAACAGATAAGATAAGATAAGATAAGATAAAAGTAAATAAATTTTTTCGTCGTTCAATTGATATTTTCCCCATCACTTATAATAACGTCGATCCTAACTATGTTAAATCATACAATAAAAACGTTGTTATTTTATTTATAAGATCTTTATTTCTCGTCCTTTTTTTAAAACTTCTCATCATGCCATTTTTAAGCCAACATATAAACACAAGTCCGATTTTTAACATTCCATTTTAACGTACTCCTATGATGTCGCCAACAATCTTCATCTACTTCCATTTTCTCGTCTGTCTGCGGCAACAGGCAGCATAAGGGTGTTGAAATACCTGACGATGGATTTGAATGACAGTGGCTAAAGGGCTAATCTTACAATGGCAAAAGGGGTAACCCTACAATGGTTTAAACTGACAAACTCTTCATGGGCCACGTTCCGATCCGAGTTGGTATCGAATTTCCTGAACAGCATAATGTAGTCGATACTGTTCAGTATATAGTTTCTAGAAAGGTCGTACTCCCCCAAAAATCTTCTCCGAGTCGTCCTCACTCGTCATTCGATTCAGCAGCGTCTCCACAAACCAACCCCGAGTAATATTTCTGTCGGTAGGGCACATCCTGAAATTCTGCAGATTTTAAAGCAGTGACAATATTATCTTAAAACATCTTATATAACACAGACTCTTCTTTTATATAAAAAAAGATTATTGGTTCTTACGCTTATCCATGGCTTATGTCAAGCCTTGAAATGTCATTTAGAGTTTCAATTTAAAAAAAAATTTTGATAACGTTTTTTTATATAATTTTTTTTTGTTCAGGAGAACTGTAAAGTAGGGGCTGATGTCATTTAGAAGTAAGTTCGTTCTGATGATAAATCAACAGAAAAATCTTGTTATTACCCGCTACTTGTAGCTATAATATTTTTTAAACACTTGGACACATAGTTGGGAACATATGAAAACAAAAGGGCTTCTAATGGCAGTTGTAACTTATGTGTGTGTGGGGGTGGGGGTGGGGGGGGGTTGGGTTTTGGCATTTTCACTTCAAACAAAAGAATTAAAATAAAATATAACCTTCAATTCAGTATACGGCTAGCATTTATCGCCATTCGTATGAGTTAGAGGTATGAAAAATAAAAAATTCTGACCACATATTTACTTTGTGTGAATATGATATTATCTGTTTGCAGGTGAATAATCAGCTGAAAAATGATTTACACCGAAAGTATATTCAAGTGAAAGAAAATTTTTATAAGAATGAACATGAAATAATGTATTTATTTTTCTATTACTTATAAATATATATTGTTTAAATATTAAAATATAACGTTTCTTGCGGTGAGTGACTTAAAAATTTAATTTCGGGAATATTTTTGCTCTGTTACTAAAGGTTTAAATATGTCAATATTTGTAAAAGGTATGAGGAAGAAGCCTTAAAATAAATATATAAATTTAGTTGAGCATTAAAATAAAGCTTAAATTTATTGTTTTAATTGCACAAGGTGTTTGTGTATTTTGTATTTTGTCAATCATATATGTTATCGAATCCATCCAGTGCACAAAGTTGAAGTTCTCATAAAATGCTGAGAGGACCCTGTTTAACAAGTGAGATAACACTCTCCTTATAGCTGAGTCCCATCTATCGGGGTTTTCAGCGAAAATGTTAGAACCCTCAACTTAAACATTACATAGTGGCTGCATTGCCAACGACTTAAGCATGTTAAATTTATGTTGATGTCTGGTCTGAGAGACAGCTCTCAAAAACCTCAAAAACGCTTGGCGGAGCTCTACGTGATCATAATTTAGAAGGTGTTCAAGAGGCTGGGGAATACATGAGAGACGTGTTGTTGTGTTTACATTGTATGAGAAGGAAATGACTTGACCTAGTATGAAACACGTAGGTTGTGAGTTGAACTGTAAGCGTGCTGGTCGAGGACTGAGAGAATAGCTGGCTATAAATGTACGGTTCATGAGGCAACCGGGGTGGATTGCAGTGGATGGCATACGCGCTGTTTAGGTAGTTAATTGTACAGTTGATCACAGTGAATTGTATATAGTAATTAAAAACAGTTGTTAACCAGACCACAATGTGTTAAACCCTTGTCACTTGACAAGCCACAAGTTCTATTACATGGTGTCAGAAGTAAAGAACCTCAAGAACATTTGAAGAACTGGCGCCATATCTATTACATGGTGTCAGATGGACCGACTTCACCCGCAACAACCACTGGAGATACATGGAAACATTGCTGCCAACTGGAAGAGATTTAAGCAGTCTTTCCAGATACATAAGATAGCCAGTGGACTCGACACAAAAAGCAAAGAAGTGCAGAGCATGACACTGCTGCATGTAATAGGCCAAGAAGCGGTAGAAGTGTACAATACTTTAAAATGGACTGGACAGGAATGTGACGATTGTGACACGGATATTCATTCAGTGAAGTGCTTATTACTGAAATTCGAGAATTATTGTTTGCCAAGAAGGAATGACTGGATAATGGAAAAATCCACAGACAAAAAGAGGAATGGGATACAGTGGACACTCTGGGAACAATTGAATGATTTAGACTTCGCGGACGACATTGCACTTCTGTCCCACAACCAGCAACAAATGCAGGAAAAGACAAAAGACGTAGCCACCTTTTCGGCACAGCTTGGCCTCAACATAAATAAAAGTAAAACAAAAATCATGAAGATAAACCCATCCAACCATGAGCATGTCCATCTGGCAGGAAAGGCACTGGAAGAAGTGGAGTCCTTCACATACCTAGGCAGCACCATAGACACAAATGGCGGATCCGATGCAGATGTAAGGGCTAGAATTGGAAAAGCTAGATCAGCATTTGTATTATTAAAGAAAATATGGGAGTCGAAGGAGCTGAAACTGCAGACCAAAGTCAAAATCTTTAATACAAATGTCAAAACAGTCCTCCTATATGGTGGAGAAACTTGGAAAACAACAGCGAGCCTTACGCAGAAAGTGCAGACATTCATAAACACATGCCTTCGAAAGATCCTGAAAATCAAATGGCCAAATACTATAAATAACCAAGAGTTACTAGAAAGGACACACCAGGTGCCTATTGATGAAGACATCATAAAAAAGAGGTGGAGATGGATAGGACATACGCTCCGAAAACCCCCAGGTAGCACCACCAGACAATGCCTAACATGGAACCCACAGGGAAAGAGAAAGAGAGGAAGGCCAAAAAATACATGGAGACGCGAGCTAGAGGCTGACATGCAAAATATGGGATACACCTGGAAGCAATTGGAGAGGAAAGCACAGGACCGTGAGGAGTGGAAAGTTCTTGTAGACGGCCTATGCCCCAGACGGGGTAGAAAGGCATAAGTAAGTAAGTAAGCAAGAAGGAATGTGACAGTCGAGAGACACGAGTTTTTCTCCATAAAGCAAGGTGAGGAAGAAAATTTCGAAACTTTTATAACAGACCTTAAACTTAAAGCAAAGTCTTGTGAATTTGAAAGTTTAACAGAGTCGTTGATAAAAGACAGAATTGTGGCTGGAATAAATAATGAATATCTCATGGCTAGACTACTGAGAGAAGCAGACCTGAATTTGAACAAGGCTTAAATTATATGCAAAGCGGCGGAAACGTCAGAATGGCAACTCAAAGCTTTAAATGAAGAAAAGAATGTTCAAGCTGTGAACTCAAAGGCGCATGTGAGACCAAGTACGCACAAGACAGACAAGTCAACATGTCAAGCAAGCTGTAAGGTCAAGTACACACATAAAAGCAGGCAAATGCAAATATTGTGGAAGAAAACATGAGCCTAGAAAATGTCCTGCTTATGGCAAGTTATGCAACAACTGTGGAAGATTGAATCACTTTTCTGCTGTATGCAAGTCAAAACGGGTAAAAGTTGTCAACCGTCAAGTGAAAGATCACGTGGACTACAGTCAAACATTCTGCATAGGAAGTATGTCCACGCAACATGCAACAAGTGATGAATGGAGGACAATCGTTACGCTTGAACAGAGGCCAGTCATGTTCACACTGGACACGGGCGCACAAGTAAACATTCTGCCACACAGATTGTTTAGTCAACTAAGAATGGGAAAGTTGCAGAAATCAACAGCAAGGCTAATTACATACATTGGGGAAACACTGCCTGTTGTAGGCAAACATCGATCAAATGCTCTGTGAAAGACAAGACAGAAGTGCTGAAGTTTCAAATAGTCAAGACGCACTCAAAGCCTATTCTTGGTCTGCAAGCTTGTCAAAAGCTGAATCTGATTAAAATCGTGGGCTTAATAAGCAACATTCATCAGAGGTCAACACAGCAGAAGAAAAATTACAACGAATCAAACAAAATCAACTGAGGTACACACTCTCAGCGTGTAAGCAACGCACCGAGGTGTAAGCAACGCACCGAGACAGAAAGAACATAAAGGCTCGTGGCAGCCAGTGGTCGTCGTGTCGGCAGCAACGACGCCAAGTTCATACATTGTTAAGACTAACGATGGTGTGACATACGGACGAAACAACAACATGCTGAGACAAGCATTTCGTGGAAGGAGAGGTGGGACAGATACTTTCGAGTATGACACACCAGATATAGAGCATGAAGAACACGCTCCCGTCGTTGGTAGTGATGGGTCATCAGTAACAGTCGCAACTGAGCTTGAGAAGTCAGCAGCAACAACAAGATACGGGAGACAGGTGAAGCCACCAAAGAGATACCCAGACAAAGAGACATTTAAATTTAAATTAATAGTTAACAGCCGTAATGAAAATGGATCAAAATTTTATTATTTTCTATTAAACCTAATGCGGACCCCCTGACATTGTTCAGGAACCCCTAAATCAATTTTAATTTTCCACGGACCCCTGAATGGTACCGATGAGGGAACCACTGATTTAGAATTGTTACGCGAATCGTTCACTGTATGTTAGCAACATCCGCACTAACACACTATAGTAGTGCGCGTAATGCTGTGATTCCTGCAATTTACACATATGCGATGTGTCATTTTGACTCACAGGTGCCTTCCATAAATACATACACAAACCTAGGGGGTGGAGTGGATCTTATCTTATTTGTGACGATGGGTGATGAGGGGTAGGAGGTATTTTAAGAAGTGTGACGTCACATCAAAAACGCGAAACTTTAAATAAAAGTTCCACTTATATATTTGATTGCTTACAATTTATTTAAAGGCGTTTTAATTGGCTTCACTCATGTTTCGATATTTGAAAGAAGGCTTACACTAAAATAAACTAAATATATACTTAATTAAATAACAAAATGATTTGAAATATGCTCATTTTCAAACAGGAAGTACGACTTTCATGGGGGGTTGGCTCAAAGCTTTGTGAAGTCATATTTAAGGGGGAGAGCTAACTTCTTGTGACGAGGGAGCGAGGGGAATTGGTAAAAATTGCATTTCATTTATGTACGACACAATGCTTACACGCAGATCGTATTTTAGTCAAATGTCGTATACCAAGCAAAATGTTTCGCGTGTAAATAGGACGTAGTCCAAATTGGACTAATGCCAAAGCAGACGTATACCGAGGTACCCCTTCATATATATTATCAAAATAAACAGAAAGAAAAGTATCTTAACCTTCTGAAAGTGTATTAATTTCACCTCCAAGTTTCGTGCAACCAAGTAGAAGCCGCCTTTTTCAAGTTACCAGATTCGAACAGCGCATCTATAATGTTTAATTTAACTAACTTAACGTCAGACGCACATCGAAAATTGCAACAAACTCCATAAGTTCAACAGATTGTTGTTGTTGGTAATCTATCTCATGTAATGTGCCTACACTAAGAATTTGAGTTTTGACAAGTCTTCTGAATGCGCCAAGGTCAAGGTTTGCACAAGTGCCAGTAAAGCACACAGGAAGTTAATGTTTTTATTTTTATTTTTTAATTTTTTAGGCTTTTTTTATTTTGAAATAAATATTTTTCAAACTAAAATATAATTTGCTTAATATTCAACATCCGTCCATGTGTGTGTGTGCGTGCGTGTGCGTGTGTGTGTGTGTGTACGTGTGTGTGTTTGTGTGTGTTTGAGTGCATGTGTCAAACATTCACTTCTTGATATGCGGGCTAACTGCAGATAAAAATCAAATTAAAAATTTTAATTAAAAAAAACACCAAAACATTACATTTTTTGTCGCGATTAACAGAGCATGCGTCTTGTTAATAAACAAACCCGCAAAAACAAAGTTTTTGACTATAAATCCCTTATATATGAGACATAACTAACAGTATTAATTAATTGCAAACATTTACAGACTGACACCGAGTGATGTCCGTTGTCTTTAATAAATGGGGGTGGGATGTGAGGGGGTGTCAGCACGACGGTCGGCGTCAACTCAAACTCACGTGGAAGTGGAAGAAAAAAACAATAACAAACAGTGAATTTGAATTACATACCTCATATAAGGATAAACTAAAAATGCATTAATTTAATTACGGTACGATCGATCGGTCTGAAATTTTGATACGATGCATTGTTAGGTAAGTTGGGTCCGTGTGCCAAATTTCAGCTCGATCGGATCACTGGAAGTGGGTCATTTTCGACTTTTCTTTTTCCGCCCGCCCAGCCCATGAGATGATGAGATGATGAGATGATGAGATGATGAGACGGCCGCGAAGTTAATATAAGGGATTTAAAAATAATTCCCATGTGACATCACAGGGACTTATATTTGAAATGCGTAGACAACTATAGCTATACAAATTTATATCTCCCCCCCCCCTCACACAGCTGTGATGTTCGTCTCACATATATGTGTTCACTCCTTAAGTACTCTAATATTTTATCACCAACTTTAACAAAACATATATAACAATGTTTCTTTAAAATTTGAATAAAGTAAAACTAAATAAAATACTACGCATGAAATTTAAAAGGGCTTGTATTATTTTAAAACTATTTTATCGCAGAAATTCTAGAATTTCAGCTGGATTATTGGTGGAAGCGTGAAGTTAGTTAAACTAATCTATTGAAAAATTTAAATTATGCGTCACCCAGAAACCAGAAGTTGTACTTCAAAAAAAAAGAAACTTCTCAGATCTCCAGACAGCTCACTAAGTCACACAAGATATTACTGGCAGGGACTTCATTTAAGGATTTCGAGCTGCAAGTGAGAACACGTCATGCAGTTCATTAACCTGAAACTGGCAGTGACGGATCTGAAAGTGGGAGGAAAATGGTGTATAAAGTCGCCCATCCTAACAAGTCTCACCCTTGAAAATAAGATTTTTTTACCACAATATTTTCTCTTTCTCCCTTTCTCCTCTATCACCTCCATCCCATTCTCAAAGTTTCTCTCGTTTTCTCTGTGTCTAACACCTCTTGTTTCTCTCTCTCTCTCTCTCTCTATGTGTGTGTTATTTAATTCCTTTCTTTACCTCTTAACTCATTATTTCTTTCTTTAATTCTCATTCTCGAATAGCCTTTCTCATAATTAAAAAAAATATTTTGTTATTTCCCACATGAATACTTTTTGACTTGATGCCTCTGCCATTGTACATTCCCACCCTCCCCCTTCTCTTGTGATGATCTACTCCAAAACCACAGTTTAATGTTTTAACACAACTGCTGCCATAATGCAAAGAGATGGCGTTAGCTTTTTAATATTTCAATCGATTATTTAATGTTAGTTCTGTAAATTTATTTTCTTTTGTTTGAATGAATTCCACAGTTCAAAGGTAAAGTTGGCAATACGTAATTTGAGCACAACAGATCAGATGTTTTAGAGAAACTCAATATAGTTATATCAGTTCGGCTTGTCTCCAGAGTCTTGCAATCATTGAAATTAAAGTTGTGCCTCAGATTTTGTAGAATCGTAATTTTTTATTTTACTTTTTTTGTTGTAATTTCTGATTAAAATTGAATAGTTATTCTATAAGCATTCCGTATTTTAGAAGTAAGAGGTTAATAACAATATCAAAACGTTGAGTTTACTAGTGACGTAGCTAGGGTCATCTGCGTCCGGGGGACATGACACAAATTTTGCGCCCAATCCCAGGACGACAAATTCTGGGGGCTCATTGAGCCCCCTGGAAATTTTTTTGAAATTTTACGGTTTATATTGTTCATTTTCGAAGCATCTGGTATATTAATGAAGTAGAATACAGACTAATAATTCTCTATGCGATTGTAAACAATTTATTTGAAAAAAATAGACTACTAATTATTCGTGACTAGGTTGTGCTGGGGCGCCGTGGCGCCTGAGGCGCCCACTTTTTTAGTTCACCTATGGCAAGGCCGTACCCAGACTTTTTTAAAGGGGGTTTGCAAACTTGTCGCGAAGACATTTCATGTTAAGGTGAACCTCTCATAACGAGCACCTCTCATAACAATATTTTCGCATAACGAGCAACATTTTTGTGGAAAAAATGTTCCCTTAACAAGCGAAGATTCGCATAAAAAGTGACGCAGAAAGGGAAACTTTCTTTTCCCCTGGAAATTCATAAGTGAGCCGGCACTTCAGCCCTGATGTATTACTCTGTTAAACACTCGGTCTGTTAGCGCATTGTTTTCGTGTGTGATCAACCGATTTTACAAATTTTGTATTAAGACAGCATTTATAATTTTTTATGTGGAAAGTTTAATGAACTGATAAATTATCTTCGAAAAAAACACAAGAAGACAATCATAAGAGAGGAAAAAAATAACAGTTCAAATAAAACGAAAAAAAATTGAAGAGCGAGAACAAGGTTGCGAATCTAGCGCGCAACTACAATCGGCCAACATCAACGATCTGCACATTCTCAAGAACAATTAAGGAGATGGATGCTTCAAATGGAGTGCCGAGAATGTCTACGAAATGGTTACACCACAATTGTGTCAAATTTTGAAGGGTCTGCAAAAAACAGTTTTCTAGTTATAAAGCAATAATTATTCGTCATAAATTAATATTTTTGTTTACGTGTTATGTTTCAAATCTAAATTGTATTCTAGTTGTTTCACTCTTTAACAATTCATAACTAATTTTATTTGAATAAATGTTCATGAGATTTTATTTTTTTTTGAAAAATGAGTATTTTCCAGCATGGAACGGATTATACGTTGATTTGTATGAGGAAAACATTGTTTTGTATAACGAGTGTTTCGCTTAACGAATAAGATTCTGGAACGAATGAATTTCGTTATGAGATGTTTGACTGTACCTACAATATATGATGCTATGACTTTAAATTTGGATGAGAATGTTTAATCAATAATTCTGTACTTATGAATTATTGAGGGCGTTGATTAAACTTCTCGTCTTTTTTGCCTCGTTTTCTTAAAAAAATAATAATAAATAATAATAAATAAATATTTTCAGCGCATTCAGTGACCACAAAAGTAGTTTTTCATGAAATAAATAATTAAGACAGTAAATAAAAGCTTCCAAAATAGTATTTTATAAAAAAAAAGCAAGTACTCGATCATTCATTTATTTTCTTATTAATAATGAAATCTGCAGGCGCAAGCGTTAAAGAATTTGAATTACATACATTATGGTACAGAACTAACAAGGCGGAAGACTACGATGCTATGAGGTTTATTTTAAAACATCTTCGATGTAAACCCTTCTAGGGTTTTTTTTAAACAAATATCTGTAAAACACTGTTTTCGTTGATATTGAAAGCGTAGTGATGCATCAATGCAAGCTCGGTAAATCTTTCCTGCACCATTTAACATCTCATGTAATTGTGGAAACGTCAGAGTGCACTGAACCGTCGGTCACACGCAAAGGAAGTCACAGGAATCAAACACGCGATTTTCAGTAAGCAATACATATTTGGATACATCGATTCATTGCAATGTTTTATAGCTTCCGTTCAATTTTTTGGAAGCTTTGACTCTTCCCATTGGTTGAACTTCAATGTTCACCCGGTAAACTCTTCGGGCAGAACTTCTGGTGAAGGCAGATCTTGCTCATATAAATCCACATCGCCTTTCAGATCTTCATACATACAATTTCTAACAGCACTTGGCAAAAAGAGCTAACAGTTGTGAGGCTGTCCTGGTTAAGCCAGAGAACGACATATCTAGTTCAGCAATGATATGCTCCAGAAATGGATTAATTAAGTTCCGTAGATAATGTTGCATTAGCGTTTCTACTCACACATTGCTTCGGTAGATTTGCTGCTTAGAAATTCTGGGCATTGAAGATTCAATCCTACAGGCTGCGCAATGATAATGATATCTACATTTGTTCTAATCTCTCTAAAATCTTGCTTGACGTTTTCGATAAGTGACATAGCCTGAATTATGTCAATCGCTTCCTTCTGAAGTTCTACTGTTATTCCTCAGCCTAGATAATAGTTTGTACATTACATCAAACGTCACAATAAATGTGAAGTTACACATGGAATGAAGAAATGACGTTTATCGAGACTTACTGTCCGTGTCCCAATCAACATTTGTAGTCAAACTTGGATCAAATTCTTGGTCGTTGTGTTTTCATCGTGGCAGTGAAATTATCTCAAGAGTACGACAAATGTAAACATACGATTAATAGAAGTGTTTATATGATTCATGGCGCTCAGCCCATCTTGCTTTGAACAAATCTTTAAGTGCCTTCTGTTTAGCACGGTCAAAGACTTGTTTGTATGACGTTTTTCAACGATGCTTCGCGCTTTGGTCTATTGTTAAAAAACATGCCAGTTTTTCTTTTAATAAATTTGTCAATCATGTTATGCACATCGGGTTTAAAGCTTGATTGCTGCAATGTGTGTATACCGCCAAAGGGGCCTCTCGCAGAATACGAGCTTGAACTCCTGAGACAGCGCTCGACATGGATGCATGCCATCATAACACTTGTCCCTCATATTCTGTAGTTGGATCCCCAAGTCTCTCAATAATGTCATGATCTATTTGTTACAAAAAAGGGCACACATTCGCAAAGGGGGTTCGTTTGAACGTACGCACCCCCCCTGTGTACGGTCATGTACGGCGCCCACCTTTTTTCAAAAGCCAAACTAACTTGTCCTTGTATGATAAATACGTAATATTAAACTTCTTGAAATGTACTAAAAATATTTTATAATAGGGGTTGTAGGGCACAAGTAACTTATCCTTGTATGATAAATACGAAATATTCCTGAAATGTACACAAAGTATTTTATAATTAACAATCCTGAAATCCTCTTTTTACATGGTTTCCTTTTCCAAAACTAAAATAAGAGCTAAAACAATGACGTCATATAGTGATTTATAAATCTATCTTTTAAAAAAAGCAGAGTGATATCCCTTAGCGTTACGGAATGATAATTGAGGGTGTTTTTATATATATATATATATATATATATATATATATATATATAATTGGGATAGTCTACAACAAATTGATTCCTTGAATTTACAGTCGCAAACTCGTCAATCACATTGTCAAAATTAATATTCTCAAGTATTTCTCTTTCGATGCTAAGGAGTGCAAGATCACTAAGACGATCTTGTCCCATTGAAGCATGTAACCTCCAATACTGCTGTTATTTCCATTTCATTTTCAATGACTGCGATATTTTTAAACCTATAACTAGATTTTTTCGTTCTTGTCTAGATTTATAAGTTTTAAAAATAGCCATAATCTATTTTTATTTAAAGTAAACATACGATGTAATAGTTTTAAAAAACGATACATAAAAATTATAATATACAATTTAAGAAAAACCCGACATTTTTAACGATTTCAGCTTTGCCTTACGGACGGAAAATATTGAGCTAAACAGGAGGACATGTCCTCTGAAATCCGTCTGTTTAGCTGAGTTTAAGCTGTGATTGTCACAGTTGGCAAACAATGCTCTGTGATTTCTGGAACATATTCGCTGTTGAAGGTGGATATATGCCAAGTTATTACATCAGCATTGTTAAGTTAGTGTGACCGACAGTCGGCTAGAAGTATGTTATCATATTCCAGTTTCTCTACGATAACCCTTTCAAGGCTTGCTGCGTCTTTTGAATGTATCTGAACAAAATCTAAAAATGATTCTTTAATGGTTACTTTTTTTACTTTGAAAATCTACATGGCGCCCCTTAATGCTCAATGGGGGCGCCAAAATCGTGCTTGACAACTGGTTTGTAATGAAGATATTTGTGGAGCTACAAATTCAATCTTGCAAAAGTATTTGAAATACATTAGTTTAAATGCAAATAAATTTAAATAATTAATTTTAATACTCATTTTGGCGCCCCTAACGTGGCACCCGGTGACATATGTCCCCCCTGCACCCCCTAGCTACGCTGCTGGAGGTTACATTCTAGCACATTAAGGAAATACACATTTTTTTACTGTTGAGTTTATTTAATGTGGCACTAAAGGTTGGTCCACACATCAACTTTTCCAGGAAACTTGGTCTTGTCACAACTTTCAAAATCTTTATACATGGCTAAAAATAAATTATTAGTTCGCCAAATAAAATAGTTATTTGACGCAGTCTTCTGACGTAATTATCAATGGTTATTTAACAAATGTTGATCAAAATTTGTTTTGATCAAAATTTGTACGGAAAAATTGATGTGTGTACCGACCTTAATAGAACACTACTTGGGAACTCGGCCTAAGGGAATTGGGGGCCCTAGGCGAAGTGAATTTGGTGGCTCAAAATGTAATAGAAACATAAAAAATATATATGGAAAGATTCTTGCTCGAGGCTCCCACTAATGATGAGACTAATCGGAGGCCCCAGGTGGCTGCCTAGTTTGCCTATGCCTAAAGCCGGCCCAGTTGGGAATAAATCCGAAATGTACATCAGGCTTGGAGTTGAGCATTGATGTTGTGATCTTGGTACAGCTAAACTAGTCTAAGAATTCACTAGACAAATTTCAGTCTTATGAACAAAACACCTTATTTTTAAATCAATTATATGTTATATTAACTCATGGCTTCTGTTTGATGCCTTGCATGCTTGCTTGAATGGCGAAAAAAACTTTGGATCGATTTTTAACCCCCTTCCTCGTAAGCTAGTGAGCATAAATTTTGCAGGCAGCCTCTTGCCGATGATAAAAATGATTTATCAAAATTTCACATTGATCAAATGTATTGTAATTAAATTAATGCATTTTTAGGTTATCTCTGTGTCTCTCTATGTAGCATGAAATTTTTTGTGCTAGACTGTCACGGTGCATATTATATTGAACAACCTTTTAATATTTTCCTATTGCGGGGTGAGGTGCGTGTTATATTGACCATACTTTCTTAAAACTATTCCGGATCTCTGAATGTTTATGCTAGTCTGTCATGCCGAACGCATTATATTAAACATGTTTTTATAACCCTTTTCCGTGATCAAATCGAGCTTAAATTTAGCAGGCAGACTGTAGTAGTTTTTTTTACTATAAATTAGTGCTGGTAACGATAAAAAAAATATGTTCGATTAATCAGTAAAAATTAATCGATTAATTTTAACACATATATAGATACAACTGAAATCCTGAAGGGAAATAACAAGAACAGGTAATTGACATTTTTTTTGTTTTAATGAGTTATTTCCCCTGTCATCGGTTGCCATGTTTGTATACGCCTGCACGTCTAAATAAATTTATTATGATACGCTGGAAAAGTTTGTAGGTAAATTGAAAAAAAATATATAATTAATTATAAATTAATAAATTGAAACAATAATTTAGAAACATTTGCTTAAATTTTAATCGAATTTTTATCGATTAAAATATGACACTATTTAACACAATTTTTGTTCCTGGCTTCTAAGTTGTAGAGCAATCTCGTCTATGAGGGGCATCCACAGATCATTGTCGGCATCTGCGATTGCTCCAAGGGCATAGGCCACCTACAAGTGACCTCCAGGCATCTCTATCCTGGGTCAGCTTCTCGAGGATCTTTCATTCATGGCCAATTCTCTTGATGTCTGCTTCCAATTCTCGGCGCCAAGTGTTTCTTGGACGGCCTCTTTACCACTTACCCTGTGGATTCTATTTCAGAGCTTGCTTTGTTGTATTAGAAGCAGGTTTTCTTAGTTTATGACCAATCCATCTCCACCGCTTCTGAAGAATCTCTTCCTAAATGGGATTCTGTTTTGTCCCCTGCCACAGTTCCCGGTTGCTGATTTTGTACGGCCATTGAATTCTGAGAATAATTCTTAGACAATTGTTGATGAAGGACTGGATTCTGGTCAGGTTTACGGCCGTTGTTCTCCATGTCTCTGCTCCATATAGCAGCACATGTTTCACCATAGCGTTAAAAATCCTTACTTTTAACTTGCTACCTAAGTTGTTGGAGACCCAAACATTCATGAGTTGCTGGAAGGCTGCTTTTGCTTTTCCATCCTTATTTTGACGTCAGCATCTGTACCACCTTGTTATCTACCACTCTGCCAAGGTAAACAGAACTGTCCACCTCCTCAAGGGCTTCTTCTTCAAGCATCTTTGGCATCCGTCCTTCCTCATGGAATGATGGCCGTTCCTCATGCTCCTCTACCCCCCTTCCCCTTTCTCCTGGCTCTTTTCTCCTCGCTCCTGGCTGTAAGAGAAGCTTCCGCGACTTGAATGCCCTCACGCAATTTTGCCCGCCAGGATGTGCGCTCCTCAGCAATGGTCTCCCACGATTTATGGTCAATCTGCGCCAGAGTAATGTCTTTCTTGCAGACATCCTTGAAGCGCAAGCAGGGGCCTCCTCTCTTCCGCATACAAGTTGCCAGCTCGCGTAAAGGTAGGCTCTTGGAATGCGCTAGGAGCTCATCCTGCGGAAATGTCCCCACCACCGCAGGCGCCACTCACTCAGGATTGAGTGCATGCTCAGCATATGACTCCTTCTGAGTACCTCGACATTCGTGATCTGTCCTGCCACTTGATATGCATAATCCTGTGCAAGCATCGTAAGTGGAAGCTGTTGAGTTGATTTGTTTGTTTGGCATAGGTCGTCCAGCACTCACTGCCATAGAGGAGTGTGCTGGGCACTTAGGCCTGGTACACAGTGATTTTCGTCCTATCAGTGAGCTGTGCATTGTTCCACACTCTTTGCTTCAGCCTAGTCATTAATGATGCAGCCTTTCCGATTCTGGTTTCAATTTACTTTTCCAGGAAAAGTGTGCTTGTGATGTTATAGCCAAGGTAGGTAAAATCCTCGACGACATCTAAGGTGTTTCCCTCAATGGAGATTGCTGGGAAGCAGTATGTTCCTTGTCTCATAATGTTGGTCTTTTTTAGGCTTATCGTTAGCCCAAAATCCTTGCATGCCTCTGAGAACGTATTGACCAAAAGTTGGAGACCTATCTCTGAATGTGAGGTAACGGCTGCGTCATCCGCGAAGAGCATTTTCCACTTTCTCTTCGCATGGAGACGGCTGATGTTGTATATATTTCCAGCCGTCCTGGTATGGATGTTTACACCCTCGAAGCAGTCCTCGAAAGCTTGACGCAGTATCATCGAGAAAAAGATACCGAATAGTTTCGGAGCCAGTACACAGCCATGTTTAACTCCTCGGCAAACTGGGAAGAGTTCTGAGGTGGCACCATCGAAGAGCACTGTGCTGTGCATATTGGTGTGGAAGGACTCGATGATGGAGAGAAGCCTCGGCGGACATCCAATTTTTTCCAATATACGTAGCAGACCCTTGCGGCTGACCAGGTCAAATGTCTTTGTTAGATCACCCTTCAAGCATAATTGGTGAAATACTGGTGGCTTTAACCTTGAGGATTTTACTCTTCCCTTTGTGTATTTTGAGACCCGTGCGAGCAGAAGTGGCTGCGACAATGTTTGTTATCTCTTGCATCTGTTGTTTTGTATGTGCAAGACATAAGCTAAGTAGCTCGTATGCAATCAACTTCGGTTACCTCTTGAACCGTACATTTATAGTCGCTACTCTCACAGTCCTTGACCACGCAAGCTTACAGTTCACATCACAAACCACGTTTTTCATACTAGGCCAGGTCCTTGCATACTAATACAATGTAACACAAAAACACGTCTCTCACATCTCCTTTCTAACTAAACAAATGAATCACCCAGATTAGCAATAAGAAAATATTACAATGAAAGCATCGAACAATTCAGTACATGAATTCTAACACTGAATATATAAATGTCTTTCAAAGCGCAGTGCACATGTCTCTTTATCTGGGTATCTCTTTGGTGTCTCCCGTATCTTGTTGTTGTTGCTGTTGACTTCGCTTGCTGAGTTCCTGATGACCCATTTCTACATACGCTGGGAGTGTGTTCTTCATGCTTTGTCTCTGATGTGTCATATTCAAAAATATATGTCACACCTCTCCTTCCACGAAATGCCTGTCTCAGCATGTTGTTGTTTCGTCGGTATGTCATATCATCGTTAGTCTTAACGATGTACGACCTTGGCGTCGTTGCTGCTGATACGACGACTGCTGGCTGCCACGAGCCTTTATGTTCTTTCTGCATATACACTCTGCTTCCAGGCTGCAAGTCTTTACGTCTGTATATTCTGTCTGTTTTGTTGTAATATTTCTCCTGCTATTCTTTTCTTCTCAACCCACATTTTCTTAGTTTCTTTTGGGTCAGCAAGTTTAGTCTTCAGATAAGCATCCGCAGCAGGTAGATTAGCCCTGAGTCGTCTCCCCATTAGCAGTTGTGCAGGTGACGGTCCGTCTGCACACGGAGCGGTTCGTAGCTGAAGCAGTGCTAAGTATGGGTCTTGACACGTAGCTTTAGCTTTCTTTAAAAGTGTCTTTATTGTTTGAATTGCCCTTTCAACCATGGCATTAGACTTTGGGTATATGGAACTTGACGTTGTGTGGCTGAATCCACACTGTTTTGAAAATTGCTCAAACTCTTGACAGTGAAACTGGGGCCCGTTGTCACGTATCACTTGTCGTGGGATCCCATGCCTAGCAAATTGCGACTTTATGTAGCTAATTATATCTGATGACTTGAAAGATGGAATGAGATTGAACTCAATAAATCTGCTATAGTAGTCCACTAGAATTAAATAATATTTTTCCATCATGATGAAAAATGTCTGCTCCTATTTTTTTCCCAAGGAAACGCTGGAATGTCATGAGGTATCATGGGTTCTTTTTGCTGTGACCTCTGGTACGCATTGCATACTGCACACCTAGACACCATGTCTTTGATCTGTGAGGACATTTTCGGCCAGAATATCACCTCCCTTGCTGTAGCCAAACACTTATTTCGTCCTAAATGTCCTTGATGAAGTCTTTTAAGCATTTCTTTCTGCAGTATTTTTGGAACTATAATTCGCTCTCTCTTGAAAAGTATGCCATTACTTTCACTTAGTTCCTCTTTAAATCCAGCAAACATTCTAATTTCACTGGGAATATCTGTTCTTTTCTCAGGCCATCCTGACAAAATATTTTGCTTCAAAAGTCTTAGAACAACTTCTTCTGATGTAGCTTTTTGAAATTCTTTCATTTATTTATTTATTCGAAATAGGTAGACTGTTGACAATTAGATTAATCTGAGCGTCCCAGTCATCACTCGATGGATATTGCCTTTGTAGGGATGCTCGTGAAAGAGTGTCTGGAATAAACATTTCTTTACCAGGCTTGTACTCAAGAATGATATCATATTTCATTATTCTCAGAAGCATTCTCTGAAGCCTTGGTGGTGCAGATGACAAAGACTTTTTGATGATAGCTTTCAATTGCTTATGATCTGTCTCTACTGTGACTTTGCGACCATAGACATAGTAATGAAAATGTTCAATTCCAAATACTACAGCAAGCATTTCTTTTTCTATTTGTGCATATCTTCTTTCGCAATCTGTCAACGATCTAGAAGCATACGCCACCGGTCTTTCACATTGAATCAGTACAGCCCCCAGTCCATCTTGTGAAGCATCCACTGTCACCTTGACTGGTCTTTTAACATCATAAAAATCTAACACTGGGACTGATGTAATTACATTCTTTAACTGATCCACTGCGTTCTGATGTTGTTCCAACCATAACCACTCTTTGTCCTGTTTTAACAGGTCTCGTAAAGGTGCTGTTATGTGTGATAAATTTGCGATAAATGTTCCTAAGTAATTTATCATTCCTAGAAATCTTTCTAATTCTTTCTTTGTTGAAGGGCAAGGCATTGATTGTATAGCTTCAATTTTGATTTATCTGGTTTTATTCCACCATCTGTTATGATATGACCAACAAATTTAACTTCTTTGACTCGAAGACTGCATTTAGATGGTTTCAGCTTGATGCCTCTCTTTCTCGCTGTGTCAAGAACTTTGTTCAGTCTTGCATCGTGCTCTTCTTTCGTACTTCCAGATATCAGCATTTCGTCCATATAAGTTTCAACGCCTGGAATGTTATCAAATTATTGGTGGAATCTTTTAGCAAATACTTCTGCTGATGAATTTAGTCCAAATGGAAGGCTCAAGAATTTATACCTTCCAAAAGGCGTGTTAAACGTTGTAAGATGTACAGTTCTGTACAGTTCTTGTTGAGCCTAATTTGCCAAAATGCTGTAGCTGCATCCAACACAGTGCAAATCTTGCTGCCAATTAGCCTGCTAGCTATTTCTTCATTTGTTGGTAATTGATAATGTTCTCTTTGAATGACAGTGTTAGGATCTCTTGGGTCAAGACAGATCCTTAAACTGCCACCTTTTTTCTCAACAATGACCAGTGAGTTGACCCATGCTGCAGGATGATCAACTTTCTCAATGACACCCTCCATTTCTATGCGTTCAACTTCTTTTTTGAAATTATCTCGCAACGCAGCAGGAACTTTTCTAGCAGCATGTACTACTGGCTTGACATTTTTATAAATTTTTATATAGTGGTCTTATTCCATTGAACCAAGACCACTAAATACGTCTGCCTATTTAGACAATGTCTCATCTTCAAAAACATCCACTCTCTAAAAAAGTTTCAATTTCTGACAACCTTGCAGACCAAGGATAGGCTTTAAATGTGTCTTAACTATTTGAAATTCCAGCACCTCTGTCTTGTCTTTCACAGAGCATTTGATTGATGTTTTGCCTACAACAGGCAATGTTTCCCCACTGTATGTAGTGAGCCTTGCTGTTGATTTCTGTATTCTTCCCCTTCTTAGTTTACTAAACAATCTGTGTGGCAGAATCTCTCCTTGTGCGCCCGTGTCCAGTGTGAACACTACTGGCCTCTGTTCAAGCGTGAGTATTGTCCACGTGATCTTTCAGTTGACGGCTGCCAACTTTTACACGCTTTGATTTGCATAGAGCAGAAAAATGATTCAATTTTCCACAGTTGTTGCATAACTTGCCATAAGCAGGACATCTTCTAGGTTCATGATTTTTTCCACAATATTTGCATTTGCCGGCTTTTATGTGTGTACTTGACCTTACAGCTTGCTTGACATGTTGACTTGTTGTCGTGTGCGTACTTGATTTCTCACATGCTTTTGAGTTCACAGCTTGAACACTCTTTTCTTCATTTAAAGCTTTGAGTTGCCATTCTGACGTTTCTGCCGCTTTGCATATAACTCCAGCCTTGTTTAAATTCAGGTCTTATTCTCTCAGTAGTCTAGCCCTGAGATATTCATTATTTACTCCAGCCACAATTCTGTCCTCTATCAGCGACTCTGTTAAATTCTCAAATTCACACGACTTTGCTTTAAGTTTAAAGGTCTGTGATAAAATTATCGAAACCTTCTCCATCACCTTGCTTTCTGGAGAAAAACACGTGTCTCTCGACTCTCACATTTTTCTTGGCAAACAATAATTCTCGAATTTTTGTAACAAGCACTTCACTGAATGAAAATCTGTGTCACAATCGTCACATTCCTGTCCAGTCCATTGGAATGTATTGTACACTTCTACCACTTCCTGGCCTATTACATGCAGCAGTGTCATGCTCTGCACTTCTTTGCTTTTTGTGTCGAGTCCACTGGCTATCTTGTATATCTTGAAAGACTGCTTAAATCTCTTCCAGTTGGCAGCAATGTTTTCATGTAGCTTCAGTGCTTTTGGCAGGTGGAGTTGGTCCATCTGACACCACGTAGAAGTTATGGCGTCATTACTTCAAGTAGTCTTGCGGTTCTTTACTTCTGACACCATGCAATAGAACTTGTAGGTCAAGTAACAAGTCTTTAACACACTCTGTGTTCTTTTTAACAACTGTCTTTGATCACACTATACAATCAACTGGGATCAACTGTACAATCAACCACCTAAGCAGCTCGTATGCAATCAACCACCTAAGCAGCTCGTATGCAATCAACATCAGTTAACTTTTGAACCGTACATTTATAGTCCGCTATCCTCACAGTCCTTGACCACGCACGCTTACCGTTTTATATCACAAACCCCGTGTTTCATACTAGGTCAGGTACTTGCATACTAATATAATGTAAACACAACAACACGTCTCTCTCACACTGATAATATCCTTAATCTTCTGTGGCACCCCGTAATGCCTTAGCAATCACCACATTGTTTGCCTGTCAACACTGTCGAAGGCTTAGAGTTCCACTCTAGTGACTGCTCTAGAATGATTTGCAGTGTCGCTTTCTGGTCAGCACAGGATCTGTTGGTGCGAAAGCCAGCTTGTTGGTCCGCAACAGAGGGTCTAAGCGTTTTTCATCCTTTTAAGTAATACACGGTTGAAAATCTTTCCTGGCATTGACAGCAGGGTGATCCCTCTTTAGCTCGAGCATAAGCTTAAATCCCCCTTCTCTGGGATCTTGATAAAATATCCCTCTTTCCAATCAGAAGGAACTTGCTCCTCTTCCCATATATTCATAAACAGAGGGTGTAGCATTTCCACACCGGCTTCCAAGTTCGCCTTCAGTGCCTCTGCTGGGATGCCATCAGGTCCTGCAGCCTTTCCATTTCTGATTTGTTTAATGACCCTGCTAATCTCTTCTTTGGTGGGAATATTGCAGTCAATTAGCAGTTCATTATCAACTGGCTGGATGTCTGGTGGATACCTTGGTTCCGCCTGTTTATGGGCTCTTCAAAGTGCTCCTTCCTTCTCCCTCTCTGTTGCGCCTCACTTAGTATGATGTTTCACATTTTATCCTTCACTGGTCTCTCTACCTTGCTAAATTTCCCTGACGGCGTCGAAATGGTATCGGTGACTAAGTGTTATATTTCAATTGCTAATGTCTAAAGTATGTGGAAAAAATTACTTCATTAAGCACAACAGCAAGAAGAAAACTCGTTTTTTGTGTGAAAATAGAACGAGTTTTTAAATTTTCGTCATTATGATCAGGTAAAAACAAAAATTGCAGAAGGAATAGACAAACACAATCGTAAACCACTCAACAAGGTTCAGAAATGTGTATATTTTCTAGATTTACGATTGTACGCTTAATCACTCTCTCGAAGTAGCCCCCAAATGTAGTCCCCCATCATGGTTTCGTTATACTGTCCTTGGTAACGACGTTCAAAGTCTAATATATCTTGCTGAAAGCGCTCGCCTTACTCCTCGAAGTAAGCGCCCATGTTCTCCTTGAATTTGACGAGATGCGAATCAAAGCATTGGACTTTCAGAGACAATCTGCATCACATTTTGGCGTAATTCTTTATGAGAGTCTGCACCAACTCAACATAGTTTACAGCTTTGTGGTTACCTAGGAAGCCCTAATTAACTGCCACGAAACTGCCCCAAGCCGCACTCTCTGTCCTGTTCAAAAGCTTTGCGAAATCCTCACATTCTCTTATATTCTTGATCTGTGTTCCGACAAATATACCAGCCCTGGCCTTAGCCTCGGACAGCTTTGGAAAAAGTACTTAGAGGTATTGAAATGCTGATGACTCCTTGTATAGAGCAGTGACAAATTGCTTAATGGGGCCTAACTTGATGTGAAGCGGTGGCATAATCACTTTATGAGGTTCTATCAGTGGCTCCCACTTCACATTGCTCTTCCCAACAAAAAACTCGGTCCGTTGTGGCCAGTCCTTTGTGCGATAATCCGCCTTAGTGTCAAGTTGGAGAATCTTTGATGCCGCTTCCTCTGATCCGTGACTTGCACGCTATCATCAACCAAGTTCCACTGTTTGAGCCTAGATATCAGAAGCTCAACATTCAATTTCGTAAGACTGATGTTCCTATTTAAATCATCCACGTCTTTTTGGTTAGGGAAGTACGGCTTTCTATCCCCAAATTCATCTGTGGAATCGCAGTCCATATCTCCAGTATCTGCCTCGCTATCTGACTTGCTGCTGTCTCCTGAAGATGGCCGATGCCGCCTAGGAGGAGTTGGAACTGGCAGATTGGGCTGTGTGGTACTTGGGCGATGGAAGAAGGTATGTCCGGATAAACGATCAGAGGGACATTTTTGCTTGTGCGACGATTTTTAGGGTTTACCATGCAGAAGTATCAGTTGCTTGAGTGGTACGTCGGCTCTCGCCAATTTTGTGGGATATCAAACTTCATGGCTCGCTTCTCTTCTCTGTACCAACCTGTAACATAGTACATAATAATACATAATAATTATAATAATTTGAGGGCAGGAAATTTCAAAATATGTAACGATTTCAAGATGGAACATATTTGCCTACAGTACACGACTTATGACAAAACTTTGTAAAATACAACTTTTTGAAATAAACTAGATCTAAAGCATTGAAATCTTATAAAAATAAATTAAAAGACATCTAAGCGAGAAGCAACTGTTTAGTTTACCTTCAAGAGTTTCCTTGCAATATTCGCATGTAAAATGCGGTGCCCAATATTTGGTCTTGGTCACCGACCTGCACGCCGAAGCATGCCTTGTAGGCCTCACACATTATACGACTTGTTTCCGCGGAATACTTTTTCGTTCGTGTTTTATGAATTGTCCGCACACGTAGCAGAATGAATTGGCTGGATCCAAACAAACTCTTGATGCCATATCAAATAAATAACTTCTCTTCAACTACAAATCGTTATCCTTTCAGTCTGCAATAAAACGAATTGGAATCTTGGTTCGAGAAACCTGTGCTTTTATACTTGTACAACTACTTTTGGAACGTTCAAGAACGTTCTAGAAAGTTCTGAGAGTTTCTCGAAGGTTCTGGAAGTTTCTGGAACGTTCTATAGTTTTCAGGAGAATTGTAGAAACATCTGGACAAATCTAGCAGTTCAGGGAGGAAGTTCGGCATTTAAAGCAAATCGAGAATTTTCTCGAAAACACGCGATTTTCCAAATTTCATTTTCCTGGTCACAGAAGCAAAGTTTTTCTGGAATAACAGCGATTTCCTTTCTATTCTAGACCTAACGGATTAGGAAAACACACTTTCTACCCAGGAACAGAACAAATGTCAAAATTTGTTACATAATGATATTAACCGATGGAAATGTTTAACGATTCGTAGAGAAATTAATCATTAATTTCCTCACTCCCTACCATATATCCTTTATATATTTGATACATAACTAAAGTTTTAAATTTTTTATTGTCGTGCGATGCGTATTATCATGAAGATACTCTTAGTTATCTCTCGTATATAAAGAATGTATAGTCAAAAACTTTTTTACAGTGATTCCAGCACATTGCCAGACCACTGTGCAAGAGATATTCCGCTTCTGTGTTGTCTTTGTTTAAGTTGACATATTGAAAAAGAATTTTCAAAGTATACCAAAAATATATTAAGTATGACAATGTGATTTCGGCATTGTAAAATTAACTATTGAATCAGATCCAGGGGGTTCATGCTTTTTAGAGAACAAAATATGAAGACTATAAGGACGTTGTCCTAGGGTCTTAAAGGGCGAATTTTGCCTTATATTATAATTCAAAACACGAAAACATTATAACGATGCGTTGGCTCCTCTAATTAAGGGAGACAATAATGGTTTATAGATCATGTTTTTGCTTTTTTCGAGAAATCATCAGTTATATTTCCTACAGGAAATTTAGGGTATGCTCCACGCAAATTATATTAATGAAATACTAGATTTCTCATATACAATTATGCCATTTAAATGCACATAATAAAACAGAAACTTCCTTTTTACCAGATAAAATTCCTTGTCCGTGATCAAGATTACCATAACCTTCCTGACATTGTGTTCATTGCATATATTGCCCAATAATTGATGCGTTTGAATCATTTATTCAATTTAAAAAAATATCTTTAATCTTTCATATATTTTCGATATTTTTTATTTGAATTTTACAATTTTCCAAAATAAATGTATATATATATATATATATATATATATATATATATATATATATATATATATATATATATATATATATATATATGTATATGTATATGTATATATATATATATATAATTTCATATATTTTCTTCTTGATTTCAGAATTGTTATTTTGTTCGGTTCACAATAGAGTTATCCGAGCGATCTTGATCAGCGTCTCCTCCTCCGAAATATCACTTCAGCGTCCGCGTCAGCCAACAACTTGTTGAAACTCCTGAAAAATATAAATTGAATAATGAATGTTGAATGACCACTAAGTTCAGAATTAAATTTCATGAATATATTTTTTTTTAAATTTTAAACTCAATATTAGACAACATCTAGAACAAAAATATATTTTATTGAAGCCGATATTTTTTAATGTAATTATTCAAATAGAATTAAAAGTTAAAATCGTTTATGCAGAGCTAAAAGAAGAAAGAGACATCTTTAGATTTTAATTATTTAGTAGGCATGGTCCGAAAAATAAAAGGGCTCGATCCCATTAAGTTTATGGAAAAAGAAAAAGTAGTCGAAAATAAAAGGGTTCGATCCCATAAATTCTATGGAACAAAGATAAAGTAACCGAAAAATATATCATGAACCCCATTAGTAAATGCTATTGTTTTGTTGCACAGGTATAGCTAAGATATTTTGTTGCACAGGTATAGCTAAGATATTTTGTTGCACAGGTATAGCTAAGATATTTTGTTGCACAGGTATAGCTAAGATATTTTGTTGCACAGGTATAGCTAAGATGTTTTGTTGCAAAGGTATAGCTAAGACATTTTGTTGCACAGGTATAGCTAAGATATTTTTGAACAAGTATAGCTAAAATATTTTGTTGCACAGGTATAGCTAAGATATTTTGTTGCACAGGTATAGCTAAGATATTTTTTGCAAAGGTATAGCTAAGATATTTTGTTGCACAGGTATAGCTAAGATATTTTGTTGCACAGGTATAGCTAAGATATTTTGTTACACAGGTATAGCTAAGATATTATGTTGCACAGGTATAGCTAAGATATTTTGTTACACAGGTATAGCTAAGATATTTTGTTGCACAGGTATAGCTAAGATATTTTGTTGCACAGGCATAGCTAAGATATTTTGTTACACAGGTATAGCTAAGATATTTTGTTGCACAGATATAGCTAAGATATTTTGTTGCACAGGTATAGCTAAGATATTTTGTTGCACAGGTATAGCTAAGATATTTTGTTGCAAAGGTATAGCTAAGATATTTTGTTGCACAGTTATTGCTAAGATGTTTTTGCACAAGTATAGCTAAAATATTTTGTTGCACATGTATAGGTAAGATATTTTTTGCAAAGGTATAGCTAAGATATTTTGTTGCACAGGTATAGCTAAGATATTTTTTGCAAAGGTATAGCTAAGATATTTTGTTGCACAGGTATAGCTAAGATATTTTGTTACACAGGTATAGCTAAGATATTATGTTGCACAAGTATAGCTAAGATATTTTGTTACACAGGTATAGCTAAGATATTTTGTTGCACAGATATAGCTAAGATATTTTGTTGCACAGATATAGCTAAGATATTTTGTTGCACAGGTATAGCTAAGATATTTTGTTACACAGGTATAGCTAAGATATTTTGTTGCACAAGTATAGCTAAGATATTTTGTTACACAGGTATAGCTAAGATATTTTGTTGCACAGATATAGCTAAGATATTTTGTTGCACAGATATAGCTAAGATATTTTGTTGCACAGGTATAGCTAAGATATTTTGTTGCACAGGTATAGCTAAGATATTTTGTTGCAAAGGTATAGCTAAGATATTTTGTTGCACAGTTATTGCTAAGATGTTTTTGCACAAGTATAGCTAAAATATTTTGTTGCACATGTATAGGTAAGATATTTTTTGCAAAGGTATAGCTAAGATATTTTGTTGTACAGGTATAGCTAAGATATTTTTTGCAAAGGTATAGCTAAGATATTTTGTTGCACAGGTATAGCTAAGATATTTTGTTACACAGGTATAGCTAAGATATTATGTTGCACAAGTATAGCTAAGATATTTTGTTACACAGGTATAGCTAAGATATTTTGTTGCACAGATATAGCTAAGATATTTTGTTGCACAGGTATAGCTAAGATATTTTGTTGCACAGGTATAGCTAAGATATTTTGTTGCAAAGGTATAGCTAAGATATTTTGTTGCACAGTTATTGCTAAGATGTTTTTGCACAAGTATAGCTAAAATATTTTGTTGCACATGTATAGGTAAGATATTTTTTGCAAAGGTATAGCTAAGATATTTTGTTGCACAGGTATAGCTAAGATATTTTGTTGCACAGGTATAGCTAAGATATTTTGTTGCACAGGTATAGCTAAGATATTTTGTTACACAGGTATAGCTAAGATATTATGTTGCACAAGTATAGCTAAGATATTTTGTTACACAGGTATAGCTAAGATATTTTGTTGCACAGGTATAGCTAAGATATTTTGTTGCACAGGTATAGCTAAGATATTTTGTTGCACAGGTATAGCTAAGATATTTTGTTGCACAGGTATAGCTAAGATATTTTGTTGCACAGGTATAGCTAAGATATTTTGTTGCACAGGTATAGCTAAGATATTTTGCGCCCGGAGGCAAACTTTAACTCGGCTCCAAACCCCCCCCCCTCCTTTCAAATTGCAATTAATATGTAAAACTTGTTTACGTATTATAATTTGATGTTTTGCTCCTGTGCCATGGCGCTCGGGTTCTTATGTACACCCCTGCCCCCTCACGCAACGCCTTCGGTGAAATGCCCCAACCAAATATCAATCAAACAAATTTGTGGATATCTATTTAGACTACGTTAAACCTTCAATTTTAAACATCACGTAACGACCATTTTGAACTATAAGTTAAGGATAAGGTATACTTTTATTAATCAATAACTAGGCAATCACGCTCTCAAAGCGACCGTTGAATGAAACCGTGATCCAATTATAGCAGATGCAAAGATTTTTGGAGCATAATCTGACTATACACTGCAACAAACTCACGATAAGTCGAAGGTTTAAAAACTGTGACTATACAAAAAAACTGCAATTCCATTTGAATGACTCACTTAATAAACTCATTAGGGGTGACGTCACCATCCTGGTTTCTGTCGAATAATTCCTGGAGGCCCTCGTAATCTGATACATTTAACACACCGTTGTGGTCAGTGTCGTACTCGTCAAACAGCTTTCCCGCCGCGCCTTCACTAGTTCCGTCTTTGTTCAGCAGTTGTACAAACCATTCCTTCTTAATCTCACTGTCATCCTCGTCCTCCTTCAAAAGCTGCACAGAAAATGGGGAAATTTTCATAAACAAACGAGCTTGTTTTAGAGTTTAAAACTATACAATTGTGTTAAGTGTTAGATAATAGCTCTCGTCCACTTGCCAAGATCCGTATAGGGACAACCCAGCGGAGCTCGGTGATTTATGACTTTGCACCACCACATATTCACTATTGAAAATCGCCTGGTCAAGGTTACACCTCTGACCTGGGTGCGCTTGGCTCCACCCACATGACGTCATGTGATTCTTCAGGTTTCTCGCAGGGAATGACGAGACATGCTATTTTTCTCTCCTTAGAATCTAGAAGGTTCCTTAAACATTGGTTTTAATAGGGATTTGAACACAGACTAAGAACAACAAAACAGAACACGGGAAAAGAGAACACAGACTGACTGAAAGATAGAGAGAACGATAAAAATAAGGCACGTTGCCTTGCTATTGCCATTGTCACTTTCATGTGTAATATTTACCTGTTATTTAAGCGTTATCACTTATCGTTAGGGATCATATATTATATTTATGTATTTAACATATAATTATCCGTCGTTATTCAAGTAAAGTTTTATTAAAATATATTATTTGATTAAAATCACAGGTATCGCGTGTCAACTTTGCAGTTATTTGTCGTTATTAATTGTGGAATTGTTCACTCAGTTACTGTTTTTATCCTTCTTTTTATGGTAAGTACCATTTTAAAGGCACTCTCTAAAAATATTACTATAATAATTAAAGTAATTTAGAAAGTCGTTTGCATTTGTGGGCGTAACAGGACAGATAAGTTAACTCTAATTTTAGATAAATTTGTGTTATTGAAAAGTTATAAATGATGGATTCCCGATTGATTAAACCTAAATAATGTATGTTATAATATAATATCTTAATCTCAGAGAAATACAAAATCTTAATCTCAGAGAAATACAATATCTTAATCTCAGAGAAATATAATATCTTAATCTCAGATAAATACAATATATTAATCTGCGAAAAATATAATTTTTTCATATCACTGTAACATTATATTTTTATCTTCAAGATAATTCCAAGATATTTCATGTCTTCAGCTCCAATAAAACATCCAGGTAAAAGTAATACAATATATCGCCTGTGTCTATATTTATATTATCATGATTTCCTGAAAAAAAATATTTTCATCATCCGAAAACGTATTATCGTAACCTCAATGTTTCAAGAAATCCCTTAAACGCAGTCTATTTCTATTTAACAGATTCAAACAACACTGCTATAATATTTTATTTAACTAATATAAAGTGAGACTCACATCGAAACTTGCCACTAACTCATTCAGTTCCAACAGATTGTTGTCGTTGGTGTCTATCTCATAAAATGTGTAATTGGCCTCAACAAAGTATTTGAGGTTCGACAAGTCTTCTGACTGCGCCAAGGTCAAGGTTGGCACAAGTAACAGGAATGCACACAGGAAGATCATGTTTGTTTTTTTTTGTGCAGGATCTTATTTTTCTGAAATAAAAAAACAGGGTGCGGTGGTCTAAGTGTTAGCACGCTGGAGTGCCGAACCGAGGCAAAAACTCGAGTCACGGGTCGAGCCTCAGTACTGGCTAGACCCCAGGGGCATTGTGCTAGCAACACACAGTCCGTTGCTCGTTACTGGTAGCTCAATGAAACTTGTGAACGCTACTTCATTTGCCCCATAAGCCGCCATGGTCTGAAAAGGGGGTTATTATTATGGCGCTTAATTGTCAACACCCGTCGGTTGTGTGTCAGTGCTCGGTATGCAGGGTAACTGCCGATTAAAATTAAGTTAAAAGTTTACGAAAAATATGAAAATGTTGTTATCATGTTTACCAGAGAGTTCTTCTTGTTAAAAAAACATTTCGCGACGTTACATAATAGGGCTTTATTAAAGTGTGGATCACTAATGCTATATAAATTGATATGTCCTCCTTCCACACACACACCATTGATGCTAGTCACGCATAATCTTTACGCTCCTAAAATAATATTTTATCACCAAATTTAACAAATATATATTTTATATATAGACGGCGTTGGGGTATTAAAAAAATGCGTCGAGATAACCGATGATCGAGGTGAACGAAAACCAATATGTCAGCAAAATATTAACATGTGCTTTAAATTTCTTTATCTACATGATGTGCGTTAATTAGTGATGGACGATTAATTGGGATCGTATCGGAATAACTGGACCCTATTTCTACACTCTTTTCGAAGGTTGTTAAGACCATTCCTTTTAAGGACCGTTTAAGTTTAAATATAACCCTTTGTTGCGTTAGTGCAGTGTTTTTCCCTAGTACATAACTATAACGATTTCATCTACTCCTACCGCCACGCCGCGCGCGCGCGGCGGATCCGCTAGTGACATGGTAGTTTTCTGTCTTGCGGTGATTCCCAGATTGAGCAATACTCTGCCTTAGAAGGCACTTGCGTGACTTTTCTGATAAGCTACACAAATAAATAACCCGCCCCGTGTAACCTACACATCCCCTCATTGTCCCCGAACCATTATATTCCAAACCATCTTCCTTGGGTCCATCTCCTCAGCTTACAATGGACTCAGAATTCCTTCGGTAACTTGATGCTAATCGGAATAACCAACAACAAAGGTGTGGGAGATTGAGAGTGGGGTGGGTAAACTGTCTGTAGTCTGTTATATTATATATTTTAAAATATGGGGAGCCTTGTTTACAGTAAGCACCCGATTTATTTTGGTACCGTCCGATCACTAGCGTTAATAAATGAGAATGTCCATGCATGTGTTTTTTTTTATAGTTTTTCTTTACGCAAAGGCGTTGCAGTTATTTGTTTGTCTATCATGACCTATATATAACTCATGACAAAGGGAACTCTTCTCTATGAATATAAAAATGTACAAAAATAAATTAGGAACTCCTTTTAAACTTTTGAATGTTCAACTTTGACACATTTTATTTAATTCTAACCAATAGTGAAATGGCTTTTGCACACGGCCATTTCTTATGAATGAAAAAATTAGAAAAAAGTGGTAGTAATAGAGTCAAAATGAGGTTGAAGGATGAATGGTTACCAATGACAAGTCTGCACACGGTACATTTTGTTATTCCATACGAAACAAAATGTTTTAGACATGCAATTCTGCGTGCATCTTTGACATTGGAGCAATAACGTAATACTCGGCATTGGAATCACTTACGCGGCCGATTGCCGAGTATCTCCGAGTATACGAAATTCGGACAATGTCGAGTAGCCGAACCAATCTGTTCAGCCCTATCGGTAAGAAAATATTTTCAACAGCTGGCAATTTAAGTTAGTAACACAGCACTGAGAGCTGAACTCAAGCGGGCTGTGACGTCACCAGCAGACCTGGTGAGGCAAAAATTTGATGCCTTCCTTTGGTTATAAAATATCAACTATAACATTTTCAAAAGCTGGCGATTGGTCATGGGCATCGAGATAACCAACGCTAAGTGGCAAATTTGTCCCTCTTTTGTGCCCTAGGTATTAGGGTTCGGCGACTTATAATAATCGAATTAACCGATGAGAAAATGCAAAGACAAAGAGAGAATTTGGCGGTTCCAATAAAAGCTGTCGACTTAATAGGGCTAACGAGTTAACCCGGCTTGAGTTAAGTGGGTTCTACTGTATATATATATATATATATATGATACTATATATCTATATTATCTAAACTATATTACATAAATATTTGCGTAAAGTCAAGCTTAACAAAAATTTTACGGATTAAATCGAAATGTGTTTGTTGCATCTTTTGCAAAACTGAGTTATTGTAAATTTCTAGAATTTCATCTGGTGTTATTGATGGAAGGGTGAAATAATTCTTTAAAATCTTTCAAATAAAAAATTAAGTTAGAGAACGTGTATCTGTGTAGTTCTAACGAGATGTCCACATGCATTAATTTTTTACTTACGAGCTGTCCACATACATTGAATGTTTTCTTACGAGATGTCCACATGCATTGAATGTGCTTGTGTTCGACATGTCCACATGTATTGAATGTGTTTACTTACACCTTGTCCACATGCATTGAATGTTTTTTTACGAGATGTCCACATGTATTGAATGTGTTTACTTACGACGTGTCCACATGTATTGAATGTGTTTACTTACGACATGGAAACATGTATTGAATGTGTTTACTTACGACATGTCCACATCAATTGAATGTTTACTTACGACATGTCCACATCCATTGAATATGTTTGTGTACGACATGTCCACATGTATTGAATGTGTTTACTTACGACATGTCCACATGCATTGAATGTTTTCTTACGAGATGTCCACATGCATTGAATGTGTTTACTTACGACATGTCCACATGTATTGAATGTTTTTACTTACGAGATGTCCACATGTATTGAATGTGTTTACTTACGTGATGTCCACATGTATTGAATGTGTTTACTTACGAGATTTCACGTGTATTGAATGTGTTTACTTACGAGATGTCCACACGTATTGAATGTATTTACTTACGCCATGTCGACATGTATTGAATGTGTTTACTTACGAGATGTCGACATGTATTGAATGTGTTTACTTACGAGATGTCCACATGTATTGAATGTGTTTACTTACGAGATGTCCACACGTATTGAATGTATTTACTTACGCCATGTCGACATGTATTGAATGTGTTTACTTACGAGATGTCGACATGTATTGAATGTGTTTACTTACGAGATGTCCACATGTATTGAATGTGTTTACTTACGAGATTTCACATGTATGTAATGTGTTTACTTACGAGATTTCACGTGTATTGAATGTGTTTACTTACAAGATTTCAAATATATTGAATGTGTTTACTTACGAGATTTCACGTGTATTGAATGTGTTTACTTACGAGATTTCACATGTATTGAATGTGTTTACTTACGAGATTTCACGTGTATTGAATGTGTTTACTTACAAGATTTCAAATGTATTGAATGTGTTTACTTACGAGATTTCACGTGTATTGAATGTGTTTACTTACAAGTTTTCAAATGTATTGAATGTGTTTACTTACGAGATTTCACGTGTATTGAATGTGTTTACTTACAAGATTTCAAATGTATTGAATGTGTTTACTTACGAGTCACGATGTTCTTCAATTCACAAAACTTATCAAATCTCAAAACTTGTCTCCAAGTCACACAAGGCAGTACTGGCAGGCATTTCGGTGCTGGTCTTTATATTTGAATGTAAGAACACGTTATGCAAATCATTAACCTGAAACATACAGTGGCGGATCTGAAAGTTGGAAAAACAGTTTCAGTAAATTCACCCATCGCAACGTGTCATATTTGTGACATTCATTATTTTTTAAAATTTTCTCCTCTCTCTCTCTCTCTCTCTCTCTCTCTCTCTCTCTCTCTCTCTCTCTCTCTCTCTCTCTCTCTCTCTCTCTCTCTCTCTCTCTCTCTCTCTCTCTCTCTCTCTCTCTCTCTCTCTCTCTCTCTCCTTACCTCTCCTCTGTCCCCCTAGATAGCTTTATGTGCCTTTCACTTTAGCTCTGTCTTAACCCTCTTATCTCTCCTATCTCTTTTTCCCTTTTTTTATTAATATCATTTTCTAATCTCTCTCTCTTTTCTTCTCTTTCTTTAACCCTCATACTTAAAGTTCCTTTCTCATAAAACAATTTATCTTTTTGCTGTTTTCCCTCTCTAATACTGTTTTGCGTTATGCCTCTGTCATTGTACATTCCCAGTCACCCCTTTCTATTGCAATAATCTTCTCTAATATAACATTTCAATTTTACAACACAACTGTTGCCATAATCCAAAGAGATGGCGAAAGCTTTTAAATGTATCAATCGATTATTCAATTTTACTTCTGTTAATTTATTTTCTATTATTTAAATGAATTCCACAGTTTAAAGTAAAGCTGGCAATAAGTAATTGGAGCACAACTCGCAAGTAATTTGAGCTCAACATATCAATAATTTGAAAGAAATTCGCCATAGCAATATTGTTGTACATGGTTCTAATTAAATTTGTGTGACAGACTTGCTAGAATTGTGTAGTTTTAAAAAAATATATATTTAGCATCAGTCTTTAATTAAAATTGATTTTTTTTATACGCATTCAATATTTTTTTTTGTAGAAGTGAGGGATGTACAATTCTTTCAAACTGTATAGGTTAAACTCCAGTTAATTAAAAATAAAAATCGGTAAAGAACGGTTTTAAAAAAGTATTTTAAAAACACTTTTTTTCCAATGTACTTTAAAGCACAATAAATGTTCTCATATCTAAATAAATAAAACATCCCTCTTTAAAGAAAAAATACATTTTCTTTTAAGTTGTCACCGGATATACAGATGTTTTCCGATTTTCAGTTCAATGGAGCAATGCAAGGTGCGTCACAAATTGCAAGTTTTGACGCTAACAGGTATACACACTGAAATGGAAGTTAAAGAAAAGCGTGTAAAATTAGAATTTATTTATTGGGGTTGAGCTTTTTTTAACATGATGGAATAATATGAAAGGACTAAAGAATACAAATTGGAAAGAACTCTAACAAAAAATCTGATCTAGAATTGAGCTTTGAAGTTGAGATCTTGGTAACTAGAATTGAGCTTTGACGTTGAGATCTTGGTAACTAGAATTGAGCTTTGACGTTGAGATCTTGGTAACTAGAATTGAGCTTTGACGTTGAGATCTTGGTAACTAGAATTGAGCTTTGACGTTGAGATCTTGGTAACTAGAATTGAGCTTTGACGTTGTGATCTCGCTAAAGCTAAACTAGAAACATTTTTAAGAATTTCAATTCACTACACGAGTTTCAGTCTGATGTAAAAGAAAACAATATTTTTTTGTAAATATAAAATTTTGCACTCTTTCAGTCCCACCAAAACAAGTAATTAAAACATTGAGAAACAAAACAACAAAAAAACGATGAAGTTGAGGAAGTATCGCAAACGTTTTGTTGATTAATAACGTATGTATGACAATGCTTTGACATCGATGAAAATCTACTAACGAACAATTCAAGAAAGGCTTACAAAATTATTAAAGACTTGACATCCACCAAACAAGATTGTATGTAACCATACAAGATAAATCCGCAAAATGTATCACAGAAGAACAAGAAATTCTCAGAAGATGGACCGAATACTGTTCTGAGCTGTAAAATGAAGACTCCAAAGACGATGCATCATTGCTCAACTGCCCAAAGTCAACTAACACAGACATGCATTCTATTCTCCGCGACGTGGTGGAGCTGGCTGTACAAAAATTGAACAAGGGGAAATCAGATGGAGCGGAAAACATTCCAGGCGAACGGATTCAGGCAGGAGGTGACCCCGTAATAAACATCCTAACTAACATGTGCAACAAGATCTGGCAGACAGAAAATGGCCAACCACCTGGACGCAATCGCTGGTTATCACGCTCCCAAAAAGGGTTATCTACAGATGTGTCAGAAATACCGTACAATCAGCCTGATTAGTCACCCCAGCAAAGTCATGCTTATGATCATATTGAACAAACTGAAACCACAAGCAGAGCAAATATTTCAGAAGAACAGGCGGGCTTTAGAGCAGGAAGAAGCACAACGGAGCAAATCTTTAACCTGCGAGTGCTCTGTGAAAAACATCTCCAACACCAGAGTGACCTCTATCATGTCTTTATAGACTTTAAAAAGCGTTCGACAGAGTGTGGCATGCGGCACTGTGGGCAACTATGCACAAATTCAACATAAATGCAAACTTCATTGAAGTGATCAAGAACCTTTACAACAGAGCAACCAGCGCAGTACTCTTCAACAGCAAGCTGGGAGATTGGTTCAAGACCACTGTTGGTGTCAGACAAGGATGTTTACTTTCCCCTAATCCTCTTCAACCTCTTCCTTGAAAGGATCATGACAGATGTGCTAGAAGACCATGTCGGAACAGTCAGCATCGGAGGGAGAAGTATAACCAACCTACGCTTCGCCGATGACATAGACGGCCTAGCTGGTAGCGAGGACGAACTAAAAGAATTCCTTGCAAAGCTAGAGAAAACAGCAAAGGCGTACGGCATGGAAATCAATGCAGAAAAAACCAAGGTCATGGCAAATAGTAAATTCACAAGTGAGATTCGGATAAACGGCAAAAACTCGAAGAGGTCTCCACCTTCACATATCTAGGGGCCATAATATCCGACGAAGGCTCAAAGCCAGAAATTCTTGCCAGAGTAGCCCAAACAATGGCAGCATTGAGTAAATTAAAGCACATCTGGCAAAGCAAGAAGCTCTCCCTGAGATCAAAGATCCGGCTAATGCGCTCTCTGGCGATGTCAGTCTTCTTGTATGGTTGTGAGGCTTGGACGCTCACTGCAGACCTCCAAAGAAGAATCAATGCGCTAGAGATGAGATGTTTCAGAAAGATATTGAACATCTCCTACACAGCGCACATCACAAACGAAGCGGTCCGCAACACATAAGTACTGTCATTGGCCCCTACGAGGACCTTCTCAGCTCCATTAAGAAGAGGAAATTACGATGGTACGGACACGTGACAAGAACTGGAGGTCTCGCAAAAACTATATTGCAAGGCACAGTCCAGGGAGGAAGGAAAAGAGGCAGACAAAAGAAGAGATGGGAGGACGATATCAAAGAGTGGACCGGCCCTGTCATTCAGCGACTCTCAAAGGGCAGCACAGGACCGGGACAAATGGCGTGTGTTAGTGAGAAGTTCACGATGGTGCCCCAACGACCCAGCAACGGGTTATGGGATAGTTAAGGTTCAAGTTCAACGTATGTATGAACTGATGACGAATTGTGTCCTAAGATATATTTATTTGAAAATAAAATTTCTGTTAATCCTAAAAAATTTATGTCCGAATAGATTTTAAATGTGCGACCAATTCTCATACGAATTGTTCAGAAATCATTTAACTTTCCTGGTAAAAATTATTGAGCTGAACTAATCTGATTGCGATGTTGTTGTTGTTTTTTTTGGTCCTTTTCCTCTATGTGAAATTAATGCGAATCATGAATTCGTTCAGCTAGGACAGCTGTCACCAACTTTTACAATTGAAAAGAAGATTACATTACATACGCTTCAGGCTGTAAGTAAGGCTTAACGTTTAAAATCTATTTAGTTAATGCATGTAATCCTTACGGAATAACTGCTATTGCACTGGCGCGATTGTTTTAATAGTATTACTCTGACAGCAGTGCTCTGACAGCAGTGCTCTGACAGCAGGGCTCTGACAGCAGTGTTCTGACATCAGTGCTCTGAAAGCAAGGCTCTGACAGCAAGAATCTGACAACAGGGCTCTGATAGCAGAGCTGTGACATCGAGACTCTGACAGCAGTACTCTGACCTAAAGGCTCTGACAGCAGGGCTCTAACAGCAAGGATATGACTGCGCTCTTACAGCAAGGCTCTGAAAAATGCTAAATAATATGTCAAATAAACTAACATTCTAAAATTTATCAGTCATCTATCCCTAACAAGACGTTGTTTACGTTTTTCACGCTTGACTTTAACGGGAGCCTTTAGATATTTAATTGTAACTGTGTCAATATACATATGTTAGAAAATACAAATTATTCTTACTGTTATAATTATGGAAATAAGAGAAACAGTCATGGAAAGGTAAACGTTATTTTGATTGCAATTATTCAAATAAACTTTATGAATATATAATTTTTACTTATGTTTATATATTACTTTTTTGTATTGTTTCTACTTTGTAGAGGATGAGGACAATACCCTTCATTCTACCCGGCGCAGATTGGTGTTCCGTTTGTCAACACAGAATTTAAAGATTGAAGGCATTTGAAAAAACATATTGCTGTATGTTTTATATTGCCTTTTCAGGCGCCCTATAACATAATTATTTTTGTCGAAAAAAAAATTCTTGATCTGGTGTTGTTGTTTTTTTTTATTTTACCACATTCTACCAACATTTTGTAAGTTACAGGTTACATCCCTTGACTGAAATGTTTATGCTAGTATGTCACTCGGTGCGTATTATATTGAGCATAATCAATGCCGTTGGTTGTCTCATATATAAGAGACTTAAGGTCATAAACTTTGATTTTACGGATTGTTTAATTTCTCCTGTCATTTGGGTCAACAGATGAGGCATCAACTGTTTCGTTACAAAAAAAACAACAAAAAAACGTGCATTAACTGACTGACATACACATTCTGGAAAGCTTAATATTACTCTCTGAAAGTGTTGCCTAAAAACGTAGGCAAACTGTTTCATCTACTATATAATATCAAACAAAGTTTCCCACAAGTAAACGCCCTCCACACTCGGCTATGTTTAACGCAAGGCAGAAAGTCAACAGATGCACTAATGTTCCAGAGACTAGGCTTCAATAACGACAGCTCGGGTCCCTGTTATTGTGTAGCCTGCTGAATTAAAATTTGGAACGATTTGTTCTTATTTAAGTCACTATATCTTTTGAGTTTACGACTCCATCTCCACTTTTAGTCTAGGCGTATATTCTGATACTTCTAAGATTCCTATCTTAATTACATATTTATATGTGTAATACCATATGTAATGTACTGCCATTATTTGTTGCACTTAGGAAATGAATGTTTACATTGAATTAATTTATAATTTTATGATATTTTTTAAAGCAATGTGAGCCCAGATGCTTACTGGTGTAAAACTCTATGTAATAAAGTATAATATTTTATATTTATTATTGCAATTATCTGAAAGTTTATGGAGTGGTTGTAACAATGGGACATATATCTAGGTATAGTGGAGCAGAAATGGAAGATGTTTTTTTGTTTCAAAGTGGTGGTTCTTGGTCAGAGTGATGAAATCTGTGCAACTTGTCATGTTTCTATGCCAAAAGATTTCTAAATAACCTGGTAAGTATATGTAGCCGTCTGATATAGTTGACCTCAACGGGTCACTGGAGGTTCATTTCAGCTCTCAATGTCAGGGGTTTCAGAAGAGCGCCTGACGATGTCAGCGACACGACTGGTGAGCAGTGATACACAGCTACTGGTCTGGTAGAGAGGAGAGAGAGAGAGTGTAGAGTGTAGATGTAGCGTAGAGAGAGGAGCGACTTAACAACTGTGCATTCTGTGTACAGTCAAACCTCTCATTACGAGCACCTCACATAACGAGTTTTTGGCTTAACGATCAAAAACATTTTTTTTTAAAGTTGTCCCCTTAACGAGCGAAGATTCGCATAACGACTCACGCAGAACGGGAAAGTTCCTTTTTCCTGGAAATTCATTTGTGGGCCGGTGTCACGAAATAAAGTCTCCCCCAAAATAAAGTCTCCCCCGGAGAGTTTATTTTAAAACAAAGTCTCCGGGGGCGACTTTGTTTTAAAATAAACTCTCCGGGGTTAAAATGAATCCTCCCCTTAATTATTGGAAATTATAAATAATTGTTTTATTAAACTTTATGACTTACAATATATTTTTTATTTGTTCTACATGCATTTGTGTATGATTATTGGCAATTCAAGAATCATAAGCTTGGTCAGGGGCGTAGCAATTGGCTGGCTTAGTGGGTGCATGCCCCGACACACACATTTTTTGAGGTGGCTAATTGCCCAGAGTTATTTAAAAGAATAACAGACAAATGAACTGAAAAACAAAGATGATCAAGTAATATTAGAACGTGACACTGATGTCTTGGAACAATAATTCATTCTTTACGTTTTAGAGAAGCACCTGTGGCTAGGACTTACACAAAATTTGCGATTTTTATGTGTGCATTATAATAATTCAAAAAATATTATTACCGACTTTTATCGGTAGCCTTTACTAAATTTACAGCAGAAAATTTTTAAAAAATTTAAAGTTGCCAAGGATTGTAAATTTATAAAAATTGTAAGTTGACTTTTAAAATATATTAAAAGAACTTTCAAATGGGATTACTTTTTGTGTAGTTGTCTCAAGAAATACAGCACATGCCAAAACTAAGGCACACAAAAATGAGGTCACACGTTTAAACAATGAATGTCGTAGCTTGGGTTGGAGTCACTCGATACGTTATTTTTTTTATAGCCTAAACCAAAGTGATCTGTGGAGATCTGGGTTGAGGTGAGGCGCTCGCTTAATTAGTTTGAGATTCACGCATAGGTGTGCCGCTGAATTAGTTAGGCATAGAGTCAATTACCTTACGGAATGTTAGAGCTCACGAGACTGAAGGTGTCTAGCTGAGAGGTGGCGTTTTGTAATTGAGGACCTGCGACAGGAAAACGCAAAGAGTCATTTGTTTGGCGGGTACGAGACTAGCTAATGAGTAGATTGCTTCAAGACGGGCACGTATTGTCCATTTAAGTTGTTTATTGAGTCATTGTTTGCTGAGGTATGAGGGAGATTGCGTAGGACACCTGCATGGTCTAATGAGTTAATCTAATGTAATAGTCACGTACTGGGAGGCATGAGGGAGTTATGTATAGTTGTTAGTTGTACGATCAACAAGTAATCAATGGTAAACCTAATGTAACAGATAATCAAGCTAGTGGGGGAGGGAGAAATGGGGTTAGGGGCTATAACCCGAGTAGATAAGAGATCGCAATATAAGGTGGTGAGTTGTTTGGGAAATTCTTTATAGATTTAGACAGTGAGAGAGTTCAGATTTGCTAGTCAAAAGTCAAAACAGAAGTGGATAATATATGTGGACATTATATAAGCTCATTCATTTTGATAATCTAATGATTTTATCATGGATCAGTGTATAGCTGCTGAAATCGTGGATTATATTGAAAATAAAAAGTTTCCGAAATTATACACAAAGAATTCCAAAAGAAGACTGCGTGAACACGCAGAATCTTTTATTGTGACGAAGGGAACACTCTATCACAAAGGCAAGGGTGAAAAGAATCAGAAAGTTGTCATAGGCAAAAATGAATCTATCAATATCATACAAAGTCTACATGACGACGTTATTGGTGGATGTCATTTTGGACAGGACGCAACAATCAGAAAGGTTAGCGAAAGATTTTGGTGGCGTGGTATGGCTGAGGACATTCGTGATTACTGCAAAAGTTGTAGTCATTGTCAGAGGATGAATCCTAACAATAAACCACTAGCTGCTGAGTTACATCCGGTTAAAGTTATAGATATATTTGAACGCTGGGGTGTAGATTTGATCGGTCCATTAAATGAAACACAATCAGGAAAGCGGTTTGTAATTGTCGCAACTGAATATCTAACAAAGTGGGTTGAAGTTGCAGCCTTGCCAGACAAATCAGCTCTTTCTGTACACGAATTCTTGATCAATCTTGTCTTTCGTTATGGAGCTTGTCATTTCCTGCTGCACGATCAGGGGAGAGAATTTTGCAATGCTCTTGTAAAGAATTTGTGCGATATAATGTCTATAAAACAATCGACTTCGTCAGCGTACCATCCACAGAGTAATGGCCTGACAGAAAGATTCAATCAGACACTAATAACACAGCTGATGAAGTTAGTGAACACAGAAAAGAACAATTGGGACGACTTTTTGCAACCGATTGCCTTCGCTTACCGAACTAACCGGCAGGCTTCAGTGCTGTACACCCCGTTCCAGCTGATGTTTGGTGTTCCAGCAAAACTACCATGTGATTTGCAAGAAAGCAATGAGACTGCAGATATTCCAGAAACTTCAACAGCCTCTAATGCAAGGATGGAGTATATCACAGAGGCCGTGTGTAAGATAAGAAAAACTGCATGTTCCAATATTCAGTGTGCACAGGCTAAGCAGAAGGAACGATACGATATTAAGCATTCGGGTGCAAGATTTAATGTGGGCGACAAAGTGCTGAAATGCAATACAAGGAAAGTCACGCGCATGGGTGATAGATTGGAACCTCGTTTTATTGGACCCTATGTTATTCATGAAGTGCTTGGTAAGGGTGTGTATAAATTAACTGATTTATCAGGGAAAGTTCTCAACAGTAAAGTTAATGTCTGTAATCTACGTCTTTGGTACCAAACCGACGACGAAATGGTGAAAATCAGTGATTCGCAAACAAAACCCATGGATAATTTAGACTTTGCTGACCAAGCCATTAACATGCAACATGATCCGATGTGGATACCATCGTTGCATTTAAAAGAATCTGACAAAAGGTTGCTTGAGACTGGTGATTGCCTTAATGACCGAATAATAGATGCAGTAAATAAACTTGTTGCCATCCACATGAATAACAGTTTCAATTTTCAAACAACTTTGTTACGGCAAACAGTTGATGGTTTTCGAGCAGTAGATGCAAACACAGTACAGATATTGCATGACACAAACCATTGGATAACCGTAGCTAGTACTGACAATGGAGTAGTGTTTGCTGATAGTATGCGTGGGTCGATTTCTGACAATGTGAAACGTCAAATGAAACAGTTGTTTGAAAATAAATGTGACGATCAAGGAAATTTGCACGTAACACGTCTTCCTTGTCAACGGCAACACAACAGCAAAGACTGTGGAGTGTACGCGGCAGCTAATTCATTCGAACTTGCACTGGGAGCATTAGACTTGCAACGGGAAATATTTGTTACTTCGGAAATGCGTGCCCATCTATGCCGTTGTTTGAGTGAAATGACTGTAATCTCGTTTCCCAAAGAAAGAAAAGCCAAACGTGGACGAAAGGAACGTGGAACGTTAATAACGTTCTAAAACTTTCAATTTTCATCCTGTAAGCTTATCATTTACTTGAAATGTTTTGCATGCACTTCTTTGTAGGCTTTTTTATTTAATTGTTCAAAATTAATTATGTTTAGTGCCTAATAATATTGTAATGTCCTGCAATGAAGTATTTGAGTTTATAAATTTAATGTAAAAGTGTTTAGGTTCACTGTAATAAAAATTATTTTAATATAAATAAACAAACAAGTTCAAGTGACATTTTCACACACACACACACACACACACACACACACACACACACACACACACACACACACACACACACACATACACATTAAAACTATCATAAAAATGCAAGACTAGACAGAAACCATTGATAAGCGTAGGACGCAATAATCTCCGGTAAAAAAGGAAGCGTCAGTAAAGTAATTTTTGTATATCCGTATATGTGTGTGTGTGTGTGTGCGTGCGTGCGTGCGTGCGTGCGTGCGTGCGTGCGTGCGTGCGTGCGTGCGTGTGTTTGTGTGTGTGTGTGTATGTTTAACATTATTTTTATAATATATAATTGATAAATTTTGCTTTACTAGTTATGGCATAAATTTGTTTATATAAAAAAAAATTTCCTTATAAAGAATATTTAATTACTATAATTGCAATTGTAGCTTAATTCTCGCCCTCGAAGTATGTTATATTTACTAAAAAGAAAAGTGTAACTTGTAGTTGTGATTTACTTGTGTTCACCCTCATTCTGTTTATTTTCTCCTGAAGTTTTTTAATATTTTAGAAATTCTGGTAATAATATAATATTCATAATTCTAACATCAAAGTACAATTTAAAGACTTTATAAGATATGTTAAAGGATGTCTAGACTTGTATGTCCTAAATGTCATAATTAGTTTAGACACTTAAGACAGAGGTATAAATTATACGAAGAGAAGAAAATGGTTGTCAAGATTATTGGAGCGAATGTCTAAATTTTATGTTAAGACCCGGAGCTGAATTGATTTTCTGCACATCAATAAAATGTTTTAAAATTTTAATATATTTTTGTGTTTAAAAACTGTTATGGCTGTTAAAATTTCAAATTCATAAAGAAAATAATACACTTGGAAAGTAAAAAAAATAATTTCATATTCGTGATATGAGAAGATCTATTCGTGCATGGTAATGTCATGAAAATAAGGTTCAATAATTGCCCTGCATTATTGAATGTTTTAAAAATAGTTTCATTTTAAAAATCGATTTATGTGCGTACGTAATTTTTTGACTAAATAAAAGTAACTGGAACTGAAATAACTTTTATTCCTTACACAGTATTTGATATCTCTATACAATATACATATAAAACGCATGTGTTGTCTGCCTGTCTGTCTGTCTAGGGAACAGACAGTGGATGTTCGGTTTGCAGGTGATATGTAAGCGAAGTGTTTAGAACCATGGTAGCAATGTTCCCTTTAAGCAGCGCGGCTGCGCAGATATTTGACCGACGCCACGCAGGAGTTTAGAATAACCGCGCAGCAAATTTCTTAAAATATTGCACAAAAATATACGTTGTGCAAATTTGCACACGAGTTTTTTTAATTTGCACATGGACCAACGAAGCTTAGACATAGAGAGAACATTGTATGGTAGGCAAACGATTACTCTCAATGGACATAGTAACCGTTTTCAACATTTTGAACATTCACGTCAGTCAATAGTTTAAAGCCAAATTATTCGTGTAATCGTCCGGAAATTGGTTTATATTTATCGGCCGAAATATTTCACTTTTTGACTTCCAGTACATTTATAAGGTGGGTCGATTAATCGTTAAAAAAAGTTTAATCGCTAAAAAATTTTTTACGATTAATCTTGAAATTAATCGTTAATTTTCGCAGCCATAATTTTTTGTGTTTCAAACTGTAATGGCAGTTAAAAATTCAAATTCATCAAGAAAAATAATACGCGTGTACAGTAATAGATAAGTTCATAATCGTGATATGAGATAATCTATTCGTGCATGGTGATGATATGAAAATTAGGTTCAATAATTGCAAAGTATTTCTGAATGTTTTAAAAATAATTTAATTTTAAAAATCTATGTTTGTGTGTGTACGCAAATTTTTTAATAAATTAAAGTAACTGAAACTGAAATCACGCTTATTCCGTACAAAGCATTTGTAATATCTAACACACACACACATACATATATATATATATTTAAAAGCATTGTTCTGTCTATAATAACTTGTAGTTAAGGTTGCGTGGTTATTAGCAGTTTTTTTTCTTACTTCTAGTCATATAAATAGTCTGACACATTATTACTGTAGCATATATAAAATGAGTGTGAGAAAAATTTAAATACAAGAAGCCAATTGTTAGTAAATTATTTGATTTTAAATTGGATATTTTGAAAGTAATAAATGTATCGATAGAGTTATTAACGGAATAACTTATTATATATATATTATTAGTGTAGCTGTCTCGCCAGAGGCATCACTAAGGTTTGCGTCACCCAGTGCGGTAAACTCAATGTGTTACCCGCTCACGACTAAACCCATAGTCCTCCTCCGAATCTGCCAGTGCCAAATAACGGGAACATACTTAATTTTAGATTTTAATTTACCCCTTGTGAGAGTGTCAGCCAGTGCAGTCAGCACCACCAGTATCCCCCCCTCCCCATTGACGCCCCGCCTCTGCGTCTCACAATAACAATGCATAGCCCAAAGGCTGTATAATCAGGTCATAAGTTAAACAGGTCAGTGTCGTAGCCAGATTTTGTTCCCTCCGTGCGCTTACTTAATTGGGTCACTCCCACCCTTCCCCCCGATTCTAGATGGATAGTAAGATTCTTTCTCACCGTCTGAACACCCGACGTTATTACGACTTTACCGTTTATAGTAACAACACAAACCCATGCCTTCAAAGTCATAATCCTTGCTTTATGAAACAAAACAACTGCCTTTATACACACCCCAAAACTCATATCTCTGTATATATACGCCACTACCATAAATAGTTTTAAAGTAAACATGTGTGAATATTAATAATATTATGTCACGCCCCTTAGAGGTGTCTTTACGGTATGGTCCGCACCCCCTCTTATCTCTCTATATCTACGCCACTACAATAAATAGTATTACAGTAAACATGTGTCAATATTATGTCACGCCCCTGAGAGGTGTCATTACGGTATGGTCTGCACCCCCTCTTATCTCTTTATATCTGCGCCACTACATTAAATAGTATTACAGTAAACATGTGTGAATATTATGTCACGCCCCTGAGAGGTGTCAAACAGTATGGACCGCACCCCCTCTTATCTCTCTCTGTCTACGCCACTACCATAAATAGTATTACATTAAACATGTGTGAATATTACAGCAATACATAAGTAAGTATTCTTTATTCTTTTGTTTTTTAACGATCTCTTTGTTTTATATCGAAAGTATGATGGGGGCGGATTTATTTTGGGGGAGACTATATTTTACAGGGTAGGGGAGAACTTATTTTAATCGGGAGGAAAACATTTTCTCCCCCGGAGGATTTGTTTTAAAACAGAGTCTCCGGGGGGAGACTCTGTATGGGGGAGGATTTATTTTGCAACACCGGCACTTCCACCCGATGTAATATTCTGTGTTAAGCACTCGGTCTGTTAGCGTATTGTTTTCGTGTATGAACTGTTTTTACAAATTTTGTATTCAGACAGTATTCGTAATTTTTTTATGTGCAAAGTGTAATAATCTGTGCTAAAATGTACTCGGAAAAACCCCACAAGAATTAAATCATAAGAGAGAGAGAATAATAACTGTTGAAATGAAACGAAAAACCCTTGAAAAGCGAGAAGAAGGTGGCTAATCTAGCGCACAACTACTGTCGGCCGAAATCAGCGATCTGCACTATTCTCAAGAAAAATTAAGGAGATGGGAGTGTCAAGAATGTCTACGAAACAGTTACTACACATTTTCGTCAAATTTTTAAGCGTCGGCAAAAAAAATTAAAAAATTATGTTTTTGGACAGTTTTCTAGTTAAAAAGCAATAATTATTTGTCATAAATTCATATTTTTTAAAAAGTTTTTTGTTTCACATCTAAATTGTATTCTAGTTGTTTCACTCTTTAACAATTCAAAAGTAATTCTATTTGAATAAATGTTAATATTTTTTTTTAAATATGAGTATTTTTTTCAGCATGGAACGGATTATCTTATTTTAAATTGATTTATATAATTAGTGTTTCGCTTAACGAGCAAGACTCTGGAACGAATTAAACTCGTTATGAGAGGTTTGACTGTATTTAGTTAATAAACCTGTTTCATAATAATAATAATAATAATAATAATAATAATCAATTGATTATTTATATAGCGCTGTATCCCAGTAAGGAACTGGGCTCACAGCGCTTTACATGAAAGAAATAACATACTTATAAGTATTAAATTAACTTTCATATCACAACAAACACAAAAAATTACAATACATTATACATAAGCTACGTTAATCATTTACAAGTAATGTTGTTTCATCAATTTTAAAAATAAATTGTGAAAAGATGTGTCTTAAGTGCAGTCTTGAAAGACTTGGTTGTTTAAATACTACGTATGTGTAATGGTAGAGAATTCCATTGTTTGGCTGCACAAAAAGAGAATGACCTTTCACCAAACGTTTTGGTGCGTGTCGTAGGAACAGAGAGAACGCGTGTGTCTGCAGAAGATCTTAGCTTGCGAGTGGGTGAGTAGACCGACAAAAGTTCAGTAAGATACGATGGGCATGAGTCCGAAAAGAAATTGTGACAGAGAACGGCCAGTTTGTAATCAATACGGGCTTGTATAGCTATATCCTTAGCTATTACTGACTTGGAGTTTATTGTTTTGGAGGGCGTCCATAAATGACGTCACGCGATTTTGGCCGATTTTTTACCCCCGCCCCCTCACCCTCTTGTCACACTTCGTCACAAAAACTTAGACCCCCCCCCCTTTCAATATTACGCCACAAAGCTTTGAGGCCCCCCCCCCAAAGATGTATTTTCTAATTGAAAGCAAGCATGTCTATAATATCTTTTTTCTACATTTAAATATGTATTTAGCGTAAGTCTGCAATCTATTTAATATCGTAACTAGGGCTGTACCGGATTCAATTTTTTTGAATCTGACCGGAGCCGGATTCGGACAAATTTATGAAGTGAAATCCGACCGGATTCATCACTACGGCTGTAAATATTGTTGAAAAAAGCTGCGCGGGTACTCTTTTAAAACGCTTTATAATTTTCGCGGTCATGACGGCTATAGAGTACAACCTAGCCACCATCCATGATCCTCATTTCACACAGTAGCTAACATCATACTTCCAAAAACATACTATTGTGCTCTACAAACTTTTATTCCTGCTGTAAATGCATTCGCCATACTCATAAACTAAAACTACAGTAAACTGATCATTCAAACAAAATGTCAACAACAATGACGTAACGTTCAGTCAGGTCATACGGCCCAGCAGCTTGAATGTTAATGTCCGCTAGGCGGCGGTCAATGTTCCTTCTAAATTAGAATGTTTCTAGTTTAGCTTTACCAAGATCACAACATCAAAGCTCAGCTCTAGGACACAGAAACATTTTCAGTTGTTCCCAAGTTGTATTCTCTTATTGCTACCATTTTTGTTACACATGTAAAAAAAAGGAGCTCAATACCAAGAAATAAATGTGTAATTTTAAACGCTTTTTAAAACTTGCTTTTCAGTGTGTATGCCTGCTAACGTCAAATCTTGCAAACGTCATTTTGACGCACCTTGCATTGCTCCATTGAACTGAAATACGGCAGACACATGTATATTCGATGCAACTCAAGATTCAAAAAAATTAATTTAGTTTGCTAAACCGGCTCACACGTTATTTGTATATTGGTACTAAACATATTTTACTTTAGATTTATATCTTCAAAGGGAAATAATACATTATTTAAAACTTTGGGTTTTTAAAAAAAAATTTAGAGTGAGGTTATATTTTTGTATATATGAGAAAATTTATTTTGTCCTTTTTAGTTAATTGGAAAATACAAACTTGTTTTTAAAATAAGCTTTTAACCTATTTTTATATTTTTTAAATTAACTGGAATATAAGCTACAACTTTAATATAAGTGTTCATCCCCCACTTCTACAAAAAATATTGAATGCACACAAAGGTTTGCCTCAGCTGCGATGGATGTACCCTTCAATTGTGTCAGATTTTTTTGTGTAAAATTTATTCGTAGAATATGTCCCTTTGCCGAAATGTTCGCTGTTTTGTGACGTCTTGTAAAAACTCATACCCTCTTTGCCTGTTATCCATTTATTTATTTAAAAACTTATTGTAAGCTTTACTTTTCAATTGAGGATTCATTTAAATAAAAGAAAATAAATTCACAGAAGTAACATCGATTATAATCGATTAATGAAGCTTTCGACATCATTGCATTATGGCAACAGTTGTATTGAAAGATTAAAATGTCATGTCAGATTAGATCATTAAAAGAGAAGGGAGAAAGTTGGAATATGTAATGGCAGAGGCATTGCGTAAAATGCCAAAACGTAATAATAAGGGAAGTAACAAAAAGATAAAATGTTTTATGAAAAAGGAACTTTGAACTAAGCAATGAACTGTCCCCAATCCTTGTAGTTTTTTTCAAGCCTCTCTAAATCAGGGTAAAGTGCCCCAGGATTGGAAATTAGCTAACGTAACTACTCTCTTTAAGAAAGGTGATAAATTAGACCCTGGTAATTACAGACCTGTATCACTTACTAGTATCACATGTAAATTACTAGAACACATATTATATATTAAAATAGTTAGCCACCTAGAAAAATATAATGCCCTATGCCCACATCAACACGACTTTAGAAAAAACAGATCATTTGAAACACAATTAATAGGTTTAATAGATGAACTATCAAAAGGCTTAGACAATAATGATCAAATAGACACAATATTACTAGACTTCTCAAAAGCATTTGACAAAGTTCACCACCTTAGTTTACTTAAAAAACTTAACTACGTTGGAATCTCATACCCCTTACATCACTGGATCCAAGACTTCCTTTTAGGAAGGGAGCAAAACTGTAATAATTAATGGATCTAAAGCTGCACCAATAAAGGTTAACTCAGGAGTTCCACAACAAACTGTTCTAGGTCCCTTACTCTTCTTAATTTATATAAATGATTTACCCAACAACATCTCAACAGGAACAAAAGTTTGGTTATTTGCTGATGATTGTATAATCTATAGAACAATTAAATCAGAACAAGATAGCAAAATTTTACAAAAAGACTTAGATGAATTGATAAAATGGGAAACTAACTGGAATATGTCTTTCCACCCAGAAAAGTGACAACTGCTAAGAGTAACCAAGAAAAATAAAATAATAAATTCAAAATATTACATTCATGGAAAAGAACTGACCCAAACTATGGATGCAAAATACTTAGGAGTCATAATAAATGAGAAACTATCATGGAATCCCCATGTCAATGAAGTTATTAAAAAATCAAACAAAACCTTAGGCTTCATAAAAAGAAACTTTAAAAAATGTAATCTACACTAATAAAAGGCAAAGCCCTGACTGACTGACTCACAGACTCATCACTAATTCTCATAGCTATATAAAAACTAAAAATAAATAATTCTCCTATTTCCCGTGTAGGTACAAGCATGAAACTCTGAGGAGTTGATAAGTACAATTACGCGATGGTAAGAAGCGAAAAAAATATTAAATTATCACTTACTGGGGGCCGGGGGCCAAAATGTAGTTTTTTTCTTATATAAAAAACTGACTCATCACTAATTCTCCAACTTCCCGCTTAGGTAGAAGCATGAAACCTTAGGAAGTTGTTGAGTAGCCTCTTGCGACGATACTTGGCGTAAAAGAATTTAAGAATTCACACTCATTGGGGCCGGGGCCCAAAATAGTTATTTTCCTTATATGGGCTATATTAAAATGAAAATTAACTAATTCTCATATTTTGCGAGTAGGCAGAAGCATGAAACTTTGGGAAGTTGTTGAGTACCCTCTCGCAATGCAAAGTGGCGTAAAAGAATTTTAAAATTCACTCTCATGGGGGCCGGGGGCCCAAGAGCGTTTTTATTCCTTATACTGTAAATCGCCATATTCTCCACTTTCCCGTATAGGCAGAAACATGAAAGCCCTGACTCACTCACTCACTAATTCTCCAACTTCCCGTGTAGGTAGAAGCATGAAACTCTAAGGAGTTGATAAATACACTTACGTGATGGTAACAAGCGAAAAAAAATTAAATTATCACTTACTGGGGGCCGGGGGCCCAAATGTAGTTTTTTTCTTGTATAAAAAACTGACTCATCACTAATTCTCCAACTTCCCGCGTAGGTAGAAGCATAAAACCTTGGGAAATTGTTGAGTAACCTCTTGCGACGATACTTCGCGTAAAAGAATTTTAGAATTCACACTCATGGGGGCCGGGGCCCAAAAACAATTATTTTCCTTCTATGGGCTATATTAAAATGACAAATAACTAATTCTCATATTTTGCGAGTAGGCAGAAGCATGAAACTTTGGGAAGATGTTGAGTACACTTCCGCGATGTTAACAGGCAAAAAATATTTTAATTTTCAAAGACTGGGGGCCGGGGTCCAAAATGAAATTTTTCCTTAAATGAGCTTTATAAAAATTGAAAATCACAAATTCTCATATTTTCCGAGTAGTTAGAAGCATGAAACTTTGAGTAGTTGATAAGAACACTTCCGCGATGGTACCAGGTGAAAAACTATTTAAACTAACACTTACTGGAGGCCGGGGGCCCAAAAGAAGTTTTTTCTAATATTAAAACTGACTCATCACAAATTCTCCAACTTTTCGTGTAGGTAAAAGCATGAAACTTTGGGAAATTATTGAGTACCCTCTTGCAATGCAAATTGGCGTAAAAAATTCTTTAAATTCACTCTCATGGGTGCCGGGGGCCCAAGAGCGTTTTTTTTTCCTTTATACTGAAAATCGCCTTATTCTCCACTTTCCCGTATAGATAGAAACATGAGACTTTGGGAATTAGTTGAGTTCACTCTCTCGAGGGTAGCATGCAAAAAAAAATTTTTAAATTATCACTCACTTTGGGCCGGGGGATCAATTTTTGTTCTTATGTAAAACGTTAATCATCACAGATTCTCCATTTTCCCGTGTAGTTAGAAGCATGAAATTTTGGGAAGTTGTTGAGTACACTCTTGGAATGGTAACAGGCGATTTTGTTTTGTTTAATTATCACTCACTGGGGCCCTGGATACAAAAGTAATATTTTAAACTTATATGAGCTAAATTACAAACAAAAAAACAACAAAAAACTTTGGATACTGTGTAAATGTATTTTTTTACAAATCTTAAAATATGAACACTTGATGGCCTATATTAAAATTCGTTAGGGCATTAAAATTATATTTTTTCAATATTTTGTAGGCGATGGCCCCTAATCTCTTTTTTTGTAAACGTTTAAGACATTTTAACCATTCAATTTCACTTATTTTAAAAAAAAACTTTACAAACAAATATAATTATCATAATCCAAATTGGAATAAGCTGTTGTTTTGAACTATACTTATTACCCCAATAGGGCCCCCGGCCCTTATTTTAGTTTTTTTTGGACTTATTAATTGTAAATGTATTTTATTCATCCCTCGGCCATTAAACTTTAGGAAGTTTTTGGGTACACTCCACCGAAGGTATCTGGCAATAAAAGTAAAAGTTTTAAAAACACCACTTATTCCGGGCTGGGGGCCCGTATGCCATATTTTAACATTAGTTATATAAAAGCTATTTAAAATGTGGCTACTAGGTAAATGGATGAACTATGGCCTAATTTGATTTAAAAAATAAAATAAAATTAAAATAAAATTATATAAGTAAATGCATTTCTAACGTCTGTTCCTTTGGGGCCGGGACCCAAAATATTTTTTTTCGTAAACATTTAAAGCTTTGTTGTCTAAAAATAATTTAAATAAATATATTCACATTTCTCTATCATGACCTAGATTGAAATGCTCAGACCTTATAAGATATGCACATCCTACATCCATTTTGCAGGGGGGCCCGTAATGTCATTTTAGTACCCATTTTATTTTACACAACCTTGACAAATATTAACAAACAAGTATATCAATCATGATTCAGACTGAAATCTATTTGTGTTTTGAATTGGTGTAAAACGGGTTTTCAACGCTTACTAAAGTTCTAACTTCCGCAGCGGAGCGCGGGGATTTTGCTAGTCTATACTAATAAAAGGCAAAGCCCTGACTCACTCACTTACTGATTCATCACTAATTCTCCAACTTCCCGTGTAGGTAGAAGCATGAAACCTTGGGAAGTTGTTGACTAGCCTCTCACGACGAAAATTGGCGCAAAAGAATTTTAAGATTCACCATGGAGGCCGGAGGCCCAAAAACGTTTTTTTTCCTAATATGGCCTTTATAAAATTTGAACATCACTAAGTTGTCAAGTAGCCTTTCTCGACGACAAATGGCGAAAAAGAATTTTCAAATTCACTTTCATGGGGGCCGGGTGTCCTAAATATTTTTTGTCCTTCTATAGGCTATATAAACATTTAAAATCACCAATTCTCCTATTTCCCAAGTAGGTAGAAGCATGAAACTTTGGGAAGTTGTCAAGTAGCCTCTCTCGACGACAAATGGCGAAAAATAAATTAAAAATTCCCCTTCATGAGGGTCAGGGGCCAAAAATGTGTTTTTTTTCCCTTCCATAGGCTATATAAACACTTGAAAATCACTAATTCACCAATTTCTTGTGTTGGTATCAGCATGGAACTTGGAGTAGTTGTTAAGCACACTTCCGAAATGGTAACAGGTGAAAAAGAATTTTGAAAATCACACTCATGGGGGCCGGGGGCCCAAAAACGTTTTTTTCCTTATATGGGCTATATAAAAATTAAAAATCCCTTATTCTCCTATTTCCGGAGAAGTTAGAAGCATGAAAATGTGGGTAGTTGTTGGATAACATTCCGCAATGGTAACAGGTGAAACAATTATATAAGTTATCACATACTGGGGGCTGGGGGCCCAAATGTAGTTTTTATTTTAAAATGAAAATAACTAATTCTCTTATTTCCCGTGTAGGTGTAAGCATGAAACTTTGGGCAGTTGTTAAGTAACATTCCGCGATGGTAACAGTTAAAAAAATTATATAAATTATCACTTACTGGGGACCGGGGACCAAAATTTAGTTTTTTTTCTAATATTAAAAACTGACTCAACACTAATTCTCCAACTTCCCATGAAGCTAGAAACTAAAACTTTGGGAACTTGCTTAGTACACTCTTATGACGATAATTTACGAAAAATTTTTAAAAATTTCACTCATGGTTTGCCGGGGGCCCAAACCGTTTTTTCCGTATATGGGCTATATAAAACTGAATGAACACTAATTCCTCATCTTCCCGTGTTGGTAGAAGCATGAAACTTTGGAAAGTTGTTGAGTACCATCCCGCGATGGTAACAATCAAAACAAATATAAAATTATCATTCACTAGGAGACGGGGGCACAAATGTAGTTGTTTTCTTATATGAGCTATATAAAACAGACTCATTAAATATCTAACTTCCCGTGTAGGTAGGAGCATGAAACTTTGGAAAATTCTTGAGTACCCTCCCGAAATGGTAGCAGACTAAAAAAAGATTAAATTATCAGCTCGATAGCATCAAAGGGAAGTGTGTCATTTTTTACTTTTCGTTTTTGTTTTTCTGCGGAACTACGACAGACAGACAGACAAGACGGTGAAGTTAATATATGTATTATATCCATCATGATCAAGATTGAAATCAATTGGTGTTTTGAATTTGTGTTACGCGGGTTCTCAACGCTTACTGAAATCCTAATTTACCGCAGCAAAGCGCGGCTATTTTGCTAGTAGAGATATAAAACTAAAATGCTAACTCACTTTGGTGAGATCTGTACTAGAATATGCATCTTCTGTATGGGACCCATCCACCAAAGAAAGCATTGATAAACTAGAACAAAGTCAAAAAAGAGCTGCCAGATTCATTCTTGGAGAATATTCAAAACTGACAAGAATAACACCATTAGTTAAATCATTAAACCTTGAAACACTAGAGGATAGAAGAACCAAGAGCAAAGTAGTAATCATACATAAAGCAATTAATTCTAATTTAGAAATACAACACAAATATAGCTTAATACAACCCTCAGATAGACATAAGGATAAAAATACCTTTCTTATTCCGTATGCAAGAACAAACTCATACAAATTTTCGTTCTTCCCGTCCAGAATTCGGGCGTGGAATGGGTTTCCTGAAGAAACCAGGAAAGCCAACACGTTATCAACATTTAAATCTTTAATAGAAAAGCAGGACTAATCACAAACCATAGATAAGCAATAATCTTCTGTATAGAAGGAGCGTCTGTAAACAGATAACGTAAGATAAGAGTAGGAGACATTATGAAAGAGATGATGAGAGAGAAAGAGAGAGATTAGAAAAAAATTAAATAAAATAGATAAGTGAGAGAGAGACAAGGGATACGACAGAGCAAAAATGAACAAAAGGTAGAGAAAGGCAAATAATGGGGTGGAGACTCAATCAGACTTAGAGATTCGTAAATGTTTAACATGGAAACAGGGAATGAGTTAGCGTGACAGGACATAACAAAACAGCGATTCGGATTTCACCGTAACTAAGTTTTTATTTCTGTACCTTTTGTTCGTTGAGGATGGATCTGTGCCAAAATGTTCGCTGTTTTGTTATGTCCTCTCAGGCTAACTCATACCCTGTTTCCATGTTAAACATTTACTAGCGAAAGGAATGAAAGGGGAAAGAGGAGAGGTAAGGAGAGAGAGAGAGAGAGAGAGAAAGAGTACGGTGGGAGCTGGAGAAGAAAATTTTCAAAATCATGAATTTCTCGATTGCGAAGCGTTGGGATGGGCAAATTTACACAAAAATTTTACTACTTTCAGAACCGCCACTGTACGTTTCAGGTTAAGGAAGTGAATGACGTATTCTCTCTTGCAGATATAAAGACAAACGCTGATATCCCTGCCAGTAATATCTTGTGTGACTTGGTGAGTTGACTTGAAAGGTGTAAATTTTGAGAATTTAGGAACGTCGACTGATTTCTAGGGGACTCGTAAGTAAACACATTCAATAAATGTGGACATCTCGTAAGTACAACTTATATACATGTGAACATGTCGTAAGTAAACATGCAATACATGTGGACATCTCGTAAGTAAACATTCAATACATGTGGACATCTCGTAAGTAAACATTCAATACATGTGGACATCTCGTAAGTAAACATTCAATACATGTGGACATCTGGTAAGTAAACATTCAATACATGTAGACATCTCGTAAGTAAACACATTCAATACATGTGGACATCTCGTAAGTAAACACATTCAATACATGTGGACATCTCGTACGTAAACATTCAATACATGTGGACATCTCGTAAGTAAAAATTCAATACATATGAACATCTCGTAATTTAACATTCAATACATGTAGAGATCTCATAGGAACTACACAAATACACGTTATTTAGCTTAATTGTTTTATTTAAACAAAATTCATTCTTCCTTCCACCAATAACCCATTTCAATTTTATAATTAGCTTTACTTGTTTCTAATATGTACGTAATATATATCATTTTTGACATTCTCGATCAAATATTAGTATACTTTAGGAGCTTAAAAAGTATGCCTGACGAGCAGCGCTATGATAGAGACATGAATTTAATTAGCTATAGTTATCCACAAATTTTAAAAAAAACATATCGCTCTATGGTGTAACGCTGCGAACTTTTTTAACAAGAATAAAGCTCTGTTAATCACGATAATAAAATGTTCATATTTTTCCTAAACTTTCAATTTAATTTTTATCGACATTTGCACATCGAGCAATGACACACACACGGACGAATGTTGACGATTAAGAGCCATAGAGATTAGATTTTAAACTCTTTTCATTTCAGAAAAAAAAGATCCTACAAAAAAAACATGACGAAGATCTATGAAAAACTAATTGATTTTCGGATTTTTTAGTGCACTCAGATCAGCTGATGTTGCATTTGCAAGTTATCTTGGATTGAATTAAAATTTCCGGATATATGGGTTGTTGAAAATGCCAATAGATTTGGGTTTATTTTCTCTATAAAATCTATATATTATTGTAATTTTTTTACCTTGCAAATTTTGACGAAGATTTTTCAAAACCGACCTGATTTTCAGATTTGTCTAGTGAACTCGGATCAGCTGGTTTACATTTGCAAAATATTTTGGATTTAATTAAAATTTTCAGAGATATTGGTTGTTGAAATGAAAATAGATTTGGTCTTATTTTCTAAATATATTATATATATTATTGTCATTTTTTTACCTTGAAAACTTTGTCGAAAATCTTTCAAAAACGACCTGATTTTCGGATTTTTCTAGAGCACTCAGATCAGCTGGTTTTGCATTGGCAAGATATCTTAAATTGAATTAAATATTTCAGAGCTATTGGTTGTTGAAAATGCCAATAGATTTGGTCTTATTTACTCTATGTAATATATATATTATTGTCATTTTTAAACCTTGAATATTTTGTCGAAGATCTATCAAAAAATAACCTGATTTTCGGATTTTTCAAGAGAATACGGATAAGCTAATTTGCATTTGCAAGATTTTATGGATTTAATAAAAATTTTCGGAGTTATTGGTTGTTGATGCCAATAGATTTGGTTTTATTTTCTTATATAATCTATTTAGTCATTTTTTTAACCTTGAAAATGTTGACGAAGATCTATAAAAAACGACCTGATTTTCGGATTTGTCTAGTGCACTCAGATCAGCTGATTTGCATTTGCAAGATATCTTGGATTTAATTAAATTTTCCTGAGATATTGGTTGTTGAAAATGCCAACAGGTTTAGTCTTAATTTCTCTATACAATCTTTATATTATTGTCATTTTTTGACCTTGAAAATGTTGACGAGGATCTATCAAAAACGACCTGATTTTCCAATTTGTCTAGTGCACTCAAATCAGCTGGTTTGCATTTGAAAGATATTTTCGATCGAATTACAATTTCAAGAGATATTGGTTGTTGTAAATGCCAATATATGTGGTCTAATTTTCTCTACATAATCTATATATTATTGTCATTTTAAGACCTTGAACATTTTGACGTATATCTATAAAAAACGACCTGATTTACAGAATTTATCAAGAGAATTCGGATCAGCTAGTTTGCATTTGTAAGATTTCATGGATTTAATTAAAACTTCCGGATTTAATGGTTTGTTAAAAATTCCAATAGATTTAGTCCTATTTTCTTATTTAATCTATATATTATTGTCATTTTATAACCTTGAAATTTTTGACGAAGATCTATCAAACACGACCTAATTTTCAGGTTTTTTCTACTGCACTCAGATCAGTTGGTTTGGATTGAATTACAATTTTCTGAGATATGGGTTGTTGATAATGCCTATAGATTTGGTGTTATTTTCTCTAAATAAAATGTATATTATTGTCATTTTTTTACCTTGAAAATTTTGACGAAGATCTTTCAAATACGACCTGATTTTCGGAATTTGCTAGAGCACTTAGATCAGCTGGTTTGCATTTGCAAGATATCTTGGATTGAATTACAATTTTCTGAGATATGGGTGGTTAAATATGCCAATAGATTTTGTGTTATTTTCTCTATATAAACTGTATAGTATTGTCATTCTTTTACCTTGAAAATTTTGACAAAGATCTTACAAAAACGACCTGATTTTCGGATTTTCTAGAGCACTCAGATCAGCTGGTTTGCATTTGCATTATATCTTGGAGTAAATTACAATTTTCTGAGATATGGGTTGTTGAAAATGCCTATAGATTTGGTGTTATATTCTCTATATAAACTGTATATTATTGTCATTTTTTGACCTTGAAAATTTTGACGAAGATCTTTCAAAAACGACATGATTTTCGGATTTTTCTAGAGCACTCAGATCAGCTGGTTTGTATTTGCAAGATATCTTGGAGTAAATTACAATTTTCTGAGATATGGGTGGTTGAAAATGCCAATAGATTTGGTGTTATTTTCTCTAAATAAACTGTATATTATTGTCATTTTTTGACCTTGAAAATTTTGACGAAGATCTTTCAAAAACGAACTGATTTTCCAATTTGTCTAGTGCACTCAAATCAGCTGGTTTGCATTTGAAAGATATTTTGGATTGAATTACAATTTCCAGAGATATTTGTTGTTGAAAATGCCAATAGATTTCCTCTTATTTTCTCTCTGAAATCTATATATTATTGTCATTTTTTTACCTTGAAAATTTTGACGAAGATCTGTCAAAAACGACCTGATTTTCAGATTTTTCTAGTGCACTCAGATCAGCTGGTTTGCATTAGCAAGATAATTTGGATTGAATTACACTTTCCAGAGATATTGGTTGTTGAGAATGCCAATAGATTTGGTCCAATTTTCTCTATATTATCTATATATTATTGCCATTTTTGACCTTTAAAATTTTGACGAAAATCTATCAAAAACGACTTGAATTTCGGATTTTTCTAGACCACGCAAATCAGCTGGTTTGAACTTGCAAGATATTTTGGATTTAATTACAATTTCAAAAGATATTGGTTGTTGTAAATGCCAATAGATGTGGTCTAATTTTCTATATAATCTATATATTATTGTCATTTTAAGACCTTGAACATTTTGACGTATATCTATCAAAAACGACCTGATTTACAGAATTTTTAAAGAGAATTCGGATCAGCTAGTTTGCATTTGTAAGATTTCATGGATTTAATTAAAATTTCCGGATTTATTGGTTGTTAAAAATTCCAATAGATTGGGTCCTATTTTCTTATTTAAACTACATATTATTGTCATTTTATAACCTTGAAAATTTTGACGAAGATCTATCAAAAACGACCTAATTTTCAGATTTTTCTAGTGCACTCAGATCAGTTGATTTTGATTGAATTACAATTTTCTGAGATTTGGGTTGTTGAAAATGCCTATAGATTTGGTGTTATTTTCTCTAAATAAACTGTATATTATTGTCATTTTTTGACCGTGAAAAATTTGACGAAGATCTTTCAAAAACGACATGATTTTAAGATTTTTCTAGAGCACTTAGATCAGCTGGTTTGCATTTGCAAGATATCTTGGATTGATTTTCAATTTTCTGAGATATGAGTGGTTGAAAATACCAATAAATTTGGTGTTATTTTTTCTAAATAAACTGTATATTATTGTTATTTTTTTACCTTGAAAATTTTGACGAAGATCTTTCAAAAAAGACCTGATTTTCGGATTTTTCTAGAGCAGTCAGATCAGCTGGTTTGTATTTGCAAGATATCTTGGATTGAATAACAATTTTCTGAGATATTGCTTGTTGAAAATGCCTATAGATTTGGAGTTATTTTATCTATATAAATTGTATATTATTGTCATCTTTTGACCTTGAAAAATTTGACGAAGATCTTTCAAAAACGACCTGATTTTCGGATTTTTCTAGAGCACTCAGATCAGCTGGTTTGCATTTGCAAGATATCTTGGAGTGAATTACAATTTTCTGAGATATGGGTGGTTGAAAATGCCAATAGATTTGTGGTTATTTTCTCTAAATAAACTGTATATTATTGTCATTTTTTGTACTTGAAAATTTTGACGAAGGTCTTTTAAAAAAGACATGATTTTCGGATTTTTCTAGAGCACTCAGATCAGCTGGTTTGCATTTGCAAGATATCTTGGATTGAATTACAATTTTCTGAGATATGGGGTGGGTTGAAAATGCCAATAGATTTGGTGTTATTTTCTCTATATAAAATGTATATTATTGTTATTTTTTTACCTTGAAAATTTTGATGAAGATCTTTCAAAAACGACCTGATTTTCGGATTTTTCTAGAGCACTCAGATCAGCTGGTTTGCATTTGCAAGATATCTTGGATTGAATAACAATTTTCTGAGATATGGGTTGTTGAAAATGCCAATAGATTTGGTGTTATTTTCTCTATATAAATTGTATATTATTGTCATTTTTTGACCTTGAAAATTTTGACGAAGATCTTTTAAAAACGACCTGATTTTCGGATTTTTCTAGAGCACTCAGATCAGCTGGTTTGCATTTGCAAGATATCTTGGATTGAATTACAATTTTCTGAGATATGGGTTGTTGAAAATGCCAATAGATTTGTGGTTATTTTCTCTAAACAAACTGTATATTATTGTCATTTTTTGTACTTGAAAATTTTGACGAAGATCGTTCAAAAACGACATGATTTTCGGATTTTTTTAGAGCACTCAGATCAGCTGGTTTGCATTTGCAATATATCTTTGAGTGAATTACAATTTTCTGAGATATGGGTGGTTGAAAATGCCAATAGATTTGTGGTTATTTTCTCTAAATAAACTGTATATTATTGTCATTTTTTGTACTTGAAAATTTTGACGAAGGTCTTTAAAAAAAGACATAACTTTCGGATTTTTCTAGAGCAGTCAGATCAGCTGGTTTGTATTTGCAAGATATCTTGGATTGAATAACAATTTTCTGAGATATTGCTTGTTGAAAATGCCTATAGATTTGGTGTTATTTTCTCTGTATAAATTGTATATTATTGTCATTTGTTGACCTTGAAAATTTTGACGAAGATCTTTCAAAAACGACATGATTTTCGGATTTTTCTAGAGCACTCAGATCAGCTCGTTTGCATTTGCAAGATATCTTGGATTAAATTACAATTTTCTAAGATATGTGTTAGTTGAAAATGCCTATAGATTTGGTGTTATTTTCTCTATATAAACTGTATATTATTGTCATTTTTTGACCTTGAAAAATTTGACGAAGATCTTTAAAAAAAGACATGATTTTCGGATTTTTCTAGAGCAGTCAGATCAGCTGGTTTGTGTTTGCAATATATCTTGGATTCAATTACAATTTTCTGAGATATGTGTGGTTGAAAATGCCAATAGATTTGTGGTTATTTTCTCTAAATGAACTGTATATTATTGTTATTTTTTTACCTTGAAAATTTTGACGAAGATCTTTCAAAAAAGACATGATTTTTGGATTTTTCTAGAGCACTCAAATCAGCTGGTTTGCATTTGCAAGATATCTTGGAGTCAATTACAATTTTCTGAGATATGGGTGGTTGAAAATGCCTATAGATTTGGTGTTATTTTCTCTGTATAAATTGTATATTATTGTCATTTTTTACCTTGAAAAATTTGACGAAGATCTTTTAAAAACGACCTGATTTTCGGATTTTTCTAGAGCACTCAAATCAGCTGGTTTGCATTTGCAAGATATCTTGGAGTCAATTACAATTTTCTGAGATATGGGTGGTTGAAAATGCCTATAGATTTGGTGTTATTTTCTCTGTATAAATTGTATATTATTGTCATTTTTGACCTTGAAAAATTTGACGAAGATCTTTTAAAAACGACCTGATTTTCGGATTTTTCTAGAGCACTCAGATCAGCTGGTTTGCATTTGCAAGATATCTTGGATTGAATTACAATTTTCTGAGATATGTGTGGTTGAAAATGCCAATAGATTTGTGGTTATTTTCTCTAAATAAACTGTAAGTTTTAAATTATTTTCTTCTTTTTAGTCCACTTGTAAAAACTAGGTTTTTAATAATCATTTTTTTTTAACCTTTATTTATTTATTTTTTTTAGTCCACTAATAAAAACGAGGTTTTTAAAAATATTTTTTTACCTCTATTTATTTTACCAAACACCTCATCAGCGCCCGCCCAACGTTTAATAACAAAGCGATGAGGTCACGGGGTGAACTTATCACGTGAAATTAAACTACGGCAGGCGGGTAGAGAAGCTTATATAAAGATAAACTAAGAAATGCATTAATTTAATTACGGTACATTCGATTGAACTGTAATATATATATAATGTATTGTCATCTAAGATCTATCTGTGGTAAAATTGTGAGCTCTCTAGGACCATCAGAAGTCGTTTAATTTTACGTTGGCAGATTTGAAAAATTGTGGACAGACAAACAAACAATGCCACAGGAAAGAAAGCGAGTTAATAAAACGTGGTTAAATAAAAAACGTGGTTAAATAAAAACGTGGTAAAATGTCTTATCTCTTCTGTAGCACTCCTGGTCGTGTCTCTTTTCGCCATCTGCCCAACGCACACTAGCATTAGCCCTTCCCGTCAACTCATGACCTCTCATGAGAAACCAGAGCTCCTAATTTTATTTCATGGGGGAATTTATTTCCTTCCCGTAACAACAGTGATTCATCAGTTCCAAACAGTGATTCTCATACCATTGACAGCCATACTATAGTAAAGCTTTTCTGTTCTTTATAAAGAAAATAATTATAATTTTTTTAAAAACTTAGTTGGAAACAAGTTTGAACTCATTTGTCCTAGAACATAATAATGTGTCCTGTCTACATTATCAAGAAGAGCTGCAAGCGATTACATTATTGCTCTGAGAGCACGGCTCTGGCAGCTGCTATATTTTGATAGGAACTCAAATATCATGCAAAAGATAGTTTTGTAGTCCTCAATTTAATAGTCTCCTTAGTCGAAGTTAAAATGAACCAAACCATCCACTGGATCAAACCATCCACTGGATCAAACCATCCACTGGATCAAACCATCCACTGGATAAAGTTAAAGATCTCAATAAATGTTGAGAGTTGAGAAGACACTATTCAAAAGTGAGATAAAAATCTCCGTGTCATTGAGGCACATCCATCGGTTTTGTTGGTAGAAATATTTCAACCTGCAACTGAAACTATTCACGGTGACCTCATTGCCTACCATCATGTTACATTCTTGTTGATGACTGGTTTGAACGACGGTCCTCAACACGTTAGGCAAAGTATCCATGGATATAAAAAAAATTCCGCAATGTTGATACAGAAGAAATTTGCAAGTCTAAATGCAGATAGAAATTACGGCAAAATATATCACATAATTCCAGATATAAGATTTATTTATTTATATTTATTTTTTGCGTACACTGATATAACAGAATACCACAGTCTTCGGCTGGGCTCACTGCGCTTTACAAACATTTCCAACATTTTTACACATTGCACTCTTCAACTTCCTAAACATACACAACATGATGTACAAGTGACATTGACATAAATCGGTAATAGACTGGTAGTCAGATGGAGCGAGATCATAAGGAATTTCCCCAAACTTGGAGACTAAGATAATACAGTTTCGAAAGATCAAGATGAATCGCATCAAGAAGAAAAAGATATTATATATATATATATATATATATATATATATATATATATATATATAATATATATATATATATATATATATATATATATATATATTACAACTTCTTATATATATAAGAAGAAACAGATGATATAAATATATATATAAATATATCTTATAACTTCTTATATTAATAGCATAAGTTAATTGTTTAAAATTTTATTTTAAACACAATTTTTAATTTCAATAAATACTTCATAAAAATGTTGCTATTTTTTGGAGTTTTTATTTGTTACTATGCATTTATGTAGTTTTTTCATTAGGGGTCCTTGGGTAAGTTTAGACAATGAAAAGGGGTCTATGTGTCAAAAAAGATTGGAACCACTGTGTTAGGTGAACGGTTGGACAAGAATAGCTATGTGGTGAAGTCGCTGTTATGACAGTCGCTCTTTTGATACAGTCGCTATTTTGAAGTCGCTATTATGACGGTCGCTGTTTTGATACAGTCGCTATTTTGAAGTCGCTATTATGACGGTCGCTGTTTTGACAGTCTCTATTTTAAACCCGTGCCGTTCCCTCTAAGTATAAGCTTCGTTGATCCTTGTGCAAAGTTTTAAAAAAACACGTGTGCAAAGTTGCACAACGTCCATTTTTTGTGCAATATTTTATAAAATTTGCTGCGCGGTGATTCTAAACTTTTGCGTGGCGTCGGTCAAATATCTGCACAGCCCCGCTGCTTAAAGGGAACATCTCTACCATGGTTCTAACACATCGCTTAAATATCACCTGCATACAAAACATCCACTACAGTATCTGAAATTTCAGCTGAGACAATCTAAAGCTATGTGAACGATTGTTTAGCTCGGCTGGTCATATTGTCAATAAGACCCGATCATCACTTGAACCAAATAATATCAATACACATGTCTGTTTGCGTTGTTGGTTAAAAGATGTCATATAAAGAAGACATCCCAGTGTTATTTCGATTTTCGACAAGTATTTTAATAAATGTTACTAATGACACCATAAATGTCAATTTTCGGATTTAATTGAAATTAACCATTACATTTAAATTAATCGTTCCCTAACATTTAATAATCTCCCCCTAACACCATCAATTAATAATCTCCCCCTAACACCATCAATTAATAATCTCCCCCTAACACCATCAATGCTTGACACAATTTTTTTTTCCGCAGCTAAACAATAATTTTATTTTCACGAAACATAAAGAATTAAATATATTACATTATTTTTTTTTACAAATAATAATAAAAACATTACTACGCATCAAATATGCGTGTGGTATTTTTGTCAAAATTCATTTATTGCAAATTTCTCAAATTTCATCTGGTCTGTTGACGAAAGCGTGAATTTGGTTCAACTAATATTTTAATTTCAATCAAATAATAAATAATATCAATAAAACATTTTCAATGCATCAATTGTACCTTCAAATGTGTTGTTCTTACCAGTTGTCCATATGAATTTAATGTTTACTTACGAGATGTCCACATGTATTGAATGTTTACTTACGAGATGTCCACATGTATTGAATGTTTACTTACGAGATGTCCACATATATTGAATGTTTACTTACTAGATGTCCACATTTATGAATGTTTACTTACCAGATGTCCACATGTATTGAATGTTTACTTACGAGATGTCCACATGTATTGAATGTTTACTTACGAGATGTCTACATGTATTGAATGTTTACTTACCAGATGTCCACATGTATTGAAAGTTTACTTACGGGTCACCTAGAAATCAGACGATGTTCTTCAATTCACGAAACTTCTCAGATCAAGCGTCTAGTCAGCGAGTCACACAGGGTACTACTGGCTGGGCCCTCGTCGTGTGTCTTTATATTTGCAAGTGAGAACACGTCATATATTTTATTAACCTGAAACATGCAGTGGCGGATCTGAAAGTGGGTGAAAACGCCCATCCCAACTCGTCTCATTCATGAAAATAAGATTTTTATTTTTGCATCAGCTACCAACATACTTTCTCTCTCTGTCTCTTCTCTCTCTCTCTCTCTCTCTCTCTCTCTCTCTCTCTCTCTCTCTCTCTCTCTCTTTCTCTCTCTCTCTCTCTCCGTACATGTCCGATCTTTCCTCCATCCCCTTCTCAACCTCTCTCTCATTCTATTTCTCTATCTTTCTCTCTCTCTGTCTCTATCTTTCTCTATGTCTCTCTCATTGTCTATTTTTTCTATCTCTGTTCTAATTTGGGATTAAATAGTTTTAAAAATGTATGTAGAATTGGATAAGCTATTTTCGATGGTAACTTTGAAACATGCTATTTACATCTCGTGTTCAGTTTTGTAAAGGTGCGACTAATATGGAAGCACTAAGATAACACAAGTTGGGTACAAAACAGAAATGTTTGTTTTTCTGGCGAAGAGTTGAGCTTTGACGCTGTGATCTTGGTAAAGCTAAACTAGAAACAATTATATGAAGATTAATTCATAGTAAGATTATCAGTGTTTTAAAAAAAATCTTTTTTTTTACAAATAAATTTTTACACTTTATCAATTCCACCAAAACAAAACAAAAATTTAATAAAGAAACAGAACAAACAACGGCTCCTTTACGAGTTTTTTTTTAACTAAAACAATTCTAAGAATTTCAATACACTAAACAATTTTTAAGCTTATTGAAAAAATATCTTTTTTTTTCAAATTAAACTTGACCATTTTTAATCCAACCAAAAAAAATTAATTTATTCAACCACCATAAAAAAAAAGTAAAATGTGCAAACAAACAAACAAACGTAAAAGGCGAAGAGATAAAGGAGGTAACACAAAGATTTGTTTATGATTCCATCTCTACAAAACTTATGACACGTATGCTACCCCTCCCATGGACGACAGGTGAGAGTTGAGTGCCAAGTGGGGACCAAAGGTGGCGAACTAATCCAGGAGGAGTACGACTGCTCACAATCCAGAGGTGCTACCCCTCCCATAGACGACAGGTGAGAGTTGAGTGCCAGGTGGGGACCAAAGGTGGCGAACTACCCTAGGAGGAGTACGACTGCTCCCCATCCAGAAGTGCTACCCCTCCCATGGACGACAGGTGAGAGTTGAGTGCCTGGTGGGGACCAAAGGTGGCGAACTACCCCAGGAGGAGTACGACTGCTCCCCATCCAGAGGTGCTACCCCTCCCATGGACACTCCATACACCCCCGAGGCCTATTATGTAGCATTGTTTTTATATTTTAACATCACTTTTTCAAATTGTAAATTTTACAAAATATTAATGTATTACTTTCTACCTCGTGGAGGTAGGAAGACAGCATAAGTAACACATTGAATTTTATTTTTATTATAATTTTTTAGCTTTTCGTTTTCCTTTTAGGGAAAAACTGTTGAAGAAGAAGTACTTATTCAAACTTTGTATGTGCGATTCTTAGCGTAATCCATTTTTTAAAAATTGAAAATTATTCTCTTGTTTGTAATAAATCAATCAATCTCACTACTCACCTTCCTCATCTGTGACAACATTGTTCATGGCAATCTTTATTTAAATATTTTAACTTTCCAAGACTTATTGGTTTTTTGTGAAAGAAAATTGTGGTTAAACTAAAGAGATTTAAAACACTCTTTACAGAGATCTTTACTACAGATCACTTTGGGCGTTTTTGATAAATGCACATTTGATAAATGCACCTTTAATAAATGCACCTTTGATCGGTTCTGAATGGCAATTTAGCCAACATTCCACCAGCATTTTGTGGGTTATATATTATTTTTCTTGACTTAAATTGTAAGGTTGATTACATCTACAGGGAAACCCCTACCCTCCCCCCCCCCACACACACACATACACAAACAGGACGTAGGACTACCGAAGGTGAGGTTTCTACTTGGGTCATCACACATCTAGGTTCTTATCAAGTGTGTTCCTTGAATACATGTTTGTAAAGTACTTTTATTTCAGATAGGTGGTCCCCGCACTGCAGCTGTATAATTTTTGTATGTACAGGTAGGTTACATTCAAGTCCCACATACTTCGTTGTGAGATGTAAGGGGGTATTTACGAAAATTAAATTATAATCAAAGTGAAGGCTCTTAACTTATTTGTAAATTTGTTTTTAACAAATATGTCATCGCAAAAGATTCGAACAACCCCCCTCTCCAACTTTGCTCGTAGACACTATTTTAATTGCAAGAGATACCTTAAAATTGTGTGTGTTGCGGGGGGGGGGTAAGAGGAAAGGGCACTTAATATTTTTTCAATCAACTTCAGTTAATTCAAATTCTAAGATTATTTTTTAGAATGATGCCATGCTAAAGTGCATCTTTCTTATTAAAAAAATTTATTTAAGTTACTTTAAAAAAAAACATCGTTTGAATCAATTTCGAAATCATTTGTCCTAGAAAATAAACTTTTATACTACAGAATGCTAGTCATTATCTTTCCCCGGCCGTCCTATCTATAATAACGTATCCTTTCCACACTATCAAGAAAAGCTGCATGCGACTGAACTTGACCTTAACTGTGGACTTCAAGGGACAAGACTACTCCAAAACTATCTACTCTATGGTCGGCTGTGGTAGAAGTGGACTCGACGGGTTCAGGTGTAATCGATTGTTGGTTGGTTTGTACTCGTAGTCGAAAAGTGATCGTTTCCGGTTTTTCAAATAACAATAAAACCTTTTGAACCAATTATTTTTTTTAAGGGCAAATTATTATTTCGGTATAATGTATACTAGCAAGACAACTCCTTTAGCACCCCAATTCGCTTTTTCATGGAGTTGAGAAATGTGACTTTGAGTCATAACTACTTAGGAGTCGAATTTTTAAAATAAGTCTTATCAAGAGAAGAATGTAAAAATGTGAGGCCTACTTTGGCTATCATTTACAAGTGTTTCGTATCTCAGACAACAGAATGTCACCAGTATAACGTCTTTCTCTTACAACCATACCCAACACTTGACGATAGGACCTTCAGTCTTAGCAATACAAACCACAATGGCGGTCTTTGAGAAAGTCGGATTTAACATGGCGATATTTATCGTATTTCTTATAATTTCATTTCCGCGGCTAGTGAATGCTGCCGGTGATTTCAGCTATGATGGTGTTAAGAAAGCTGCTGTAAGCCTCATTGGACGGTTCACTGTCAATCAAACGTCGGGCGGGGAGGAATTAGGATTAAGTCGAGAGCAGTTCCTCGTCTTCTTGGAAAAGACAACTCTGCATTCCTCGGAATTCATTGACGATTTGCTTGGAGATTGCAAGAATTTGGATAGAAACTGTTCATGGAAGGTGGAGGTGAATTACGTCATTAGCTCAATATTGTTTTAGTCTAAGCGAATGGAAAATGTTACGAATGATGCCCTAAAGATTTGTTTCCCTGCTGTTAATGTTGGGTAATTTGGTGAGCCTTACTTCACATTCATTTAGCACTGAGTCACTCATTTCTCTCTGGCTAAAGGACTTGTAATATCTTAAATGTATTATCTCAAATTATATTTCCTTTAAAAAAATTTTATAACACCCTTTTTAGTAATTTTGTTGGATTTTATTTTTCGTGGTCAAAATTTATTTCATGTGAAGCTAGAAACAAAAAGTACTCTGGAAAGTAGTCATTTACGTGCGTTTGTCTTATCTTATCTTATACAGACGCTCCTTCTATACAGAAGATTATTGCGTCCTACGCTTATCTATGGTTTGTGTCTAGTCCTGCATTTTTATTAGAGATTTAAATGTTGATAAAGTGTTGGTTTTCCTGGATTCTTCAGGCAACCCATTCCACGCCCGAATTTCGGGCGGGAAGAAGGAAAACTTGTATGTGTTTGTTCTTGCATACGGAATAAGAAAAGTGTTTTTATCTTTATGTCTATCTGAGGGTTGTATTAAGTTATCTTTGTGTTGTATTTCTAAATTAGAATTAATTGCTTTATGTATGATTACTACTTTGCTCTTGGTTCTTCTTTCCTCTAGTGCAGGGGTCTCCAAACTTTTCAGCCGGAGGGCCGGATTAACTGTAAAACAGCGAGTGGGGGGGGCCAAATAAGAAAAAATCAAAACATACATGTTGTTTTTAAGTATATATTTAATTAATATTATTACATTTAAAATATTAATATTATTCAATGTTATATTAAATATTATTTAATAATACATTGATGCACTGCACATGAATACATGTATTAGTGGGAATGGTGAAATTGTTTCCTGGATGCCAAAATATTAGATATTTCTGGCTTTAGATTTGATGTCCCTAACATCAACAGTGACCTGAGATTATCATCAGACAAGTTAGTTCTCAAATTGTTCTTCCCGTATTTCATCCTCGAAAATGTCTGTTCGCACAAGTATGTTGTTCCAAAGATTGAAAGGTATCTTGATGCAAAAGCTTTGACATTAGGAAAGTCTTCCTTGGGCAAAAACTGGTAAAAACTCAAAAGCCTTCTTTGAACTTGTCCCTAAGGAAGTCATTTGCTTGCAAATCAATCACCTCAAGCTGCAGTTCATCTGAGCAACTGGCCACATCTGCTTCAAATGGATTTTGAAATAGCCTAACTTCTTCTGCCTTTGAATCCAAGTCAGAAAACCGCTCCTGAAACTGCAGCTGGAGGTCTTTGATGATCTCGCATGCAAATGATGTGGGGAACTCAGCTGTTGCTTCAGCCATGAAGACCTTGCACTGCTGAAAGTGTGTCAAGTTGTTGGCCTGTACTTGTTCCAAAAACAAGACAAGTTTAGCTCTGAAGGCCTTTAGGTGATTGTATAGATCAGAAACTAGATTTGTCTCTCCTTGAAGTTTTAGGTTCAGAAATTTTAAATGACCAGTAATGTCTGCAGAAAAGGCCAATTTCCATACCCACTCTTCATCAGTCAGTAATGGCTGTGGTTTTCCTTTACTTTCTAGGAAGTCATGTATTTCCTTTCTTAATTCAAATACTCTACTCAGAACTTTCTCACAACTTAGCCATCTTACTGCTGTATAATATGGTAAATCTTGCGATTCTGTGTCTGTATCTTTCAACATGTCTCTGAACTGTCTATGGTTGAGCCCATGTGACCTTATTAAATTCACCATCTTCACCACAGGATTCAGTACACTGCTAATGTCCACATATTTAGCACACAAAGCTTGCTGGTGAATAATACAGTGCAGGAACATTGGTTGTGGAATGTGTTTCTCATTACATATCTGCTTCACTTGTCCAACCAAGCCTTTCTTTATGCCACTCATGTTCTTTCCCCCATCAACAGTCAAGCAAGTCAAGTTAGTCCAGTCCAAGTTATAATCAACAAATGTTTTTCCCAATTCATTGAATATATCCTCTCCGGTAGCTGTGCCATACATGCTATGTAGAGAAGCCAGCTCTTGCGTTATGTTTCATGTCTTCATCCACACCTCTAATGAACACAAGCAGTTGAGAGGTGGAACAGCTGTCCAGCGATTCATCCATTGCAATTGAAAAATGGCGAAACCGGCTTGCATTTTTCGCTAATTGAGTGTTTGCTTTCGCTAGTGTTATTCGCAAATTTTTATTGTAAAATACAGATAAAAATATTATATTTTTAAAATTATTACAAGGTCTCCAGGGGCCGGATCAGAGGGCCTCGCGGGCCGCATCCGGCCCGCGGGCCGTAGTTTGGAGACCCTTGCTCTAGTGTTTCAAGGTTTAATGATTTAACTAATGGTGTTATTCTTGTCAGTTTTGAATATTCTCCAGTAATGAATCTGGCAGCTCTTTTTTGAATTTGTTCTAGTTTATCAATGTTTTCTTTGGTGGATGGGTCCCATACAGAAGATGCATATTCTAGTACAGGTCTCACCAAAGTGAGGTAGCATTTTAGTTTTATATCTCTATTACATTTGTTAAAGTTTCTTTTTATAAAGCCTAAGGTTTTGTTTGATTTTTTAATAACTTCATTGACATGGGGATTCCATATAGTTTCTCATTTATTAAGACTCCTAAGTATTTTGCATCTTTAGTTTGGGTCAGTTCTTTTCCATGAATGTAATATTTTGAATTTATTTGTTTCTTTTTCTTTGTTACTCTTAACAGTTTGACACTTTTCTGGGTGGAAAGACATACTCCAGTTAGTTTCCCATTTTATCAATTCATCTAAGTCATTTTTGTAAAATTTTGCTATCTTGTTCTGATTTAATTGTTCTATAGATTATACAATCATCAGCAAATAACCTAACTTTTGTACCTGTTGAGATGTTGTTGGGTAAATCATTTATATAAATTAAAAAGAGTAAGGGACCTAGCACAGTTACTTGTGGAACTCCTGAGTTAGATTTAGATCCATTAATTATTACAGTTTGCTCCCTGCCCAAAAGGAAGTCTTGGATCCAGTGATGTAAGGAACCTGAGATTCCAAAGTAATTAAGTTTTTTAAGTAAACTAAGGTGGTGAACCTTGTCAAATGCTTTTGAGAGTCTAGTAATATTGTATCTATTTGATCATTTTTGTCTAAGCCTTTTGATAGTTCATCTATTAAACCTATTAATTGTGTGTCTTATATTTGGGCTGGCTGGTTTCAAGTCTCTCGCACCCAATAACTCAACAAAAAATTTTTTTTAGTTTCTTTCCAAAGAATTCACGTTCAAACAAAACCATACCACCAAGGCCGGACTAAGTAAAAAGTCATTTAAACTTTCATTGAATGAAGATGGCCATGAAATTTATTGCAGTTACTTGTGTCGTAAATTTGTAACAATAAGAAAATAATTAATTTAACTTTATGCAATTATTATTTAATGCCTTAAGTTATAAATATATAGATTATGAAGTTGTTTTCATCTTATTTTTGACCTTAAATTTTTATTATATTATTTATTTTAGATCTATGTTCAATTTAAAGTGTTGCCTTGATAAAAATTTAATTTTTGTTAAATTAGTTACATAAAAAATATTTACTGCATTTTTATGACTAAACCTATGGATGATTTACAACTAGAACCGCTATAACTTACAATATCCTCACGAGAACTTAACAACCAGACCAATGATCATTTATGAGTCGCCAAGAGATAATGTAAACCAAGTATAAGACAGCTTAATAACTACATTATTCTTGCCGCACGGTTTTTCTATTGTTGTTTTTTCCCATACAAGCAATGAATCCCCGACATAGCCACAGCCACAGGTGGCTGGCTAGACACAAACTTCAATCTGATGAAGTTACTCGACGAGACATGCATTCAAGTAATGCCATTTTTATCGATTAAAATCCAATTTAATGCAAACCGAACCCCATGATACGCCTTCTTTAACTCTACGCCCCTTCATTATAAATATATTTTAACCTCACCTTTATCGCGACAATAAAATTTTTGGATAAACACCTATTTGTCTATCTGTCTATTTTTATATAATAACTATATATCTGTATACATATAAAGACGCATTTGTTGTCTGTCTGTCTGTTTCCTAATAACTCAAGATCCAGACAACATTATACCGTGAAATTTGGTACACATACACAAAATTACATAGGAAAGGTTCTTAAACAGGTTTCGTTCCACATATATACGATACTGGGGGCCCGGGGCCCAAAATGTAGTTTTTTCCTTAAATGAGCTTTATAAAACATTAACAAATATCCTATTTCCCGTGTAGGAAGCATGAAACTTTCGGTGGTTGTTAACTAACATTTGATGATGGTGATAGGTAGAAAAAGTATATAAATTATCACTTACTGGGGCCGGGGGCCCTAATGTAGTTTTTTTTCTAATATTTAAAATTGGCTCAACATTAATTCTTCAACTTCCCGTGAAGTTAGAAGCATGAAACTTTGGGAACTTGCTGAATACACTCTTATGACGATAATTGGTGAAAAATAATTTTAAAATTTTCACTCATGGGTGGCCGGGGGCCCAAAACCATTTTTTTCCTTTTATGGGCTATATAAAATGAATCAACACTAATTCCTCATCTTTCTTTGTAGGTAGAAACATGAACTTTGGAAAGTTATTGAGTACCCTCCCGCGATGGTAGCAGTAAAAAAAACAATTATCACTAACTTGGGGGCCGGGGGCCCAAAGTTATACATATAAGACGCATTTGTTGTCTGTTTGTGTGTTGCCTAATAACTCAAGATCCAGAAAACCAAATAACGTGAAATTTGGTACACATACACAAAATTGCAAAGTTCTTAAACAGGTTTTGTTCAATATATATAAGATACTGGGGGCTGGGGGCCAAAATGTAGTTTTTTCCTAAAATGAGCTTTATAAAAAATATAAATTAAAAATTATCCTATTTCCCGTTTAGGTAGAAGCATGAAATTTTTGGTGGTTGTTAAGTATCATTTTGCCATGTTAACAGGTAAAAAAAAATTATTTAAATTATCACTTACTGGGGGCGGGGCAAAAATGTAGTTTTTTTTTCTTATATTTAAAACTGACTCAACACTAATTCTCCAATTTCCCGTGAAGGTAGAAGCATGAAACTTTGGGAACTTGCTGAGTTCACTCTTATGATGATATTTGGCGAAAAATAATGTAAAAATTTTCACTCATGGGTGGCCGGGGGCCCAAAAACCGTTTTTTTCCTTATATGGGCTATATAAAACTGAATCAACTCTAATTCCTCATCTTTCTTTGTAGGTAGAAGCATGAACTTTGGAAAGTTGTTGAGTACCCTCCAGCGATGGTAGCAGTAAAAAAAATAAATATAATTATCACTAACTGGGGGGCCGGAGGCCCAAATGTAGTTTTTTCTTAAATGAGCTATATAAAACAGGCTTATCATTAAATCTCCAATTTCCCGTGTCAGTAGGAGCATGAAACTTTGTGAAGTTGTTGAGTACCTCCCAAAATGGTAACTAGCGAAAAAATATTTAAGTTATCACTCTCTACGGGGGCCGGGGGCCTGAATGTAGTTTTTTTTTCTTATATAAAACTGACTTTTCACTAATTCTCCAGCTTACCGTGTAAGTATAAGCATGAAGCTTTTGGAAGTTTTTGTGTACCCTCCCGCGATGGTAACAGGCGTAAAAAATATAAAATTATCACTCACTAGGGGGCCGGGGGCCCAAATGTAGTTTTTTGTTCCTTATATGAGCTATATAAAACATCTCATCATTAAATATTTAACTTCTTTGGTACACGTACACAAAATTACACGGGGAAGGTTCTTAAACAGGTTTCGTTCCATCCCAACCTCACTCTGGCCTCCTCCAGCTAAAGTAGTGCTCCATGTGCCTATTCTGAGCCGTGGGTACATTTTAGAGAAAACTTTACTAAACAAATGTTGCTCAGTGCCCCCAAAAAATGGGGTACCGGATCAAGGTTCCAAGGTGCTCCGACGCCCCCTTGGCCTCCGCTAGCATGGGGTCCAAGGTGTCCCTCTGCATCCACATGGAGGCATTTTGGTGAAATGTTTGCTAAACAAAAAATGTTTAGCAAGCTCAGAAGGCATTCGTTCCCTTATAACTGAAACTGTGCTTTGCCGTGACAATCAACAAGTCACAGGGCCAGTCTCTTGGGATTGCTGGTATAGACTTGCAGACACCATGCTTTTCTCATGGGCAGTTGTATGTGGCCTGCTCTAGAGTGGGACACAGAGGAAAATCTTTTTGTACACACTCCATATGGAACTGCCAAAAATGTTGTCTATCACATTGCTTTAAGATAAATGTACCCTTTTATTGCATGCAAATAAACAGTTTTGTATGCTTCTACAGAAAACCTTATTTTAAACCCGGGAGAGCCGGGTACTTGCACCTAGTATATATATATATCGCCAAATACTAATCTTTATATACATAGTGGTGTACACACCCGCACCACACCGCACCATGCGCACCACACTGAGACGCACAATATAGAAGGAAAGGAAGCAGTGCTTCAAAACCACTACCATAATGCGTACTGCGGGAAGTTTTTGCCCGTTCTTGTCTCCCTTTCTTTGCACTATCTATGAGCAATTCTGCGGCGTTAGCTACACCGCGGGTCAGATTAAGAAATAATAAATTCGCGTAAAAACCCGTTTCTGGTGTTTCCAAAAATCTCATCTAGCGATTTTATTGTTAATTGCATCCTACTCGTATTCCTCTGTAGTACCCATAATTAGTCCGATCGACGCGTTACATCTAAGCTGACTTTGAAACACTCTTTTCGTTTCTAATGTGTAACAGTAACTTATTAGAAACATCGTTTAGCTGATTTGATTGTCAGCAACAGCTCCTCAAGTGTTGTAAGGTGGCTGTCATAACATCACCAGATCATCTTGACCCTCCCATCGTTATCTGCCCAGATAGCACAGTGTCAACATCACTGTCCACACGGTCTAAGTAAAGAGTCTAACGGCTTCGTGAATCTTGGCAACAAAAGTTTGCTCTTGTAAGAGCGGTTCTCAAAATTTCATTGACAATTTAATTTTTAATCTTAAAAACCCAATTGTTTTCCTCGCTTTGGATTTTTATGTAAAATTGGATTGTTATTGGTAATGGTGTTGGTGTTTTATTGGCGTATAATTGTTATTGGTAATGGTGTTGGTGTTTTATTGGCGTATAATTGTTATTGGTAATGGTGTTGGTGTTTTATTGGCGTATAATTGGATTGTTATTGGTAATGGTGTAGGTGTTTTATTGGAGTATAATTGGATTGTTATTGGTAATGGTGTTGGTGTTTTATTGGCGTATAATTGGATTGTTATTGGTAATGGTGTTGGTGTTTTATTGGCGTATAATTGGATTGTTATTCTTAATGGTGTTGGTGTTTTATTGGAGTATAATTGGATTGCTTTTGGTAATGGTGTTGGTGTTTTATTGGCGTATAATTGGATTGTTATTGGTACTGGTGTAGGTGTTTTATTGGCGTATAATTGTTTTCTAAATTATAATGATGTTATGTTAATGTATCTTCATTTGTCAGATATGACAAACGTGTAACATGTTTAGTACTGACATGACCCAACCACCTTGTTGGTGGCAACGAGTTCAAGAAGTCTTCAGATGTTCGCCAATCAGGAGTGAGCGGCTGTCATAGTTCATACTCATCTCTTTGGGGTCTCGCTTCATTTTTTAAAGATTGATATCAGCGATGGAGAATGAAATGGTTTGCGGAGCGGTGGGGGGAAGGAGGACTCTCCGACCAGGACTCAAGTTCCCCCTTTAAATTGAGGATGTCAAAAAGCTTGGCCCGCCCCTTGCTGTACTAAACGTAGACAAGCTACAGGATCCATGACTTTTCATTTCTTGAAAAACTTCAGTATTTTACAGGTTTCCCTGAAACTTGAATTTAATGGGTTTTTAATTTTTAAAAAAAATTGTTTTTAAATATTTTTGTAGGGTGGTTTGGAGGGGGCGGGGATAAACTAGAAGCAGTTACTGTCATTTTGCTAATTTCTTCGTTTCTTCGTACCAAGAGTTATTCAACATTACTTTATACCAAGAGTTATTCTGCATAACTTGATGCCAAGATTTATTCTGCATAACTTTATGGCAAGAGTTATTTTGCATGACTTTATGCCAAGACTTATTCTGCATGACTTTATACCAAGAGTTATTTTGCATGACTTTATACCAAGAGTTATTCTGCATTACTTTATACCAAGAGTTAATCAGCATAACTTTATACCAAGAGTTATTCAGCATAACTTTGAGCATTTATTTCTCAAACATGCTAGTACGTTTGGGTTGTAGTCAAATTTCCTTAACCCGGGAACCGGTGTAAAATTTATTGTTCACCGCCTTTTATTTGTCTCTAAAACGTGTAGTAAAAATCTTTTTTAAACCCCAACAAGCCGGTGCTAGACGAGTGTGGAAACTTGTCACATAAAATGCCAGCCGATGAACGGTTTCTCGTCATGGCTGATCAACTGTTTTCAACTTCATCATGTTTCTTGTCTTACAGTTTATAATCCAAGGGCTGTGAGAAGTCTTGACGGTGGTGTCCTATTGACTACCATTTTAGGAAACACTGATTAAAATGAAACACTACAGAAATATGTTACCAACTACAGAAACACGTGACCAACTACAGAAACAGGTGACCAACTACAGAAATACGTTACCAACTACAGAAATACGTGACCTACTACAGAAACACGTGACCAACTACAGAAATACGTGACCAACTACAGAAACACGTGACCAACTATAGAAATACGTGACCAACTACAGAAATACGTGACCAACTACAGAAATACGTGACCAACTACAGAAATACGTGACCAACTACAGAAATACGTGATCAACTACAGAAATACGTGACCTACTAGAGAAACACGTGACCAGCTGCAGAAACACGTGACCAATTACACTTAAGTGTGTAACGACAATAACTAACTGATAAATCAGTTTTTAAGCTTGATAAAGAAAGAAAGTAAAAATTATAAATAAATTGCTTTTTTTCAATGGACTATACAAAATAAAAATAATCTTTGTGTTAAATTGAAATACATCGATTTTCAGATTTTCACAGATCGAGTTCTTTTCGATTTCCGAAAATTTAGAGAGAAAAAATGGCAATATGAAACTTGAGGTTTTCTACTCACAAAGAAATTATAATAATAACTATAAACGAGTCACTTACTTAATGATTTATATTACAGCGTATTTCCAAGGTATATTAATTTAAGTCTTCTTTTTATAAAAAATGAGTGTAGATTGATTGCAAATAAACGACGTGTACTCGATTACGGTTATTTACAGTTATTTTCCAGGCGATTATTATGACTAACCCATTCTCAACAAGACTTTTTAGGACTAGCCGCTATGTACTGAAAAGTTTTTGTATGGCTGGAAAAAAATAGTTTCCTCACAAATCGCTTGAGTAGGTAGGTGAAATCAGTGAACGTCTGCACTTGTGGCCTGTGACACCAGCGTGAAAACTGTGGACGTCCGCACTTGTGGGCCGTGACACCAGCGTGAAAACTGTGGACGTCCGCACTTGTGGGCCGTGACACCAGCGTGAAATCAGTGGACGTCCGCACTTGTGGCCTGTGACACCAGCGTGAAATCAGTGGACGTCCGCACTTGTGGCCTGTGACACCAGCGTGAAATCAGTGGACGTCCGCACTTGTGGCCTGTGACACCAGCGTGAAAACCTTCTGAAGTTCAAAGATTGTGATTTGGGCGTCAAGATGGCTAGCTATCCCACGATCCATTGTTGTGTTGTATTCTGCCCACTATCTCTAGCTCGATAATTTTATCAGTCTTGTAAATCCTCACGTATTCAGATTCATGATTTCATTAAAAAAAATTTAAGTTATACGACCTGAAATTATTTCAATTGTTTGTTTTCTTTTACATTGATATGAAATTTTCTTTGGTTAGTATTGAATTTGTAATCCATCAGCGAAATGTTTTAAAGGTGATGTCACAGTAAATCAAGGTCAATAAATATATCATGGGAATTGCAATCGGGAAATTCAGATCCGACTTTTTAATATTTCATTTCGCCCTATCTTATCCAAAGCGTCTTCACGAGATAAAAGTTCAATGACCTTCTTTAGCAACTCTGACAACTGTTCAGTTACAACAAGTTTTGTTATTGATACTGACTGGTCGAATGGTTATTCAATGAATATTCCCAAAGTTTTGTTATTGATACTGACTGGTCTAATGGTTATTCAATGAATATTCCCAAAGTTTTGTTATTGATACTGACTGGTCTAATGGTTATTCAATGAATATTCCCAAAGTTTTGTTATTGATACTGACTGGTCTAATGGTTATTCAATGAATATTCCCAACTTAAGATAAAATGGTTGTGAAAAGTTTTAATCAGTTCGAAATGTTTCTTAACTCTCAAAACATTTGTTGGTTCGTGCCATTTTACACGCTTTTATTTAAGTCACAATGTTTGTATGTTGTATCCATCCACCCTTCCTTCCATCCTTCCTCCAAAACTTGAAACGTAAAATTATACCACTTCTGATGGTCCTAGAGATCTAACAATTTTACCACAGATAGATCTTGGATGACAATGCATTGTGTCAAAATTTCAGATCGATCGAATGTACCGTATTGAAATTATTGCACTTTCAGTTTTTAGTTTTTGTCTATATAAAATATTATCACTTGCGTCAATGAACCATGCCTCAATTCGCCCTAGAGGGATACAATTATTATAACTTTAAAAAGTACTATCAACATCAAGTCTTGCTGGCCGAACTATAAGCGTGATCGATTGCCGACAAGGGGGTACGAGGTTCAATTTTCAGTTAGGGGAAAATGTTTTTTTTTGTATTATACATATTTAGTGCAATTTCTATATGTAAATAAAAGCGTGTCCTTTTTTAAAAAAAATTTTTTTTTACATTTAACTTATTTAAACTTCTCGTCTCATTTTATAAGATTTCCCGATAAAAGTAACAATACAACTTTGGAGTGGATGTTGGTTGGTGTAATTGAAATTGTAATTTTATCTAATGTTTGGGCTAACCAAAACAAACAAATCTTCTCCTGATAGGTGTGCTGTCAAGTTCTGTCTTGTTTTATCATGTTTAACAAGGTTGCCTTTTCTTATATTATGTTGCATAAAGTTGCGCTTTGTTAAATCTTGTTCGACATATGGCTGTTAACGATTAATTTAAATTTAATAGTAAACTTTTGAAAAATTAACGATTAATTAATCGTTAATTTCGATTAAAGCCACAAATTGAAATTTATGGTGTCATAAGTAACATTTATTAAAATACTTGTCGAAAATCGAAATAATACTAGAATGTCTTCTTTATATGAAATCTTTTAACCAACAACCCAAACAGACAAGTGTATTGACATTATTTGACTCAAGTGATGAGCGGGTCTTATTGACAATATAACCAGCCAAGCTGAACAATCGTTCACATAGGTTTAGATTGTTTCAGCTGAAGTGTTCTGATATGTAAGCGAAGTGATAGAACCATGGTAGCATTGTTCCCTTTAAGCAGCGAGGTTGCGCAGATACTTGACCGACGCCACGCAGGAGTTCAGAATCATTGCCCAGCAAATTTTTTAAATATTGCCCAAAAATGGACGTTGCGCAACTTTGCACACGAGTTGTTTTTTTTGTTTAACTTTGCAAACGAACTGACATGGACCAACGAAGCTAAGACTTAGAGCGAACATTGCATGGTATGCAAAAGATTTCTGTCAATGGACACAATAACCTTTATCAACATTTGAACATTCACGTCAGTCAATAGTTTAAAACCAAAATGTCCGTGTAATCGTCCGGAAATTAGTTTATATTTATCGGCCTAAATATTTTACTTTTTTAATTCTAGTACATTTATAAGTGGTGGGTCGATTAATCGTTAAAAAATTGTTTAATCGCTAAAATTTTTAACGATTAATCGAGAAATTAATCGTTAATTTCCGCAGCCCTAGTTGTAGAAGATTGCCATTTGGTGTACCATGTTATTTAAGGCCTTTTTTGTATCATGTTGTATAATGTTAGCTTTTGTTGTAAAATGTTTTATACGGTGGCCTTTTGTTGTACAATGTTGTATAACGTTGCGTTTTGTTGTATCATGCAGCATCTTGCTGCTCCCTGTTGTTAAAAACTTTACGACATTACTTTTATTCTAGTTTTCTTGGTGAGTCTTATGTAGTGACATTGTGTGTCAGTATGCCGCGAGGCGCCATTATGTTGTGCCATTTTTGGGTGATGTGGTGCTTGTGGTGTCATGTTCAATCTTGTGGTGTCATGTTCAATCTTGTGGTGTCATGTTCAATCTTGTGGTGTCATGTTCAATCTTGTGGTGTCATGTTCAATCTTGTGGTGTCATGTTCAATCTTGTGGTGTCATGTTCAATCTTGTGGTGTCATGTTCAATCTTGTGGTGTCATGTTCAATCTTGTGGTGTCATGTTCAATCTTGTGGTGTCATGTTCAATCTTGTGGTGTCATGTTCAATCTTGTGGTGTCATGTTCAATCTTGTGGTGTCATGTTCAATCTTGTGGTGTCATGTTCAATCTTGTGGTGTCATGTTCAATCTTGTGGTGTCATGTTCAATCTTGTGGTGTCATGTTCAATCTTGTGGTGTCATGTTCAATCTTTTGGTGTCATGTTCAATCTTGTGGTGTCATGTTCAATCGTGTGGTGTCATGTTCAATCTTGTGGTGTCATGTTCAATCTTGTGGTGTCATGTTCAATCTTGTGGTGTCATGTTCAATCTTGTGGTGTCATGTTCAATCTTGTGGTGTCATGTTCAATCTTGTGGTGTCATGTTCAATCTTGTGGTGTCATGTTCAATCTTGTGGTGTCATGTTCAATGTTGTGGTGTCATGTTCAATCTTGTGGTGTCATATCACGCCATTTTATGTGGTGTCATTTCGGATCTTGTCTTGTCATTTAGATCATGGGGTGTCATGTAGTATATATCCTGACATGTTTTGTTTTTTATTTGTGTTGGAGTATATTACCTGAGTACTTAAAAAGCGCAGAGTTTACATTGACCTTCCCATGAGTTCAATCTTATATATGAATCTTATTAGGTAAATATTTTCATTTGCCTCGGTAAAGTATACATTTTTACTTAAACCCACTCATGTGTATATTTTTCTAAGATTCTCTCACCGATATTTTAAACATATTATCTTCCAATCAGTGCCCGGGCGTCATAGAGATCTTTGACAGCCTTGCCGTGCAAGGTCAACTAGAAGCAGACGGTCTTATCCAGGCACTTCCGGTTGTTCTCAACACGTTGACTTCCCATGAATGTGCCAGGGGGGCTGTGGAGGACACCTACCACCTGAAACGGAAACGGAAACCTTCAGCTGGCGAAGGTGGGATTCAACAAATTATCCTCATGGGGCTTTTTAGTTCGGCTCATTTCTGATTGACCCTATAGTTCAATTAGTCTCTTATAACCCCATAGTTAAACTCTTTTCTGATTTGCTCTATAGTTCAACTAGTTTTTTATTGCCTCATATTTCAAATTGTTTCTGATTTGCTCAATACTTCACGTAGTTTCTTAATGCCTCATAGATCCCATAGTTTCTGGTAACACAATAGTCCACTTTAATTCTGATTTGCTCAAATGTTCAAACAATTAGCCGACTCTGGGCTCGGAAGCCACACTTTTGTATTACAATATATGTAGCCTGATCTCTAGTTGTTTTTGTTGTTGTTGTTGTTTTTTTCAATGTTAAAAATTCCATTTGCATCACGTTATCGTATTACCTCCATCCAACCCCCTCCTCCACAGCATGGGGCTACAGCTTCGGTTTCTCCTCTTTGATCATCGTCATCTCCAACATCGGGGCGTGCCTGGGGCCCATCATGGAGAGGCGGTTCTTCAAACGGCTTCTCCAGTTTCTAGTGGCCATGGGGGCGGGCTCCCTGGCGTCGACAAGTCTCTTGGTGCTGATACCAGAGGTGGGTTGTCAGAGAGAGGGGCGGGTTGTCAGGGAGAGGGGCGGGTTGTCAGGGAGAGGGGCGGGTTGTCAGGGAGAGAGTGGGTTGTCAGGGAGAGGGGCGGGTTGTCAGGGAGATAGTGGGTTGTCAGGGAGAGGGGCGGGTTGTCAGGGAGAGAGTGGGTTGTCAGGGAGAGGGGCGGGTTGTCAGGGAGAGAGTGGGTTGTCAGGGAGAGGGGTGGGTTGTCAGGGAGAGGGGTGGGTTGTCAGGGAGAAGGGAGGGTTGTCAAGGAGAGGGGCGAGTTGTCAGGCAGAGGGGCGTGTTGTCAGGCAGAGGGGTGGGTTGTCAGTGAGACGGGCATGAAGTCAGGGAGATGCGTGGGTTGTCGGGAAGAGAGGTGGGTTGTCAGTGAGAATGGTTGGGTTGTCAGTGAGAGTGGTTGGCTTGTCAGTGAGAGTGAATGGGTTGTCAGTGAGAGTTGTTGGGTTGTCAGTGAGAGTGGTTGGGTTGTCAGTGAGAGTTGTTGGGTTGTCAGTGAGAGTGGTTGGGTTGTCGGTGAGAGAGGTTGGGTTGTTAGCGAGAATGGTTGGGTTGTCAGTGAGAGTGGTTGGGTTGTCAGTGAGAGAGGCATGAAGTCAGGGAGATGCGCGGGTTGTCGGGAAGAGAGGCGGGTTGTAAGGGAGAGTGGTTGGGTTGTCAGTGAGAGAGGCATGAAGTCAGTGAGATGCGCGGGCTGTCAGGGAGAGGGGTGGGTTGTCTCTGAGAGGGGCATGTTTCTAGGAAAGGTGGGTTGTGACAGATAATGTTTGTTTAAAGAGGGAATGGTGGATTATCAGAGAATGTGTCGTTGAGTAAGTTGATGAGTTTTAAATGGGTGCGTGCAAAATGACTTTGTGTCACTTTCATGTCACATTGGTCTGCACATTAAGACGATTTTGTTATGACTAAATTTCATGAAAATGTTGATATGATTTATATATCGTTCACTTTGAGGCTAATTTCAATTTCAGTCGTTTGACATCATATCCATAGAAGAGCTAGGAGACGCCTATGTATGGAAAGCCTCGGTGGCCATCATATCAATTTACTTGTTCTTTAGTTTGGAGAGAATCCTGAAAACTGTCTTGTACAACAAGAGGGTGAGTTAGTGATACAACAAGAGAGTGAGTTAGTCATACAACAAGAGAGTGAGTTAGTCATACAACAAGAGAGTGAGTTAGTCATACAACAAGAGGGTGAGTTAGTCATACAACAAGAGAGTGAGTTAGTCATACAACAAGAGAGTGAGTTAGTCATACAACAAGAGAGTGAGTTAGTCATACAACAAGAGAGTGAGTTAGTCATACAACAAGAGAGTGAGTTAGTCATACAACAAGAGAGTGAGTTAGTCATACAACAAGAGAGTGAGTTAGTCATACAACAAGAGAGTGGGTTAGTCATACAACAAGAGAGTGAGTTAGTCATACAACAAGAGGGTGAGTTAGTCATACAACAAGAGGGTGAGTTAGTGATACAACAAGAAAGTGAGCTAGTCATACAAAAAGAGGGGGAATTAGATATACAACAAGACGATGAGTTAGTGATACAATAAGACGGTGAGCTAGTGATACAATAAGGGGGTAAGTTAGTTACCCAGAAAACGGTGGGAATTAATTAGAAATCAAGACGATCAATTTGTTCTTCAACAATAAGGTAAACTTCTGCTACATTACAATAGTTTGTATTAGGAATAGTGCACTGAAAAGTAATTTAACTGTAAAATTATTTAAAAAGCTGACAGAAAGAAAATGAAAGTTAGGAAAGGAAACGATTAAACAGACATAAAATAAAGAAAGGAAGGAAGGAAGAAAGAAAGAAAGAAAGAAAGAAAGAAAGAAAGAAAGAAAGAAAGAAAGAAAGAAAGAAAGAAAGAAAAAAAGAACGAAAGAAAGAAAGAAAGAAAGAAGGAAAGAAAGAAAGAAAGACAGAAAGAAAGAAAGAAAGCAAGAAAGAAAGAAAGAAAGAGAGAAAGAAAGAAAGAAAGAAAGAAAGAAAGAAAGAAAGAAAGAAAGAAAGAAAGAAAGAAAGTAAGAAAGAAAGAAAAAGAAAGAAAGAAAAGAAGAAAGAAAGAAAGAAAAAAAGAAAAAAAAGAACAAACGAAAGAAAGAAAGAAAGAAAGAAAGAAAGAAAGAAAGAAAGAAAGAAAGAAAGAAAGAAAGAAAGAAAGAAAGAAAGAAAGAAAGAAAGAATGAAAGAAAGAAACAAAGAAATAAACAAAGAAACAAAGAAGGATAGAAAGAAGAAAAAAATAGAAAAAAGAAAGAAAAAAGAGAAAGAAAGAAAGAAAAAAGAGAAAGAAAGATAGAAACGCATTTGAACACATTTTAGTATGACTTGACTAAAAACTTATAAATTTGTTGTTTTGTTTTTGCGCTACGCCGTTCTAAGCAGGACGCTAACGATGTCTCTATGACCCTGGAAGTACAAGCAGACAAAGATCCTCTCATGAATGGTAAAGAAGGCGCTAAGAAAAAAGACGAGAATGACCACGGCCACTCGCACCAGATATCAAGTCAAGAGTCGGCCGACAGGATAACTCTGGCCTGGATGGTCATGTCAGGGGACGTCATCCACAACTTTGTCGATGGTCTGTCCATCGGCGCGGCCTTCACTGAAGACATCACGTTGGGCATCAGTATATCGTTGGCGGTTATATGCGAGGAGTTGCCCCACGAACTAGGTATGTCATTGGCAGATATATGAAAGGAGTTGCCCCATGAACTAGGTATGTCATTGGCAGATATATGAAAGGAGTTGCCCCACGAACTATGTATGTCATTGGCAGATATATGAAAGGATTTGCCCCATGAACTAGGTATGTCATTGGCAGATATATGACAGGAGTTGCCCCATGAACTAGGTATGTCATTGGCAGATATATGAAAGGAGTTGCTCCACGAACTAGGTATGTCATTGGCAGATATATGAAAGGAGTTGCCCCACGAACTAGGTATGTCATTGCCAGATATATGAAAGGAGTTGCCCCACGAACTAGGTATGTCATTGGCAGATATATGAAAGGATTTGCCCCACGAACTAGGTATGTCATTGGCAGATATATGAAAGGAGTTGCCCCACGAACTAGGTATATCATTGGCAGATATATGAAAGGAGTTGCCCCACGAACTAGGTATGTCATTGGCAGATATATGAAAGGAGTTGCCCCACGAACTATGTTTTTCATTGGCAGATATATGGAAGGAGTTGCCCCATGAACTAGGTACGTCATAGGCAATCACATCTGAGGAGTTACCCCAAGACATGATGTGTAATTGTATTTATATGTGAGGAAATGCCCCTCGATCTATGTATACCCATACCGTTATATAATATACAAAATACACAAACAAATAGTGTAAAGAAAACAATAAATTTGAGCTTTAATAATAAATAAAGTAACACGACAGTAAAAGTTTCGGCTAATGCCTTCATCAGTACAATAAAAATAAAATAAGTACTTACATAAGAAATAAAATGATATTTAAATTCTTAAAATGTACTATATTCTATATCATAACATAGTTGTAAAATAAAAAGAAATGAAACACAACAAACAACGACACAAAATATCGGAAAAAGGAGGAAGTGTCAAAAGTTATAGTGAAAACCACAATGGGAAAATTGTTTTCTTGTTTACGCAATTTGTTTGCGTATTTTGTATTTTATTTAAAAAACTTTATCGCAGTCCTATTCTATATGATATATTAGAGTTATATGTGAGGATTTGTCACATTACTTATGTATAGCATTGGTAGTTTAGTGTGAAGAGTTGCCCTATTATCTGGTGAGGAGTTGCACAACTATCAAGGTATATCCCAACAGTTCTATGCGAATGGTTGCCCCAAGAGCTTCGAATGTCGTAGATGTTTCTTATAAGTGAGGTCGTAAATGAAAATGTACTTATTAAAGGAAGTATCTGTCGAACACCAGGGTTGTTAACAATACTAAAAAAAATTATTGGCAATACCAATACCAATACTGCCTGTAAAATCTATTGGCAATACCAATACCAATACAATTTTAAAACCAGTATTGCAATACCAATACCAATATTTATTTATTATTGCCTTACCAATACCAATATTTGGGTCATTCGACGAATAAAACGCAAATACGTAATTCATCGCTCTATATCACTTACATCGATAAAGGATAACAACATTTTTGGCAAATTTAGACAATGTATTTTTAACCAAATTTTGTTCAATAGTTAACACTTGCTTCATCAGTTTTCCTCAAAGCATTCATAAGTCTTTGACAACATATTAAATAAGTCGGCACACCTTAACGTCCTTAAGCAACTGTCATAGAAAAGCAAATGATACATAAACGGTTAAACATCATACTATAGTAAAAAAAACAGTCAGACCGAGTCAGTGGATTGCATCACAAGTAACCATTTCAAAATGCGCACTGCTCAGTCGTGAACGAAGAGGGGAAAATACTCGTCCTCCTAATGAAAACAACCTTTCAACAGCAGCGCTTGAAGGGAGTCCTGTATTCAGGTCTATGTATATTTTACGGATATGTGGATAGGCATCCAATGATGCAATACTGTCTAAAGTGTCTGCCAAGTAATTATTAATTTCTTGATTCACATCAGGTGAATCATTCACACGATGTCGTCTTGCTGACAATCCAGCGAAGAAGTCTGGCTGATTATCTGTACCATCAGCAGCAGCCGATGTTGCTTTCTGATCATCAGTAGGAGCAACCAACAGTGATTGTGAAACGCGTCTCTTCAGTGCTTCAATAAGATGCGAACGCTGTAAATCATCATCTATCCAGTCCAACTTGAATTTGGGCATGTACAACGGACGCCAGCTGAGCATCAAAGCTGTCAAACATGTTTGAAAATCTTCTATCGATGGCATTCAAAAGACATGAAGCTAATGGAGAACAAATTACGAGCCGATCATTCTTTCCTTGATCAAGAAACACTTTTAACTGAGCCTTCATCACGACAAGTGTTGGTAGAAGGAAACCAAGTCCAATGTCTTTTTTAGTTTCACCCTGCAAAATATCTAGTCCACAGCAAACAGGTTTCATAACAGCAACATACTCTTTAACAAATGTTTTCTGTACAGGCTGTAGTCTTTTGATATCAAGTTCATCACAAAGTTTGTCAAACTTAACTTCCATGTCACTTACACAGATAATGTTGTAAACTCTGGTGACAGCATCATACATTGAATTCCACCGGGTTTCACCAGGTGTTACCAAAAGCATACCAAGTGAATTCTTGATCTTTTCAGAAGCTACAACTGATCGGTTTCATTCAAAAATTGTTTGGCAATGTCACTCGCAAGATGGTGACACCAAAGAAAAATTTATTATATTCAGCTTTATTCACAACCAATGTTGTAGAGAATTTATTGAATATTGCTTTTAGTATTGGTTAAAAATCAATACCAATATCAAAAATAATTATTGGCAATACCAATACCAATATCAAATTTCAAGAAGTATTGCAATATCGTCCCAATACTTAAAAAAGTATTGGCAATACTACCAATACCAATACAATATTGCAATATTAACAACCCTGTCGAACACTAAATTATTTATGTAAATTTCACAGGAAAACATTTACCTTTTAATTAGCAATATTTTCACCTTTCACATAATTAGGTAAAAAGTCGATCACTTATATACAATGTTTTTAGTTAAATGTGAGTTATTTCTAACTAGTCATACTACATTTGTTTAAATGTCTGCATCTTTTGGGATCATTTCATGATCTTCAAATATTTGAAAGATTTTAAATATGAAGTTTGTGCAGTGGTTCTCAACCTGTGGTCCGCGGAGATGTCCCTGGTGCTGAGGCGTAACTAGGCTTTTGGCGCCCTTGGCTAATTTATTTTTGCCGCCCTTGATAAATTGACAAGTTTCAGCTTTGCGACTTTTTTATTTGTTAGAAAAAATAATTGAATTTCTCTTATTCTATTTATGACAATAAGTACGTAGTCTGACATTGACAGTCATACAACGTGAATTAAAAAAATGCATAAGACAGGAACAATACCATTTTGCAGTTTATTATTTACTAAATAATACCTAATAAATTGGTGGATAAATCGGGATATTGTTGCGTTTAAAAAGACTACAGCAAAACTTGAAGTAACATGTATTATAAATAAAAACAATAATATCAATGTGTCATACTCATTATCTCATATATAACGATAGAAACTCACTATTAAAAGTAAATTTAAGTAACACTCCACCGACTACAGCTCAGCACTTCCGTTAGCTGGCGTATTGGCATGTTGCTAATACAGTTGGATCTTTCTAAGTCAAACTCAAGGGGGTGAAAATTCGACTTACGAAGTTTTCAAGAGGGGGGGGGGACAGCCATAGCGGCTAGAAGGCTTGACAGGAAAGAGGGGTGGTGATGTTTCATATGAAAGGAGCCAACTTGCTTTGACGTACCGACACAAGCCCGTGAAAGGAGACACCTTCCCTCCCCTCCCCCACTTTACTCCCTTGACAGTGGGATGGGAATAGTAAGATTTTTCTTTTTAAAAGAAAGACTGTAAAATCATATTGACATTTGTATGATAAGAAGCACCGCAAAGGCCACAAACATTAAAAAAAATTTATAATGGTTTAAATGAAATGTATTTAAATATAATTAATTATTCACTTTTTGTTATCGAGGATTAAAGTGAAATATAGTCGGACCTCGCTAAGTCGAACTTCCCTAAGCCGAAAACGTTTCTACATCGAATTAATTGCTAGGTCCCGGCCAAATTCCATAAGAGTAATGTATTTTAGATCTCCTTAACTCCCAGAATTTTGGCTTTCAACCTCTCTTAGTCGAATTTTCCAAGGCATTTGGGTTATTATTCTGGAGTGACATTTCAGAACACGTGTTCCGTAGAGCCACGTAAATGTACGTAAAATCTTATCTTAGTGCATTCAACGAGGAATCAAGCGACCCTTGCAAGTACAAAAAATGACAAAGACAGGAAAAAGGAGTGATAACTAATTAGCGTCCCTTTGCTGCATGCTTTGACTCTTTTTAAAAAGAAAAATCTTACTCTCCTCATCCAAATGTGAAGGGAGTATAGTGGTGGAGGGGAGGGAAGCTGTCTCCTCCCACGGGCTTGTGTCGGCATTTCAAAGCAAGTTGGCTTCCTTTCATATGAAACATAGACACCGCCTCTCTTTCTTGTCAAGCCTACTAGCCGGTACGGCTGCTTCTCAATATCTACATTCTCCTTGATTAATCGGCGCCTATTACGCCATTACGCCATTTTCCCTAACTCAAAAACTCCGTAAGTCAAAAAGAATTTTCTGGTCTTTGGAGTTTGACTTAGAGAGGTCCGACTGTATTTATTTAAATGCAAATTTAAAAATTAGAGATTTAGCGGCGCCCTTTTGAGCTGGCGCCCTTGGCAACTGCCCCGATGCCAATCCGTTGTTACGCCACTGGCCTGGTGGTCCGCGAGCAGAGGATGAAATTTTATTTTTAAAATTAAAAACACAAAAACGTTTAACAGTTGTTACTTTTTAAAAACATAATATTGATTAATTTCAATCACTCGATGGCGATAGCGCCGAAAATAATATGTTTTGGTTCTATGTTTACTTTTACCTTTACTGGAAATTACATGATGTCACACTAGATTGTAGAATACTATAATTGTTATCTTGACAAAAAGAAATAATGTTTTTTTTTAAACGTTGAGTTAATTAGCCTTAAATTAATACTACAATTATGTAAGCAATAAATTAATTAAATTGATTAAACATATGGAATTGATACATTTCTAATAAATCAAACAACCGAACATAAGGACAACAACAATGATTCCTCAGACTCATCCTCACAATTCATGTGAGAATTATATTGCACTTCCGTAGACAAAAATACGTATTTCCATACCACGGTATGATGAAGATATTCGCACTTTTGGTTTATATTCGTCATAGTAAACGATCAACCCAGATTAGAGTTTGTAGTATGCACATTTTTGAAGAACTGAATAAACTCATTCATCTCTTCTGCAAGTAAATCAGACTCACTTAATTACTTTAAGTCACAAATTGTCTGCTTTTACGAAAAAGTTTGATCTTTGGACAACAAGAATGTTTTAGGATAACTTTGACACGTTGGGTCAATTGTAGGAATTCACCGAGAAACAAGAAAATGTTGAAAAAATAAACAATTGTTGATAAATTTGATTTCTGACCATATTCAATCACTGAGGGTCAATGTGACTTCTACTTTGTGGATTTGAACTTTCAGATATTGTCCGTGTGTTTCCTGTCCGTTTCTTGCACACTTTGACTCATTTAATTTACTAACATCTAATTTAAATCAATTCATTTATCTGACCAGCAATACTGCTTTGAATATGTTGCATCAGAAAGTGAGTTTGGTGAATTTTTGGAGTTCTCAGAAAGCTTTTAAAATACTTTTAACCTTTGCAATATCATATATTTATGAATGCGGATTTTCTGCATTGGTTACAATCAAAACAAAACATCTTTCCCGACTTGAAGATGAACTACCATGACAGAAGCGTAACTGGGTTTTCCGCGCCCTTGTCTAATTCATTTTTGTCGCCCTTGAGAAATAGGGAAAATACTAAACTACACAAAATAAATTTTTATTGAAAGATTAGCCCTGGGTGCCCTTGGCAACTGTCCCAATGCCAAGTCGTTGTTACGCCTCTGTACCAAGTATTACACCTTGTTTGGATGTGCTGTACTCAAATGTGATAACTCAAGGCAGCACTAAAAGAACTTATATAGCAGTCTTACTTATACTAACTACTGTTTATGACTTTAAGTTTTTATAAAAAATAATAAGCAATAAGAATTGAATAATACTATATGACAAGTATAAGCGACATTTGTTCGTTACAAAATAATGACATTGTAATCTGTTTCCATTCAATATTGTTTTATAGCACGCAAATCGTAGTTTATTAGTATAGTTTTACTAACTAGCATGTAGACTAGTAACTAGTTATATACAAAGTATAATTATACATAAATTTCCATGGGAGTAGCAAAATTTTCAGTAGTGGTCCGTGGCTAAGACACAAAGTGTTCAAGTGGTCCGTGAACCTCAAACGGTTGAGGACCACTGAGTTAGTGTATCCCTTTGAATTAAACAAACCGTTTCCAAAAAATAGCATCCTTTTGGATACAATGAGAACTAGTGTACAATACGCATAACTTTTTAATGAAACTAATAATTCTAATGATGACGTAGAATTAAATTGTATTACTTTAGAGTTTGTTCTCAGAGTGTCAACCATCAAGCATGCATATTGTTTATTTTAAAAATTGACTGATAATGACATAATCTGTTAAAATTATAATATATTTGTATTTTTGGCTCGTATGAACGTCGCATTGGGAAGAGACTACCACCCCTTGATTTAATGCTACTGAATTAATTATTTTTTTTAATTTTAGATTTTCCTTAAAGTTGAAAATTTGTTCAGAAATGTTTTAATTTTTGCCATTAAAAAATCAAGTTTGTAATATAGCTATGCGGAAAAAATCTTAACAATTTCATTATGTTTATCACATTTAAAATATTTTGAAGATGCAGGGAAACAAAATAAAAAATAAAGATTAAAAAAACACATCCTATTTCTTCGATCAATATTATGATCAAAATGGCTCCTCTTTACTCATTAGAAATTTTTCCCTTCTCTGCGAAGTCACAATTATTCAAAACATCAAGTTTTAATGCTTTCAAATCTTAACTCAATTTACTAATTTTTTTAAACAATTATCAAAAACTGAAATGTGGACAAAATCTGCGTTGAGATAATGCCATTGTTTTAGGAGAAACCCCTCACAACACACTTCTAACCCCACCCACCCCCAGAGCTCACACATTGCACACCACCTTAAATTTTCCTTCGGGAATTTTTTCTAGCGGACATCGCCATACTGCTCCACTCCGGACTGTCCATCAAGAAGTCCTTGCTCATCAACTTTCTCTCAGCCTGCGTCTGTTACATCGGTCTTGTCATCGGTGTGTTTCTGGGATCAAACATCGCCGAGGCCAGTAAATGGATCTTTGCCATCGCTGGTGGTCTGTTTCTATACGTGCCACTTGTGGACATGGTAAGTTGACATCTGTATCTATACGTGCCACTTGTGGACATGTTAAGTGGACATCTGTTTCTATACGTGCCACTAGTAGACATGGTAAGTTGACATCTGTTTCTATACGTGCCACTTGTGGACATGTTAAGTGGACATCTGTTTCTATACGTGCCACTAGTAGACATGGTAAGTTGACATCTGTTTCTATACGTGCCACTTGTGGACATGGTAAGTCGACATCTGTTTCTATACGTGCCACTAGTAGACATGGTAAGTAGGTATCTGTTTCTATACGTGCCACTTGTGGACATGGTAAGTTGATATCTGTTTCTATACGTGCCACTAGTAGACATGGTAAGTTGACATCTGTTTCTATACGTGCCACTAGTAGACATGGTAAGTTGACATCTGTTTCTATACGTGCCATTAGTAGACATGGTAAGTTGACATCTGTTTCTATACGTGCCACTAGTAGACATGGTAAGTTGACATCTGTTTCTATACGTGCCACTTGTGGACATGGTAAGTTGACATCTGTTTCTATACGTGCCACTAGCAGACATGGTAAGTTGACATCTGTTTCTATACGTGCCACTTGTGGACATGGTAAGTTGACATCTGTGTCTATACGTGCCACTTGTGGACATGTTAAGTGGACATCTGTTTCTATACGTGCCACTAGTAGACATGGTAAGTTGACATCTGTTTCTATACGTGCCACTATTAGACATGGTAAGTTGACATCTGTTTCTATACGTGCCACTTGTTGACATGGTAGGTTGACATCTGTTTCTATACGTGCCACTAGTAGACATGGTAAGTTGACATCTGTTTCTATACGTGCCACTTGTGGACATGGTAAGTTGACATCTGTGTCTATACGTGCCACTTGTGGACATGTTAAGTGGACATCTGTTTCTATACGTGCCACTAGTAGACATGGTAAGTTGACATCTGTTTCTTTACGTGCCACTTGTGGACATGGTAAGTTGACATCTGTTTCTATATATGCCACTAGTAGACATTGTAAGTTGACATCTGTTTCTATATGTGCCACTAGTAGACATGGTAAGTTGACATCTGTTTCTATACGTGCCATTAGTAAACATGGTAAGTTGACATCTGTTTCTATACGTGCCACTTGTGGACATGGTAAGTTGACATCTGTTTCTATACGTGCCACTAGTAGACATGATAAGTTGCCATCTGTTTCTATACTTGCCACTAGTAGACATGGTAAGTTGACACTTGTTTCTATACGTGACAATTGTGGACATGGTAAGTTGACATCTGTTTCTATACGTGCCACTAGTTGATTAGTTGAGTTGACATCTGTTTCCATACGTGCCACTTGTGGACATATTAAGTTGACACCTGTTTCTATACGTGCCACTTGTGGACTTGGTAAGTTGACATCTGTTTCTATACGTGCAACTTGTGGACATGGTAAGGTTAAATCTGTTTCTATACGTGCCACTAGTTGATATGGTGAGTTGACATCTGTTTCTATATGTGCCACTTGTGGACATGGTAAGTTGACATCTGTTTCTATACGTGCCACTTGTGGACATGGTAAGTTGACATATGTTTCTATACGTGCCACTTCTGGACATGGTAAATGTACATCTGCTTCTATACGTGCTACTAGTAGACATGCTAAGTTTACATCTGTTTCTATACGTGCCATTAGTAGACATGGTAAGTTGACATCTGTTTCTATACGTGTCACTTGTGGACATGGTAAGTTGAAATATGTTTCTATATGTCCAACTAGTTGACAATGGTAAGTTGACATCTGTTTCTATATGTGCCACTTGTAGACATGGTAAGTTGACATCTGTTTCTATACGAACCACTTGTTGACATGGTAAGTTGACATCTGTTTCTATACGTGCCACTAGTATACATGGTAAGTTGACATATGTTTCTATACGTGCCACTAGTAGACATGGTAAGTTGACATCTGTTTCTATACGTGCCACTTGTGGACATGGTAAGTTGACATCTGTTTCTATACGTGCCACTAGTTGATAAGGTGAATTGACATATGTTTCCATACGTGCATTTTGTGGACATATTAATTTGACATCTGTTTCTATACCTGCCACTTGTGGACTTGGTAAGTTTACATCTGTTTCTATACGTGCCACTAGTTGATATGGTGAGTTGACATCTGTTTCTATACGTGCCACTAGTAGACATGGTAAGTTGACATCTGTTTCTATACGTGCCACTTGTGGACATGGTAAGTCGACATCTGTTTCTATACGTGCCACTAGTAGACATGGTAAGTAGGTATCTGTTTCTATACGTGCCACTTGTGGACATGGTAAGTTGATATCTGTTTCTATACGTGCCACTAGTAGACATGGTAAGTTGACATCTGTTTCTATACGTGCCACTAGTAGACATGGTAAGTTGACATCTGTTTCTATACGTGCCATTAGTAGACATGGTAAGTTGACATCTGTTTCTATACGTGCCACTAGTAGACATGGTAAGTTGACATCTGTTTCTATACGTGCCACTTGTGGACATGGTAAGTTGACATCTGTTTCTATACGTGCCACTAGCAGACATGGTAAGTTGACATCTGTTTCTATACGTGCCACTTGTGGACATGGTAAGTTGACATCTGTGTCTATACGTGCCACTTGTGGACATGTTAAGTGGACATCTGTTTCTATACGTGCCACTAGTAGACATGGTAAGTTGACATCTGTTTCTATACGTGCCACTAGTAGACATGGTAAGTTGACATCTGTTTCTATACGTGCCACTTGTTGACATGGTAGGTTGACATCTGTTTCTATACGTGCCACTAGTAGACATGGTAAGTTGACATCTGTTTCTATACGTGCCACTTGTGGACATGGTAAGTTGACATCTGTGTCTATACGTGCCACTTGTGGACATGTTAAGTGGACATCTTTTTCTATACGTGCCACTAGTAGACATGGTAAGTTGACATCTGTTTCTTTACGTGCCACTTGTGGACATGGTAAGTTGACATCTGTTTCTATATATGCCACTAGTAGACATTGTAAGTTGACATCTGTTTCTATATGTGCCACTAGTAGACATGGTAAGTTGACATCTGTTTCTATACGTGCCATTAGTAAACATGGTAAGTTGACATCTGTTTCTATACGTGCCACTTGTGGACATGGTAAGTTGACATCTGTTTCTATACGTGCCACTAGTAGACATGATAAGTTGCCATCTGTTTCTATACTTGCCACTAGTAGACATGGTAAGTTGACACTTGTTTCTATACGTGACAATTGTGGACATGGTAAGTTGACATCTGTTTCTATACGTGCCACTAGTTGATTAGTTGAGTTGACATCTGTTTCCATACGTGCCACTTGTGGACATATTAAGTTGACACCTGTTTCTATACGTGCCACTTGTGGACTTGGTAAGTTGACATCTGTTTCTATACGTGCAACTTGTGGACATGGTAAGGTTAAATCTGTTTCTATACGTGCCACTAGTTGATATGGTGAGTTGACATCTGTTTCTATATGTGCCACTTGTGGACATGGTAAGTTGACATATGTTTCTATACGTGCCACTTCTGGACATGGTAAATGTACATCTGCTTCTATACGTGCTACTAGTAGACATGCTAAGTTTACATCTGTTTCTATACGTGCCATTAGTAGACATGGTAAGTTGACATCTGTTTCTATACGTGTCACTTGTGGACATGGTAAGTTGAAATATGTTTCTATATGTCCAACTAGTTGACATGGTAAGTTGACATCTGTTTCTATATGTGCCACTTGTAGACATGGTAAGTTGACATCTGTTTCTATACGAACCACTTGTTGACATGGTAAGTTGACATCTGTTTCTATACGTGCCACTAGTATACATGGTAAGTTGACATCTGTTTCTATACGTGCCACTAGTAGACATGGTAAGTTGACATCTGTTTCTATACGTGCCACTTGTGGACATGGTAAGTCGACATCTGTTTCTATACGTGCCACTAGTAGACATGGTAAGTAGGTATCTGTTTCTATACGTGCCACTTGTGGACATGGTAAGTTGATATCTGTTTCTATACGTGCCACTAGTAGACATGGTAAGTTGACATCTGTTTCTATACTTGCCACTAGTAGACATGGTAAGTTGACACTTGTTTCTATACGTGACAATTGTGGACATGGTAAGTTGACATCTGTTTCTATACGTGCCACTAGTTGATTAGTTGAGTTGACATCTGTTTCCATACGTGCCACTTGTGGACATATTAAGTTGACACCTGTTTCTATACGTGCCACTTGTGGACTTGGTAAGTTGACATCTGTTTCTATACGTGCAACTTGTGGACATGGTAAGGTTAAATCTGTTTCTATACGTGCCACTAGTTGATATGGTGAGTTGACATCTGTTTCTATATGTGCCACTTGTGGACATGGTAAGTTGACATATGTTTCTATACGTGCCACTTCTGGACATGGTAAATGTACATCTGCTTCTATACGTGCTACTAGTAGACATGCTAAGTTTACATCTGTTTCTATACGTGCCATTAGTAGACATGGTAAGTTGACATCTGTTTCTATACGTGTCACTTGTGGACATGGTAAGTTGAAATATGTTTCTATATGTCCAACTAGTTGACATGGTAAGTTGACATCTGTTTCTATATGTGCCACTTGTAGACATGGTAAGTTGACATCTGTTTCTATACGAACCACTTGTTGACATGGTAAGTTGACATCTGTTTCTATACGTGCCACTAGTATACATGGTAAGTTGACATCTGTTTCTATACGTGCCACTAGTAGACATGGTAAGTTGACATCTGTTTCTATACGTGCCACTTGTGGACATGGTAAGTCGACATCTGTTTCTATACGTGCCACTAGTAGACATGGTAAGTAGGTATCTGTTTCTATACGTGCCACTTGTGGACATGGTAAGTTGATATCTGTTTCTATACGTGCCACTAGTAGACATGGTAAGTTGACATCTGTTTCTATACGTGCCACTAGTAGACATGGTAAGTTGACATCTGTTTCTATACGTGCCATTAGTAGACATGGTAAGTTGACATCTGTTTCTATACGTGCCACTAGTAGACATGGTAAGTTGACATCTGTTTCTATACGTGCCACTTGTGGACATGGTAAGTTGACATCTGTTTCTATACGTGCCACTAGCAGACATGGTAAGTTGACATCTGTTTCTATACATGCCACTTGTGGACATGGTAAGTTGACATCTGTGTCTATACGTGCCACTTGTGGACATGTTAAGTGGACATCTGTTTCTATACGTGCCACTAGTAGACATGGTAAGTTGACATCTGTTTCTATACGTGCCACTAGTAGACATGGTAAGTTGACATCTGTTTCTATACGTGCCACTTGTTGACATGGTAGGTTGACATCTGTTTCTATACGTGCCACTAGTAGACATGGTAAGTTGACATCTGTTTCTATACGTGCCACTTGTGGACATGGTAAGTTGACATCTGTGTCTATACGTGCCACTTGTGGACATGTTAAGTGGACATCTGTTTCTATACGTGCCACTAGTAGACATGGTAAGTTGACATCTGTTTCTTTACGTGCCACTTGTGGACATGGTAAGTTGACATCTGTTTCTATATATGCCACTAGTAGACATTGTAAGTTGACATCTGTTTCTATATGTGCCACTAGTAGACATGGTAAGTTGACATCTGTTTCTATACGTGCCATTAGTAAACATGGTAAGTTGACATCTGTTTCTATACGTGCCACTTGTGGACATGGTAAGTTGACATCTGTTTCTATACGTGCCACTAGTAGACATGATAAGTTGCCATCTGTTTCTATACTTGCCACTAGTAGACATGGTAAGTTGACACTTGTTTCTATACGTGACAATTGTGGACATGGTAAGTTGACATCTGTTTCTATACGTGCCACTAGTTGATTAGTTGAGTTGACATCTGTTTCCATACGTGCCACTTGTGGACATATTAAGTTGACACCTGTTTCTATACGTGCCACTTGTGGACTTGGTAAGTTGACATCTGTTTCTATACGTGCAACTTGTGGACATGGTAAGGTTAAATCTGTTTCTATACGTGCCACTAGTTGATATGGTGAGTTGACATCTGTTTCTATATGTGCCACTTGTGGACATGGTAAGTTGACATCTGTTTCTATACGTGCCACTTGTGGACATGGTAAGTTGACATATGTTTCTATACGTGCCACTTCTGGACATGGTAAATGTACATCTGCTTCTATACGTGCTACTAGTAGACATGGTAAGTTGACATCTGTTTCTATACGTGTCACTTGTGGACATGGTAAGTTGAAATATGTTTCTATATGTCCAACTAGTTGACATGGTAAGTTGACATCTGTTTCTATATGTGCCACTTGTGGACATGGTAAGTTGACATCTGTTTCTATACATACCACTTGTAAACATGGTAAGTTGACTTTTGTTTCTATACGAACCACTTGTTGACATGGTAAGTTGACATCTGTTTCTATACGTGCCACTAGTATACATGGTAAGTTTACATATGTTTCTATACGTGCCACTAGTAGACATGGTAAGTTGACATCTGTTTCTATACGTGCCACTTGTGGACATGGTAAGTTGACATCTGTTTCTATACGTGCCACTAGTTGATAAGGTGAATTGACATATGTTTCCATACGTGCATTTTGTGGACATATTAATTTGTCATCTGTTTCTATACCTGCCACTTGTGGACTTGGAAAGTTTACATCTGTTTCTATACGTGCCACTAGTTGATATGGTGAGTTGACATCTGTTTCTATACGTGCCACTAGTAGACATGGTAAGTTGACATCTGTTTCTTTACGTGCCACTTGTGGACATGGTAATTTGACATCTGTTTCTATACGCGCCACTAGTTGATATGGTGAGTTGAAATCTGTTTCTATATGTGCAACTTGTGGACATGGTAAGTTGACATCTGTTTCTATACGTGCCACTTGTGGACATGGTAAGTTGACATATGTTTCTATACGTGCCACTTCTGGACATGGTAAATGTACATCTGCTTCTATACGTGCTACTAGTAGACATGCTAAGTTGACATCTGTTTCTATACGTGCCATTAGTAGACATGGTAAGTTGACATCTGTTTCTATACGTGCCACTTGTTGACATGGTAGGTTGACATCTGTTTCTATACGTGCCACTAGTAGACATGGTAAGTTGACATCTGTTTCTATACGTGCCACTAGTAGACATGGTAAGTTGACATCTGTTTCTATACGTGCCACTTGTGGACATGGTAAGTTGACATCTGTTTCTATACGTGCCACTAGCAGACATGGTAAGTTGACATCTGTTTCTATACATGCCACTTGTGGACATGGTAAGTTGACATCTGTGTCTATACGTGCCACTTGTGGACATGTTAAGTGGACATCTGTTTCTATACGTGCCACTAGTAGACATGGTAAGTTGACATCTGTTTCTATACGTGCCACTAGTAGACATGGTAAGTTGACATCTGTTTCTATACGTGCCACTTGTTGACATGGTAGGTTGACATCTTTTTCTATACGTGCCACTAGTAGACATGGTAAGTTGACATCTGTTTCTATACGTGCCACTTGTGGACATGGTAAGTTGACATCTGTGTCTATACGTGCCACTTGTGGACATGTTAAGTGGACATCTGTTTCTATACGTGCCACTAGTAGACATGGTAAGTTGACATCTGTTTCTTTACGTGCCACTTGTGGACATGGTAAGTTGACATCTGTTTCTATATATGCCACTAGTAGACATTGTAAGTTGACATCTGTTTCTATATGTGCCACTAGTAGACATGGTAAGTTGACATCTGTTTCTATACGTGCCATTAGTAAACATGGTAAGTTGACATCTGTTTCTATACGTGCCACTTGTGGACATGGTAAGTTGACATCTGTTTCTATACGTGCCACTAGTAGACATGATAAGTTGCCATCTGTTTCTATACTTGCCACTAGTAGACATGGTAAGTTGACACTTGTTTCTATACGTGACAATTGTGGACATGGTAAGTTGACATCTGTTTCTATACGTGCCACTAGTTGATTAGTTGAGTTGACATCTGTTTCCATACGTGCCACTTGTGGACATATTAAGTTGACACCTGTTTCTATACGTGCCACTTGTGGACTTGGTAAGTTGACATCTGTTTCTATACGTGCAACTTGTGGACATGGTAAGTTGACATCTGTTTCTATACGTGCCACTAGTTGATATGGTGAGTTGACATCTGTTTCTATATGTGCCACTTGTGGACATGGTAAGTTGACATCTGTTTCTATACGTGCCACTTGTGGACATGGTAAGTTGACATATGTTTCTATACGTGCCACTTCTGGACATGGTAAATGTACATCTGCTTCTATACGTGCTACTAGTAGACATGCTAAGTTTACATCTGTTTCTATACGTGCCATTAGTAGACATGGTAAGTTGACATCTGTTTCTATACGTGTCACTTGTGGACATGGTAAGTTGAAATATGTTTCTATATGTCCAACTAGTTGACATGGTAAGTTGACATCTGTTTCTATATGTGCCACTTGTGGACATGGTAAGTTGACATCTGTTTCTATACATACCACTTGTAAACATGGTAAGTTGACTTTTGTTTCTATACGAACCACTTGTTGACATGGTAAGTTGACATCTGTTTCTATACGTGCCACTAGTATACATGGTAAGTTGACATATGTTTCTATACGTGCCACTAGTAGACATGGTAAGTTGACATCTGTTTCTATACCTGCCACTTGTGGACTTGGAAAGTTTACATCTGTTTCTATACGTGCCACTAGTTGATATGGTGAGTTGACATCTGTTTCTATACGTGCCACTAGTAGACATGGTAAGTTGACATCTGTTTCTTTACGTGCCACTTGTGGACATGGTAATTTGACATCTGTTTCTATACGCGCCACTAGTTGATATGGTGAGTTGAAATCTGTTTCTATATGTGCAACTTGTGGACATGGTAAGTTGACATCTGTTTCTATACGTGCCACTTGTGGACATGGTAAGTTGACATATGTTTCTATACGTGCCACTTCTGGACATGGTAAATGTACATCTGCTTCTATACGTGCTACTAGTAGACATGCTAAGTTGACATCTGTTTCTATACGTGCCATTAGTAGACATGGTAAGTTGACATCTGTTTCTATACATGTCACTTGTGGACATGGTAAGTTAAAATATGTTTCTATATGTCCAACTAGTTGACATGGTAAGTTGACATCTGTTTCTATATGTGCCACTTGTGGACATGGTAAATTGACATCTGTTTCTATACGTGCTACTAGTAGACATGCTAAGTTGACATCTGTTTCTATACGTGCCATTAGTAGACATGGTAAGATGACATCTGTTTCTATACATGTCACTTGTGGACATGGTAAGTTAAAATATGTTTCTATATGTCCAACTAGTTGACATGGTAAGTTGACATCTGTTTCTATATGTGCCACTTGTGGACATGTTAAGTGGACATCTGTTTCTATACGTGCCACTAGTATACATGGTAAGTTGACATATGTTTCTATACGTGCCACTAGTTGATAAGGTGAATTGACATATGTTTCCATACGTGCATTTTGTGGACATATTAAATTGACATCTGTTTCTATACGTGCCACTTGTGGACTTGGTAAGTTTACATCTGTTTCTATACGTGCCACTAGTTGATATGGTGAGTTGTCATCTGTTTCTATACGTGCCACTAGTAGACATGGTAAGTTGACATCTGTTTCTTTACGTGCCACTTGTGGACATGGTAAGTTGACATCTGTTTCTATACGCGCCACTTCTGGACATGGTAAATGTACATCTGCTTATATACGTGCTACTAGTAGACATGGTAAGTTGACATCTGTTTCTTTACGTGCCACTAGTAGACATGGTAAGTTGACATCTGTTTCTATACGTGCCACTTGTGGACATGGTAAGTTGAAATATGTTTCTATATGTCCAACTAGTTGACATGGTAAGTTGACACCTGTTTCTATACGTGCCACTTGTGGACATGGTAAGTTGACATCTGTTTCTATACGTGCCACTTGTGGACATGGTAAGTTGACATTTGTTTATATACATGCCACTTGTGGAAATGGTAAGTTGACATCTGTTTCTATACGTGCCACTAGTAGACATGGTAAGTTGACATCTGTTTCTATACGTGCCACTTGTGGACATGGTAAATTGACATCTGTGTCTATACGTGCCACTTGTGGACATGTTAAGTGGACATCTGTTTCTATACGTGCCACTAATAGACATGGTAAGTTGACATCTGTTTCTATACGTGCCACTAGTAGACATGGTAAGTTGAAATCTGTTTCTATACGTGCCACTTGTGGACATGGTAAGTTGACATCTGTTTCTATACGTGGCACTGGTAGACATGGTAAGTTGACATCTGTTTCTATACGTGCCACTAGTAGACATGGTAAGTTGACATCTGTTTCTATACGTGCTTCTTGTGGACATGGTAATTGACATCTGTTTCTATACGTGCCACTAGTGGATATGGTAAATTGACATCTGGCTCTATACGTGCCACTTGTAGACATGGTAAGTTGACATCTGCTTCTGTTAGTGCCACTTATGGACACAGTAATTTTTGACATATCTACTTTATACTTTCCACTCGTGAACATCGTAAGCTGAAAGTCAATTTTATACTTGGCACTCTAGGACATGGTAATTTTATATCTATTTGTATAAGTTCCACTTAAGAACAGGATTAGTTTATATCAAGTTTAATACATGCTACTCTTGGATATTTTAGATTCATATATATATATATATATATATTTATTCTGACTACGTGTGTATATAGATTATTATCTATTTCTTGATATTATGTAACTGTGTTCTCATATCACCCCCCCCCAACTCCAGCTGCCAGACATGAGCAACCACCTCGACTCCCTGTTGATCAGGGGCGGACACGAGGCCAAGGTGGTGGCCCTACTCCACACAGGCGGACTTCTGATCGGCGCCGGCATCATCATCTTCGTCGTCAACATCAGCGCGTACATCTCAGTCTAACAGCTGCCTTGATGGGTGTGCTGTACACCACTCTCCCCGTGAGGACGTACATCTATGTACACCCCAGTGTACGGCTGACGTCATGTACACTATACCTCCTGCAGAACAAAACCCCCTGCACATCTCTCCAACCATAGGATGGGCTCAAACGATAACACATACCAAATGATGTTCTAATAATAATCACCAATGAAGTTCAAGTTTATGTCTTACGTCATTTACTTTTCGATCTTTTCTACCAGCGATGAAACCTTATTACAAATAGTAGTTCTTCGGGCGTTAGATGAAGCAAATAAAATAAAATTTAGACAAATTAGTAATGGGAGATAATTAAGGATATAAAAATGCGTGTTATCACCCTTTTTTAATTTTTTAGAAAATTCTTGGGAACTTAGTAATTTCCTGTTTTATTTATTTGTTTATTTTTTTTAATATTTATATATATATATATATATATATATGTATGTATTTTTAAAGTAAATGTGTCTTATAATAAATTTATCTTACCAATGTAATAAAGCTCATCGGATCAAAATTGACTTTTAAAAGATATATAAGCAGATTATAAAATAATGGTTGAATATTGTGTAAATGGGGGTTAGCCGTAAACCGTATTGTAATGTTTGCGTCAACTTCAACATCTCTGACCCATAAACAACACTAAATTGTCCCGTTAAAAGTGTGATGAAAGTTTTGAAAAAAAATTACGCTCTTTGAACGTGGACTGCAACGTCAAGGCAACAGCACATAGGGCACATCTACGACACATTGGACCTTCAACACCTCGAGGTTCAAAGTGCTACCGCGGCTGCAATGTACTTGAGTAGCTTAGAAGTGAAGAAATCACCTCTGTATTGTTAGCCGCTCACTTTATTTAATGGCAGTGTGTAACTAAATACTGGCGTAACTAGGGAGGGGCTCACTAATGCCCCCCCCCCGACTAGCTAGCTATATGCGTGTCGTGTAAATTGTAAGAAAAAGAAGAAAAGGGACTGCATTCAGGCCAGGGGGGCGGTGAGTTTTTTAACAGGTGTAGGCTAAGTCTGAGAGAGACACAACGACGCTATCTTGGTGTGTCTTTATCAGACTTACTCTCACCCCGGGCCGATAACTTCTTTTGTAAACAAACCTAAACTCACTAACTTCACTTCTCATTTACTTCTCATTGTAAGGGGCGCAAACTGACAACTACCCCCTCCCTGCGGTTACGCCCATGATACCAAATACTCATGCATCCTTTTCTATTGTTAAGTTTTCACAGCAGTAATCCTTGCGTTGCCAGTGAGCAATCAGAGTTACGGAGTTGTCTTTCATTTGTCTGTATTCCTTGTCAAAGTCCGGCATTCTTATTTAATGGGTTTTCCCCCTTTGTGTGCGTGTGTGTTTGTGTATGTGTTTGTGTGTGCGTGCATGCCTGAGTGTGTGTTTGTGTGTGTGTTTTGTGTGTGTGTGCGTGCATGTGTGTGTGCATGTGTGTTTATTGTGTTTGTTAATGTTTTACCTTAGTGTTTATTGTGCGATCTCATTTCTTATGTTACTCTATAATATTCAAGATTTTTCTCTAAAACTAACAGAAACGAATGATGTGCGTCTATTTCATGTGCGTTATTTGTGCTTCAAATGATTGCACCACACTCCCCGTCATTTACTGCAAAATAGTGTTCTTTTATCTGGCAATTGTAGTATATCTCTGTTGAACATTTCTTATCAGAGATAAATTAGAAACAACTAAGAGAAAAACATTCATGAATACTACTAGAAAAAGCATTTTGAAAACACCTTCAGAAAAAAAATTGTTTTTATAAAATGATGCCATAAAAAAGAATGTAGACTAATTTTTAATATTTGGGGCAATTAAATAAAAATTATGCAAATACCGAAACACATACACACACACACACACACACACACACACACATATTTAACTGCACTAACGACTCACAGTCACACTCTAAAATAATATTAATATTTATTCTATTGTTGTAATGCATGTTTTTATATATCACATTTCTTATTAAACGCTGTGAAATCATTAAACAATTACTTACAAAAAATGTTTGTGTTTCCTTGTCATTATCATAAAATTTCAAGTGACGTTTTTTTAATCTTCTTATTTTCCATTTTTCCATACTTGCTTTGGATTAGATAGAGATTTTGCCATTATATTTTAAAAATACACTACACATATTTTTGCACGAATTTCACTTGTGTTTGGTTTGGTATTTTAGATTCCACTTGATAGCTTTAATCCTGCTTCTTGCCATTCTGTCTATGACATTTCTCTTATTCTAGGAGTGTTATGTTTATATATGTGTCATGCTACGTATGTCAAACATGTGACATGTTCAACTGTAAGTTGGTCATTGAACAATGTAATTTTCAGTTTTCCACAATTTTCACTGAATAAAAGGTGCCTGCAATTAGCGGAGTAGCTTGGGTATGCCGCCAGGGACAACTGCCCTCCCTGCCCCCCTTGCTACGCCATTACCTCGCACATCGGAACATTGACCAGTTTTGTTGTTGTTTTTTTTCGTCAGAATATTTTTTCCACATCTGAAAACAAAATGTAAAATTTTAATTAATTTCATGGAAAGCTTTTGAGGATATCCAAAACCCTTTAGGGGCGTGTTCAAGAAGAAGACGAGTTGGCGCAAGGCTGATCATGAGTGAACTGACGTTGAACCAACGGCGAGTCAATTTCTATTGGCAAGACCTTGTGGTTTATCTTATTAGTCCTGAGAATGTTAGATAAAAGATAATAACAAATAACATAACATTCTATTCGTCCACATGATTGTAAGCTCTCCAACATTGTTACGTGTAATCAGTTAACAGGCGCCCATCTTAGAGTGTTTGATTCTGAAATATTTATCAATTAAGTTTTATTGCACGACAAGTTTCTTTTCATAATGTCATTATTTTGTGTGGTGATTCAGAATTTTAAATTACCTGCATTAAATCACAGAATGACGCAAGTCGATCGCTAAAAAATTTCTCATCTTATGTTGCAGTTTTATTTCTTGCAGTTTATTTAATAACTAGTTATCGTAATAAAATGTATCATTTTATTTGCATTTACTTCTCGTGGTTGAAATGTTATATTAGATATAAACAAAATCCAATTAGTAACTTATCCCATTCCAAGATAGCAGCTATACGGTCCCAATAGATATACGGTCCCAATAGCTATGCGGTCCCAATAGCTATACTGCCCCAATAGCTATATGGTCCCAACAGATATATGGTCCCAATAGCTATACGGTCCCAATAGCTATACGGTCCCAATAGCTATACTGTCCCAATAGCTATACAGTCCCAATAGCTATATGGCCCCAATAGCTATACGGTCCCAATAGCTATATGGTCCCAATAGCTAGACGGTCCCAATAGCTATACGGTCCCAATTGCTATACGGTCCCAAAAGCTACAATGTCCCAATAGATATACGGTCCCAATAGCTATATGGTCCCAATAGCTATACGGTCCCAACAGATGTACGGTCCCAATAGCTATACGGTCCCAATAGCTATATGGTCCCAATAGCTATATGTTCCCATCAGATATACAGTACCAATAGCTATATGGTCCCAATAACTATACGGCCCCAATAGCTTTGTCATTATTGTATTTTACATTTAAATTTATTTAATGATTATTTTGTTTCTTTTTTTTTAATTTACAAAATTTCAATTGCTTCTAGTTTTTCAATTTTAAATTAATTCGTAACGGGATCCCCGGGGCTAAATTTATTACATTTTGACATCTTTGTTAAACCATACAAATTTTGACATCTAAGTTAAACCATACAAAATTTTTATTTGAAAAAAAAATTCAACGCCCCCCCCCCTCTTTTTCCACGTAAAGCTACAGAACCAAAGGTCCTAGTTGCTTCAGATGTGCAATGAATACAAATTAAGTACTCTAGCACTTGAATATACGTTCCCTATATTAGAGTTGCACACCTCAAGTTACTTGTTATATTTGGTTGTACAACGATAACACGCTAAGAACTATGTACTAGAAAATAAAATAACGACAATCCTAACAAAAAATATATATTAATTTTGGTTATTTCCCCATACTCCTATTACTTAATTTACAAACTTTGGAAGGGGAGAGAATCGAGTTTAGTTTTCGACTGCCCACGATGCAATACTCTTGTGGACATTCTTACTATGGACCAGGGGTGGCCAGAAAAGTAGTAACTGAGAACCACTTTAGCAATAAATAAAAATTGTTTAGAGCCGCAATGAGGCACTATGAGTTGCGACCAATGTTCCCTTTAAGCTGCGCGGCTTTACGGCCGCGCAGATATCGTACCGACGCCGCGCAGCAGCTTAGAATTACCGCGGATCTAATTTTGTAAACAATTTTTAAAAATGCACAAAAAATTGATGCTGTGCAAGTTTGAACACGAGTTTTTTGGCTCTGCACACGGACCAACGAATCTTAGAGGGAACATTTAATTTTGTTACGACCCAACGTGCAATGAAAAATTCATAATTCTAATTTATTTTTATTTATTTTTATCGAATTTAATGATTTAAACATTTTATTTGTTGTAACACTAACCTTATGTTGAAGAAATATATAAATATATAAATATATAAATATATATATATATATATATATATATATATATATATATATATATATATATGCATTACAATTACACAATTAACAAAATTAAAATATTTAAAATTTATGAATACAAACACACTGCCTATCGAATCATAATCAACCCTAATTGTGCTGAAAAACCTTTCTTCTCTCAAGTTTCATTAAATCTGGTAGGTAGCTAGTAGTTGTGGTGCGGTTCTGTCAGAATAAAGTCCTTTAGCATGAGCAATATTCCAAGCGAGTGCATAACTTGCCTCATAAAAAAGTTGAAGTGACAAATTTTTTGCTGAGAGCAGAAAGTAGTGTCTGCTGCTGACACATTCCAGACCTTAACTCAGAAAGCTTGTTTTTTAGCAAAAACCTTTGTTTCGGTCAAGATTTTTTTTTAAATGTCATTAATTTGTTGTATTATATATTTCAAAGGAAAATTGTTAATTTCATAAATTGTTCGCGAGCCGCAATCTGAACACAGAAGAGCCGCATGCGGCTCGCGAGCCACCATCTGGCCACCGTTGCTATAGACAAACGTGCACCCTCTTGGTTGATGGTCTCGATGACCTGCCAGTGAGAAACTCCTTTTTTTAATCCTTTATATTAACTCGTGGTGTCTGTATGAGCCCTTGCTTGATTGATTTTCGCCAAAAATTTGGATCGATTTTTAACCCACTTCCTCGTAAGCTAGTGAGCTGAAATTTTGCAGGCAGTTTCGTGCCAATGATAAAAACAAAGTATCAATAAGGTGCGTATTTTATTGACAACACTTTTTATAAACATATTCCTGATCGGTGCGAATTATATTAAACATGATTTACGACACATAACTACAATTTTGTATTTTTGGATGGTCTTGCGCTGCGTATAATAATGAACATTCTTTTAGTTATAAATAAAGGATTTATAGTCAAAAACTTGGTTTTTACGGGTTTTTTTTTCTGAACCCTTTTCTTTTTATTACACGCTTTTATTTAACTCACACTGTTTGTATGTTGTATCCATCCATCCCTCCGTCAAATCTTATAACGTAAAATTAAACCACTTCTGATGGTCCTAGAGATCTGAAAATTTTACCACAGATAGATCTTGGATGACAATGCATTGTATAAAAATTACTGATCGATCGAATGTACCGTAATAAAATTAATGCATTTTAGTTGATGTCTACATTATCACTCACATCAGTAAACCATATATCAATTCGCCCTAGAGGGATACAAGTAATTTCAATGTGTTGATGTCAGAAGTGGTTTGTAAAGAGATTTTATTATATGTTTAAAAAGAGCGAAATTTCGTCAGGCCTGCTGATCAAATCTTTAGTGTCATCGATTGCCGAACTGGAGGTACTTCGTTCAATTTTCAGCTGGGGAAAATGTTTTTCATTTAATAAATATATTTGTAATTTATCTTTTTAATATTCTACCTTTTTACCATTGTCACATTTAAGTTATTGACAATGAAGATAACTAATTAAATTGAATTGATTATGTCGAAAAGTTGATTTAAAAAATTTTGATACTAAAAAGTAGAAAATAAAATATTTAAAAAATCTTTTTTTAAAAAGGAGACGCTTTATTTACATATAGAAAGTGCACTAAAAATAAAAAAATATCTATGATAACAGGTGAATTCCGTGAACCTATCCACTGCACATAAAAGCCATGGGTGCTCATCGAAACTCTCTATCTAAGGCTGACAAACCATATACCATATACAAATTTGTATGAATATTAATAAACATTAAACGTTTCACAACTTTGATCACATACGTGCTACTATCATATTAATTAGAAATATTTATATATATGCAAAAGAATAGTTGCGAATAGAAATGAGTTGTGTTGGGCGCCCCACGCTTTTATGTGCAGTGGATATGTTCACGGAATTCACCTGTTATCAGAGAAAAAAATTATTTTAGTGCACTTTCTATATGTAAAAAAAGCGTGTCCTTTTAAAAAAAAATATTTTTTTAATAATTTATTATTACATTGATCTTCCAGCTTGTTCGTTCGTTTGTGAATCTTTTGCCTGTTATTAAAGAGAAACCATTTGATCTCGGAACCAGGTGCCAAATATGGTGATAATAAATTATTCGACTTTTCGCGCTGTCAAACAAAATCCAAATGCACGCGTTTATTTAGCCCAATGTATTACACACAACATCTCCACGTACTTGCTAAACCGACCCATATTTAGTGAAACCATAATTCACACCCACTTCATATCTCATTACGTCATTAACTACAAGAATGGCACACGATAATTTAATCAAACAACGATAACAAACGGTCTAGAAAATAACATTTCATTATGTGTCTCTTAGCAGTTCTCTATCGTCAGGGAAAATGTGGACCATTAAACTGAAAGAAGCTGATTAAAATGCATTAGGATACATTCCACATGTTTGAAGCTAGAGCAGACAATCCGTTGTTTTCCAGCTCTGAGCGTAAACTCCTCGGGTCGGCCTCGTCTGGTGGGCTGCATAGTACATTAAAAGATCAACGCTGGTTTCCGGTTTGACCTATACATGCAGTCTTGGTGTCCTGGGGATCTTGTGGTGAGCTTTTCTACAGTGTCTGCGACCAGGTGACAGAGACGATAATGACCCGGGATGTCAGCGTTGGTCGGTCTGTGTAGTAGCCTCATGTTGGACATTGGTCTGCTTGCCTCGAAAAGTGAAAATCGTTTATCCTGAAGAGTGGGCCTAGAATGTATCAGTCACATTTCTGTCACCTATCACCACCCCGAGATCCAATGTAAGAGTGGGGGGGGGGTACTCTAAATTTAAAAAAAACGTTTGGAGTTTTTATAACAACGGTAATAAGTCCAATTGTGTTTTAATGTCAGTAAGATTATAACAACGGTAATAAGTCCAATTGTGTTTTAATGTCAGTAAGATTATAACAACGGTAATAAGTCCAATTGTGTTTTAATGTCAGTAAGATTATAACAACGGTAATAAGTCCAATTGTGTTTTAATGTCAGTAAGATTATAACAACGGTAATAAGTCCAATTGTGTTTTAATGTCAGTAAGATTATAACAACGGTAATAAGTCCAATTGTGTTTTAATGTCAGTAAGATTATAACAACGGTAATAAGTCCAATTGTGTTTTAATGTCAGTAAGATTATAACAACGGTAATAAGTCCAATTGTGTTTTAATGTCAGTAAGATTATAACAACGGTAATAAGTCCAATTGTGTTTTAATGTCAGTAAGATTATCTTGTTTTTTTTTATTCTTAGCAACAACTCTTTCATGAGATTCCTCCCCCCTCCCCCCCGGCCCACCCGAACACTCTAAATGTTCACGTAAACACCCAGCCAATCTTATAGAATATAGACAAATAAACTACAATGAACTGCACATATTTATAATTACAATGACGTCCCGTTACTAATTTGTAAATTAACTTGGAGGAAGATTTTTAACGCTATTTTTTAAATTAAATAACAGAACCAATACTCAGGGTGCGGTCCTACTTTACCTATCATTGACCTATCCTTGACCTATCGCCCTTACGTGTATCATATCTGAGCCAGCACCATGTCATTGTGACCTCGTAGTTTTTCCTGCGTCCATTCAATTCTTGTCATTTGACGCCCACTTCCTGTTCAAAATGGATGCCCGTGGTTACGAAGGGTTTAAATTTCGGGCGTTTCTTTTAATTATTTTCACTTTATTTCCGATCGGAGTAAAGCCTGCAAGTGACTTTCAGAACCTTTCTGTGGCCAATGATGCTCGGGGGTTGATACAACGCTATGTTCTGAATAACACATTAGGTGATGACGCAGTTGGAGTGAGTCAGGAACAATTCATCGTCTTCTTGGAAAAAACAACGTTGCACTCGACCGAGTTCATCGAACATAATTTGCTTGGAGAGTGCAAAGATGTGGATAAGAATTGTTCAAGGAAGGCGGAGGTGAATATTGGTATTTAGCGTCACGTTCATGCACAAACCATGTTGATAACTATAACCAAACCTTACCAGGAATCGGTATCTTCTACGGTTTTAGGGTGAAATTTTGTTAAGAACATGTTCTTCCTACTTGCGATGGCCAGAAGTATCTCCTTGTCTTAAGTTTGAAATTTTTACTTCGTGCCTCACGGAGTTTGATTCCAAAGGGAAATACTGGAAACGATAGAGAATGTAATTCCCGAGTTATGATCACACGAAATGCCATAAGGATTCCTTTTTTGAAAATAAATATTGGTTTTTTTTGTCGTTTGATTAAAACTAGGGCTGTTATCGATTAATTTAAATTTAATCGTTAACTTTTGAAAAATTATCGATTAATTAATCGATAATTTCGATTAAAGCAAAAAATAGAAATTTATGACGTCATTAAACTGAACATTTCTCACGGACATTGAAAATTACGAATATTTTGAACTAAATTTTATGACAATGTGTTGATACTTGATCGGATGTTTGTGCTGAAGGTGGTACGTCAGCGGTGTATTTGATCCTTTAAAAGAGAATTGTTTATGGCAGTGAACACAGTAAACCTTTTCACCATCTTCGACTTTGCCATCCGCAGTTAGCTTAAAAACAAATATTTTGCACAATTTTCTAGTTATATGTTTAAATTTAACTGCGCTGATGCTGTCAGCCATTTTTTAGTTGACGTCTGCCGGTTCACATAAAGTAATAAAATAAATTATAATATTAGGCGGGAGAAGTTTGTACGTAAAAAATATATAAATTATTATTAATTATTAATAATTAATTATTTATTAATAAAAAATTTTAAAAATATTATAAATATTCTTTAACTTTAACAGAATTTTTATCTATTAAAATATTTTAAAGATTAATCGAGAAATTAATCGTTAATTTCCGCAGCCCTAATTAAACTAGAAAAGTAATATAACCTTGATTTCTAGAAATACATTCCGATGACACATGACACTTGCTTCTGTCTACATTTTGTTTGAACGTGTGAGTGCGCGTGCTTTCCCCGAGCGCAGTGGCGTAGCTAGGGTAATGTGCGCCCGGGGACATGACACAAATTCTGCGCCCCTTGTCGGACAAAAAAAAATTGAAATTTTACGGTTTATATGGTTCATTTTCGAAGCATTTAGTATTTTAATTAAATAGAATACAGAATAATATTTCTCTATGCGGTTGTAAACAATTTATTTGAAAAAAAACTCTACTAATTATACATGACTCGAATAGACATAGTCTACAAAAAATTGATCCTCCTTGATTTGAATGGCGCAAACTCGTCAATCACGTTGTCAAAATTAATATTCTCACGTGTTTCTCTTTCGATGCTAAGAAGTGCAAGATCACTAAGACGACTTGTCCCATTGATCACGTAAATTAGACAAAATAAGCATTCTGTTTGCTGAAGGACCGATCACAGTTTCAGTTGAAACAGCAGTTGTTAGAAGTATTTCAAGTGAAATGCGCAGATTCGGAAATCCTTCATCTCCATATGAAACAATAAAACAAAGAAGATCCAAAAGAGTTTCCGGTAGAACTTCAGTCCGGTTACTGAGCAGCATTTTTCAGTCTCCGGTTTCTGTGCACAATTCGTGACCATTGACGTCAGTGTCATATAAATTAGCAAAATCTAAGCAATTTTAACGAAGTGTATCTACTTTTGTCTCAGCAAGAAGAGTTTTGACGTCTAGTAAAATTCCAAATTTGTTGTATAGGTTTTTAGACGTAAAACCCGTATTAATATCTCTTTTTGGAGTCTATCAATTACGCTGTTCATATCACGTGAAATTTCTTCTTATGCAGAAAGTCCTGCATCTCTTGTTAATTCTCCAGGCATCCTCCTTCTGTCAACCTCGATTCCCAAAGTTGTGCATATTCTTTTCCATTGTCTACCGCAACCTGGCTCAAATTATCACGAATGTTGACAATTTCTGACTCAAGCGATTCAAGATCAGATGCTGCTTCCTTGAAATTCACAGTAGGATTCTGCAACCGTTTCTGGACACAATCAATTTTCCCAAGTATGATGTGCAAGAAATGTAACAAAAATAGGAAGTTAAAGTTTAATATACATACCAGCAAAGCTTCTGCATCACTTCTGGTGTCAGGCGTCATATTTTTATGTTCTAATAATTTTTCCAACAGCCCTACCAGTTCATCTAGTCCTCATAGATAGCTTTAACAGCTTCTGATCGTGCACTCAAACGTGTTTCAGACTCCCTCTTCATTGTGATGGGCACAACTCTTTTTAATTATTCCCAACGAGTTGTTGAACGAGAGAAAACAAAAATTTATACTTTCAACTGTTCCAAAAAACATGATAGTAACTGGATCCTGTTTATCTGAGTATACTCTTGCTAAGTTTAATCTGTGGTTGTCACAGTTGATGCACGATGTTCTGTGATTTATGTCACATATTTGCTGTATGTCCAGTCATTACAGCAGCATGGTCATAACATTGTGACCAACAGTCGGCTAATGGTGTGCTATTAGATTCCAGTTTCTCTAAGATAACTCTTTCAAGGCTTGCTGCGTCTTTGGAATGTATCTGTACAAAACCTAAAAATGATTATTTGATGGTTACTTTTTTAGTTTGAAAATCGACATCCAAAAATCTGATGACTTGAGAAAACTGTTCCCGGTGTCCTAGATCGATAGTTGAGCCAAGTAAGATACCGTAGTACTTGTTTTTTCTGATTTCACTCAACAGCTGATTCCTTAAGTCAATGTAAGTAGGTGGATAATTTTATTTTGGATTTCCGGTGAAAAATAAGATACTGAACCTGGATTATCTCGGGCATGTTGTAGATGTTTTTCTAACAGTGTATCATATTGAGCAACAAGTTTGATCACAGAGAGACAGGAAAGAGAGGCGGTGTCTGCTGTTTCATATGAAAGGAATCCAACTTGCTTTGACATACCGATGGAAGCCCGTGAGAGGAGAGACCTTCCCTCCTCTCCCACACTTAACGCCCTCCACATTGGGATTGGGGAAGTAAGATTTTTTTAAAGAGTCACAGCATGCAGCAAAGGGACGTGAATTAACCATTCTGTAAGCCAGTGGTTCTCAATCTTTTGAGATTCAATAACCACTTGAAAAATGTGTGTCTTAGCTACGGACCACTACTAAATATTGTGCTACTGCCGTGCTGGAACGTTAAATATAATAATACTGTGTATATAGCTAGCTATAAGTAATATACATGTTAGTTAGTAAAACTATACTAATATGCTACGATTTGCGTGCTCCAAAAACAATTTTGTAATGGCTTTCTTTTGTAACGAACAAATGTCATTTATATTAGTCTCATAGTCTTCTTATTTAATTCTACTTGCTTACTATAAAAAAAACACTTTAATTCATAAATATTAGTTTGTATTAAAATGACTGCCGTATTAGTTTATTTACTACGAACGATGTTTTGTTTTTATTTTAAGCAATGCAGAAAATTCATTTTCGCAAAGTTGCAAAAGGTAAACGTATTTTAAAAGCTAGCTGAGACAGTTAGGAGTACTCAACATTTCATTGAGCCGACTTTCTGATGCAAGCATATTCAAAGTGGTATCGCTGGTCAGTTCAATGAATTGGTTTAATTACGATGTTGGCCATTTTTTTATTTGATGAGTGAATGTGTGCGAGATTAGGACTGGACACCCACGAAAAACCACTGAACGTTAAAAATCACAAAAGTAGAATTTAAATTGGTTCTGCATTGATTTAATATGACCAGAAATCAAATTTATCAACAATTTGTTTATTTATTTCAGCATTTTCTGGTTTCTCGGTGGTTTCGTACAATTGTTCAAACATCTCAAAGGTACCTTGAAATAATCTTCTTGTCCAAAGAGTAAGATTTTTCTGAGAGTAATTAAATGTGTCTGCTTTCCTTGCCGAGTTGAATTAAATTTATTGAGTTCTTCAAAAATTTCAGCCTAATAAGCCAGAACAGCAACCCATAAGCTATTGTTCAAATGATCAACAAGCTTTGAGTTTTTTCTACAAGAAACTCTCTTACGTCATCATGTTATTTAAACAGTCTGATAACCAGCGAACTTCAGTTTACATCAGCAACTGTTAATTTTCAAGATTATATTCGAACATAAGAAATCAAAGAGACGAGAATTTAATAGACGAGCCTTGATAAAATGTAAAAACTATTTAGGCAAGATTAAAAATATATTTTAAGTCTGCGTTAATTCTTTAACTTGCTAGTCTTTCCCGATGAATCATACAGTGCGTAAATTTCATGCTTTGCTCACGGACCACTGGTGCTCTGCAGACCACAGGTTGAGAACCACTGCTTTAAGCTACTCCTTTTTCTTGTTTTGGTCATTTTGGTTGCTTTTAGTGTCGTCTCTGTCTACTCTATTAATTTCTATTAATAGAATCGCCTTTGCCTCTTACTGCTTCCCTAGTCTCATTCCCAGCAACTCACTGTTTTTGTTTTGCCATCAGAAATTCATCATTGTGGATGTGTCATTTATTTATGAGTAGAATGGTGCCCCATAACGCTCAATGGGGGCGCCAAAATCATACTTGCCAAATGGTTTGTAATGAAGATATTTTCGGAGCTCCAAAATTCAATCTTGCAAACGTATTTGGGATACAATAGTTTACATCAAAATGAAATTGAGTAATGAATTTTAACACCCATTTTGGCGCCCCCTAACGTGGCGCCCGGGGACATATGTCCCCCCCCTGCCCCCCCCTCGCTACGCCACTGCCCGAGCGTGAGTTGTGTTAGTTTCTGTATGTGTGCTTTAGCGTGTGTGAGCGAGTTGATAAGTGGATGTGTTCGCATGCATGTATTAGAGTGTTTGTGAAAATGTCCAAGGTAATAAAATAATAATTTTAAGTTTTTGTTTAATTATCGATAACTAAAACGGCCCACGGCGTAGCATACGCCGCAGACTTTCTCATGGATAGTGCAAAGAAAGGGGTGAAAGAATGGACACAAACTACAGCACGAAGAAATCAAAACGACGCGAGTGAAAGTCGGTGGAGGGAGGGAACCACTGACACATTGTTGGTCTCGAGACATTCGCAGTGCGGTTATCTACCTGCCCACCACCATATCTTGCCAACCATAAACTGTGATTGGCCGACCCCAGCGAGGGTCAGCCATGTTCCCAAAAAAAGGGGAAAAGAACGGGCACAAACATACATTTTTAAAAATTAATAAAATAATCTTTTCGCTGGGGCTTGAACCCAGGAACTTCCTTGTGTAAGGCGACGTAATAACCACTGCACTACGAATCACATGTTATTATGTGAAGGAGCAACGCAAGTGAACGCAAGAACCACTGTTGGTCTCAAGACCATAAACTGATTGGTCGAACCCAGCGAGGGTCATTGGTCATGCTCATTTGCACATATTCGCTTTGGTGAATTATTTATGTTACGGCCAAAGCCTGAAATCGTCCAATTCGCGAAATGGCCGGCCAATTCGCGAAGTGGTCAATGTCAGCCGGCCAGTTCACGTAATGGCTAGCGTCGATTGGCGAAAGCCCGAAGAAAGAAAACATGAGCAGATTGAAGGTTGACTAGTAAGATTTCATACTTAAAATTGATTGTTAATTACAAATGATAGCGAAACCAGGGACTGTTCGTTGGCTGGCACATGTTACATAATTACATGTTACGAGGGCTAGACTAAGTGACGACCACATGACCCCTGTGTAGGCAAGACTTATGGGCAAGGTAAATAAAGGGGGTGGGCAGAGAGAATGTGCGTACCTTTATCTGACCACATGGCCTTTTTATTGTCCGATTACATCGGATCGAGATGGGGGTGGCGGTGGATAGGATTGGAAGGACTTTCTACCTCAGAAAATGCGCACATACCACAATCATGAATTCGCATTGAATATTAACAGGTTGTCAGTGTATAAACATTTTTTCAATCAACCTATCATAAATTCAACGTTAAAAATAACTATTCCATACTGTTTTTAATTTTTAATAGATAATTATAGTATATTACATTATTTTTTATACCAAAAATAAATATTTAAAAAATCATTTACAAAGACAAAAAATAAAATAAAACTATTTTAAGGTGTTTAAAACAAAAGGGTCGAAACGTGCTGTGATCGAATCGGCATGGATTTGTTCATCTGCTGATTTAGCACTTTCCAGTACAGAACAACGTGTCGTAGCTAACAATTAATGATAAGTTAATAGCCTCAGTATACTTAGTATTGTGTTATCACACCCCACGGCACATGCTATACGTGCCCTATGACTTATCTTTTCAACTGGAAACGTTGATTGGGACGTTATAAATTCGAGTAATACAGTACTCACACTGAAATAGGGCCGGCTTTAAGCATAGCAAACTAGGCAGCCGCCTAGGGCCTCCGATTAGTCTTATAATTAGTGGGGTCCTCCCACAAGAATCTTTCCATAATTATTTTTTTATTTTTCTATTACATTTAGGGCCACCAAATTAACTTCGCCTAGGGCCTCCAATTCCCTAAGTCCGGCCCTGACTGAAACATGTGTGTCAGAAAATAAGAACTAGTCACAATGTCTGGACCTTCTCCGAAAAGGAAAGACTAACGCAATATCAATAATATCGTCACAGCTTGGCACCCTTTTCATACCACGTACATGCCAACACACCAGAAGCGATTGATGTGCCGCTAACCGGGCATTATTCCTTACCAATTCAGGCTTAACCAAGGATACCCAGCCACTTCGCGAATTGGCCGGCCAAAGCCCGAATTACAATTGTTAGTTGTAAGTACTTCCGGCGTTGGCCAGACACGTCGGCCACTTCGCGAATTGGCCGGCCAATTCGCGAATTGGCCGACTTAGGGCTTTGGCCGTAGCATATATATCGATTCTCAAGAAATAGAATCGTGTGTCTAAGTTAAACATATTTTACATACTTCTTCTGGCGCACAAGATGAGTCAAAATGTATCTCTTTTTTATAAAATTATATATTAGGTAACATTTCAGATATAAATGATGATATAAAAATTGTTTACTTATATTGTTTACTTTTCAATACAATCAATGGTTTATAACGTTTGTGAAAATGTTGCACTCTTCTGGCAAAAACATTTCTATTCAAATGGTAAGATTAGAATGGCAAAATGCACACATCAAAATTCCTTTCGTATGCAACACTTTAGAGAATGTGAATACGGCGTCCAATGAAATGGAAATGTAGACGTTGTACTATTTTCCGAATGATTATATTATTCGAAAAGGTTGGAATAGTCCCCAAAGGAGAGGGTGTAGAGAAGTGTTAAAGTTTATGGTTCCGTGACGTTTCAAACCCGGACGTTTCGACACTGCCCATTCGAGCACAGGACGTTTCTTCACTGCCCATTCGAGCACAGGACGTTTCTACACTGCCCATTCGAGCACAGGACGTTTCTACACTGCCCATTCGAGCACAGGACGTTTCAACACTGCCCATTCGAGCACAGGACGTTTCTACACTGCCCATTCGAACACAGGACGTTTCGACACTGCCCATTCGAGCACAGGGCGTTTCGACACTGCCCATTCGAGCACAGGACGTTTCGACACTGCCCATTCGAGCACAGGACGTTTCTACACTGCCCATTCGAGCACAGGACGTTTCGACACTGCCCATTCGAGCACAGGACGTTTCGACACTGCCCATTCGAGCACAGGACGTTTCGACCCCGAAAAAATAGCTCTTTCATATTGTTTACATTTGTATTAGATAATAATATTAAACTATATTAAATTTCCGAAAACAATTAAATAAAATTTTAAAATAATAAATAATTTTACGGTGTAGAAAAAAGGGTGGAACGGTCCGTGGTCGAAATGTCGTGGCGTCGAATCGTCCAGGGTCGAAATGTCCGACCACCGAAGTTTATGACCCCATATTTAAGTTTGAGACAGGGAAACGTGAAAAAAAAGGGAGGTGGGTAATTATTTGCAATGGAGCAAATTTTGGGGATTTAGTGGTGAGGGAAATAGGTTAAAGTTATTTGACATTTATGAATAGAGCGTCATATTTAATACAAATATATTACAGATTCCGAGAATGATTGCTTTAGGTCTCAGGATTCGTTTAGGTTTCGTATTGACGAAATCAATACGGCTAACCAAACGAAAAAGTACAGATTTTTATCTCCGTACAGTATATTAAGAATACCTAAAATGAAATTTAAGTTTTAATTTAAGTCTATTTTTAAAATTACTATTCATATATTTTAGAACAATCATCATTAGAGATTATTATAAACATGAAGGTGATGCCTCAAATTAAAGGAATAAAAATTTGCTCATAGCCAATAAGATTGCATTTTTTTTTCAATTATGCAGGCTACGCTGTTTCATTTTCATTGCATTTGAAACCGCTTTTGGTGAGTGGGGGAAAAACAAAACAATACTAATATTGTTCACATCTATATATATAATTCTCTACGTCGCCCAACCATACGGGACACCACGCACGCATGCCGACTCTCTAACCCTCCTCCCGCCCCCTTCACCAAAGCGAGTATTTGCAAACGAGCATGACGAATGACCCTCGCTGGGGTCGACTAATGTCTTGAGACAAACAATTGTCCTTGCGTTCACTTTCATTGTGCCTTCACAGAACAACGTGAGATTTGTAGTGTACTGGTTATCACGCCCGCCTTATACGGGGAAAGTCCTGGGTTCAAGCCCCAGCGAAAACATTGGTTTTATTTTAATTTTAAAAAATGTCTGTTTGTGTCCATTCTTTTAGCCCTTTATTGCCAACATGGCTGACCCTCACTAGGGTCGGCCAATCACAGTTTATGTTTGGCAAGCTAATGTGGTAAAGGGTGGTGAGCAGGTAGATAACCACAGTGCGAATGTCTCGAAACCAACAATGAGTCGGCAATTGCCCCCCCCCAACCGACGTTCACTCGCGTTGTTTTGACTTCTTCGTGCTGTAGTTTGTGTCAGTTCTTTCTCCACTTTCTTTGCACTCTCCATGAGCAAGTCTGCGGCGTATGCTACGCCGCGGGGCGTCTAGTTAGTTTCTATTCTGTTACGCTCACTCTACCCGCAGTAACTGGTTTGAATTACAAAACGTGAACCTTTAATTTGGTTGTCCACCCTACCAATATTTGTAACTTTTTTATTGTGGCAAACTTACGTGTACATACATGTTTAGCAAATTTCAATATAATGATTGTGATATTTACAAATATCACCCGATGCGATCCGATTTTACGGACCATCGCTATTGCACTTAAAAACTTTTTTTATTCACTTTGACTTAAAGGCATATTTAGTCTCCTTAATATATTGTCGTATATTCTTTCTTTTCATTATTTATTTATTTTTATTATTTTATTTGCTTTCTGTTGTTTGTTAGTTCTGTATGTCAGGGGGTGGCTGTGCTATAATTTTAGCACCACTGGACAAGAGTTATGTCAAAAGTACATCAAAATTATTAGATCAGATCGCTCCTACGACCAATGAATATGCCCCCACTATCTGCTCGGGGATGTTTTCATCAATGTGAGAACCACTTTGAGGGTAAAATCCAAGTACGAAAACTCGGGTTCGACTGCCAGTGTAGAGATTTATTGTCTCTTTACGAGAGAGGGCCAGACAGCAGCCCAGCAATGACGTACGTGGAGGTGACGGCAGTTGAGATTTGACTTAATGACTTTATGGTCCCATGAAAGACAACAAACGATCTACTGTGTCACCTTACTTCGGGCCATCTCGCAGATAGTGGTGACGCTGGGTGAATAATAACAAACGCATTTGTAACGGTAATCCGTATCAAAATAAGAGTTGTTTTCTGCTATAAATATGTTTCAATTCAATCCGGATTAGTTTTAATTATAGTTTTACGAGCTGCATAAACAACAGAAATTAAATTTATACAGGTGGCGATCTTTATATTTTAAAGTGATATTGTCTATTCAGTGCCATAACAGTTGCACTTTAAAATTATTCGTCTATAATTATAAACACTATATGATACAGAACAAAAAATATTTTCAAATGTGTCATATTTGTTTATCCCAATGTTTTCAGAGGCGTCACTAGGTTACCATGGGCGTCGCTAGGAATTTTTCCAGGGGGGGGGCAAAAAAAACACTTTTTTATTTTAACTGACAATGCCATACAGGTACAATTTTCAATTAAATTCAAGTTCAGTTTAAAATAAGGGTCGACAAAAGCCTTAGAAATTAATAAGTCTTACAAATTAGTGCTGTAATAGCTAAAATACAACATTTATTAATGTATTTAATAAATTAAAAACTGGGTCCCATCATTTCTACAATCCTATTTTGCTGCATGCATGTTTTAGCAATTCGTGGAAAAGAATCAAATTCTGGTAATTTGTATGAACTGTTAGAGTTTCGTGTTCAATCTGGAGATGAAGTTCTTGGTAATCGTTTGTAAATTGATTCTTGTAGTGTCGAGTAACCTATGGCTCACCGACAAAACGGCTCCCGACAAAACGGCCCCGACAATTGGGCTCCGACATAACAGCCCCGACAAAACGGCCCTGGACTAATAGATGGACTAATAGTAAAATTTACAATCAAATATATTCGTATTTTTAATCAGATTTTCAGTGTCAGATTTAGCTAACAATAAACAATAATAATAACACCACAAAAGTGAATTTAATAGCCTTTACGCGAAATGGTACTAATAACGGTTGTTTGTTGACAAGAAACAATAAAATAACATCATAAGAAATAATTTTACAATTTTACCACTTCTTTAAGGGTGAAAAGGTTGACGAAAGCTTAAAATGCAAACAAAAAATTAATGTTTTTGTTAAAAAATGTTAACAATTTGTCTGGGGCCGTTTTGACGGGTAACCGCTGAGTGTATCTCGGCAACTACGCAAAACACTATAATTAAAATGTGTGGGTCTCTCTTGCGTGAAGATATTGTTCGTGAAGCAAATAATTCAGTTGCATTTTCTATACTTGCAGACAAGACAAATGACATTTCAGGTATTGAGCAGATGTCACTTGGTGTTAGATTTGTCAAAGAACAAAATGGGAAAATGATGGTCACAGAAGAATTCATGGGATATATTCCTATTGTCAATAGAACAGCTGAAGGTTTAACCAACACCATCATTACTAATTCATTAGAATTTTGATTAAATATGACAAAGCTTGTTGGTCAAGGATACTACGGATGTTCTACAATGGCAGGTAAAGAAGGAGGAGTCCAAGCAATAATTCGAAAAAAATACCCAAAAGCAGCATTTGTACATTGCAGTTCACATAAACTAAATCTTGCTGTGAACGATTTAAATAATGTGAATGTTGTACGAAACACAATAGGAACAATTAAGTCAATTATAGTGTTTTTCCGAGAAAGTAATCAGCAAAGAAAACTTATTCTAAATGTTCATTTGCTATGTGAAACTAGATGGTCACATAAATATAAAAGCTTGCGGATTTTTGCTGAAAATGTTACAGAAATTGTTAAACAACTGGAATATTTAGAACAATCAGTAATGTAATCAGTTTATACTTGCAGATATAATTCTTTTTTTTTGTTTGATAAATGTAAACTGTCTTCCATGTAATAAACTTTCAGGAAATTTAGTTCAGTTTTATTGTAACAACTTTATGACATTTTTATGACATTTTCTTTCTCAAATGTAGGGGGGGGCAAATGCCCCCCTTGCCCCCCCCTTCCCTACGCCCATGCCTGAGGTTACACTACCACAAGGTGTGACACCAATAATTAAAATTATTTTTGTTCCCGTTAATCAATTAATTAAATACATTCTGAACTCTTGGATATGAGGTCGTTAGCCCAAAATATGTCCACATGACCAATGACTTGATCAAGGACCAATGACTTGATCAAGGACCAATGACTTGATCAAGGACCAATGACTTGATCAAGGACCAATGACTTGATCAAGGATCATGAACGCTCTTCAAACAGGCCGCATATGACATTCATTCCCTAAATTTACGTTATTCCAAAAAACATGATGGTTTCATAATGAAACTAATTTTCGTCTTTAAAAAAAAGTTTTTCCAATCAAAAACTTCAAACTTGAAACTCCACTGATGAGGGTGGAGTCAGGTAGGTCAGTAACTAGAGTATATAATAATGAACTGCTACTTAGTAACAGTTGAACACACGTGAATCGGGTTTGTATTTGATAGCGCTGAGCGCCTGTCCCCATCCCAATGTCTTATCTTAAATTAATTTGAAAAATTGCAGTGACGCATCTATAGGTTTCATGAAATTCGTTATTTTAACAATTTCTTAATTAGTTTACAATAATTTTTTTATTTAAATTTATTTATTTTGCACGCTGTTTTCTTTTCAAGCAGTTTTTTTTTAATTTGTATTCCTGCTATTAGATCGGTGGTTTAAGTAAGTTATTAACTTGCCTGTCAGTGATACTATTTTTGCTGTAAAAAAGTATCGAGCTATTTATATCTAGTTTTGAAATATTTGCGGTTACTACTTCAGGAGAGTAATTATGGTCATCTTAAAATGACCTGTATGACACTCAAAATATATTCCAAAATATCAGATAAATTACGTGTTTTTTTTTCTTTATTTATTTATTATTTTTTATAAAAAAAAATTTTTTGGGGGGGGGGTTTACATTAATTCATTAATCTGTGGTTCTATTAATAATGTATAGAAAATAGCTGAAAATAGTTATTATAAAATACCCATGAAATTTTATACTGATCAAAATAGTACATTATGAAATTTCACTACATATTTCAAACATAAAAAAACCATAATATATAAGCTAATAAAATTAGTAGGATTCATTACAACATGGGAATACAGAGTGAATAGCAATACTCATTTAATTGTTTGCCCTCAAGACTGTTTCATTGCTGTTAAGTACATTATAAGTGTAGGAGTTCAACATTACATGACGTCACGTTTACAATGTATCATCATAACTAGCTATCAGTTGTACACGTTGTCACTGGAACAAAGGTGAAACTGTACCAATGTACCACAGGAACAAGTGAAACTGTACCAATGTACCACAGGAACAAGTGAAACTGTACCAATGTACCACAGGAACAAGTGAAACTGTACCAATGTACCACAGGAACAAATGAAACTGTACCAATGTACCACGGGAACAAGGTGAAACTGTACCAATTTACCACAGGAACAAGGTGAAACTGTACCAACGAACTACAAGAAAAGGATGCACCCAGAACAGATAGTCGCAAAACAAGTTTACCCTACGAGCACAAGATTTGTCCAGCGCACTCTCACCAGATTGTCTCCAGAAAAGACTGGGTCTTTGAGAAATCTTGAAGGAATGATTGATACTGGGGTTTTATCACAACGGTTGAACACCCACCTTATAACGCCACTGTCTGTGCATTCTGCCCTTGACAATTTAAAATGACGTATTGTTCTTTTCAATGTTCTATACAATTGCCCCCATCAGTAACCTTGTAATTATTCATTAGCTGGTCTCAAGCTTTCAGCTGCCATTGAAATAAAAATTTATTTGCGAACTACTATTTGAAAACTTATAATATTTTTTTTCAATCCATCTTTTTAAAAATATGAAGCCAAGAATATCAAAAATATCTCTCGAGTGTCTTGAGTAGCTCATAAATGTATTCCTCGTGGTGTTAGGTTTTACAAGTTACGTAGTCTTATGATAGACGCAGATATCATACCTTAATTGCTCTGCCTTAGGGGCCGTCCATAAAGTACGTCACGCTATTTTTGACCATTTTTAACTCCCCCCTCCCCCCTGTCACAAACTGTCAAAAATCTCGGACACCCCCCCCCCTAAAGTACATCATACTTTCGAAAAAAAAATTGTTTTTTATTAACAAAATAACTAAAATTTAATATAAAACACCGTGACGTCGCACATGGCCGGAACCCCCCCCCCTCTTTCTGTCACAAATTGTCACACTTTCTTACACCCCCTCCCCTCCTCTGGAGCATTACGTACTTTATGGACGGCCCCTTATCAGACGACGACTTTTAAATAAATATTATTTTTTTTAAACTACAAAGAACAATTTTAATTTCCTTTTTAAAAATACATAATACATGAAATTTATAGTATTTGTAGCTTTTTAAATACTTTATATATGAAAAATACAGTTTGAAAGAGAATTCCATATGTTTTAAAACCATCTCGTCTAGTTAAAGTCCTAATTTTTTAATTTTTTAAAAGACAGTCCATATTCTTCCGAAAAAAGGTAATGGTGCTTTGAGTTTATGATATGATTGTGTGCTCCATGCTGTGATATATAGTTGGGATGACTTGAGTTTATGATATGATTGTGTTCTCCATGCTGTGATATATAGTTGGGATGACTTGAGTTTATCATATGATTGTGTGCTCCATCCAGTGATATTTAGTTGTGATGACTTGAGTTTATCATATGATTGTGTACTCCATCCAATGATATATAGTTGGGATGACTTGAGTTTATCATATGATTGTGTGCTCCATCCAGTGATATTTAGTTGTGATGACTTGAGTTTATCATATGATTGTGTGCTCTATCCAATGATATATAGTTGGGATGACTTGAGTTTATCATGTGATTGTGTGCTCCATCCAGTGATATTTAGTTGGGATGACTTGAGTTTATCATATGATTGTGTGCTCCATCCAGTTATATATAGTCGAGATGACATGATTTTATGATATGATTGTGTGCTCCATCCAGTGATATATAGTTGGGATGACTTGCCCAAACCAGAACTCCATGTTGTTATTTTACGTTTTAAAAATTGGCTGATAGAATAAATTCAAAATAATTTAAAGGGGAAAAAAGTAAAATAAAAGAGAAGTGTTAAAAAAAGGCGGTGACGCTATTCTCAAATACCTTTCCATTAGGCCGTCGACCGCATAGCAATTCAAATGACGTCATTTGGTGTAACAAGACTTCTTGTGCAACTATATATTTATATCATTTCCCTCCATGATGACCTAATCAAAGGGACATATATAAGAGGAAAAGAATGGTACGTTCATTACTATGACGTTCAAGACCAGAAACACTTAGCCAGCTTGTGATAAATTCGATCTACTCATCTCCAAATAGAAGCAATAAATCTATCTGTAGTTTAGACTAATCTATGACGACTTAGAAACACCATACGTTTCAAAACGCCAGAGTTAAATCCCTTGTGCATTTTGTATATATCTGGTTTATAACCCCCCCCCCGTACTTAATACCTTACACGGACGACATGACAGTGTTCAACTTTGCCCTCATGCCCAAGTTATAGGACCACCATCACGGCCCAAGTTATAGGACCACAATCACGGCCCAAGTTATAGGACCACAATCACGGCTCAAGTTATAGGACCACAATCACGGCTCAAGTTATAGGACCACCATCACGGCCCAAGTTATAGGACCACAATCACGGCCCAAGTTATAGGACCACCATCACGGCCCAAGTTATAGGACCACCGTCACGGCCCAAGGTATAGGACCACCATCACGGCCCAAGTTATAGGGCTACCATCACGGCCCAAGTTATAGGACCACCATCACGGCCCAAGTTATAGGACCACCATCACGGCCCAAGTTATAGGACCACCATCACGGCCCAAGTTATAGGACCACCATCACGGCCCAAGTTATAGGACCACAATCACGGCCCAAGTTATAGGACCACCATCACGGCCCAAGTTATAGGACCACCATCACGGTCCAAGTTATAGGACCAACATCAAGGCCCAAGTTATAGGACCACCATCAAGGCCCAAGTTATAGGACCACCGTCACAGCCCAAGTTATAGGACCACCATCACGGCCCAAGTTATAGGGCTACCATCACGGCCCAAGTTATAGGACCACCATCACGGCCCAAGTTATAGGACCACCATCACGGCCCAAGTTATAGGACCACCATCACGGCCCAAGTTATAGGACCACCATCACGGCCCAAGTTATAGGACCACCATCACGGCCCAAGTTATAGGACCACCATCACGGCCCAAGTTATAGGACCACCATCACGGCCCAAGTTATAGGGCTACCATCACGGCCCAAGTTATAGGACCACCATCACGGCCCAAGTTATAGGACCACCATCAAGGCCCAAGTTATAGGACCACCATCATGGCCCAAGTTATAGGACCACCATCAAGGCCCAAGTTATAGGACCACCATCATGGCCCAAGTTATAGGACCACCATCATGGCCCAAGTTATAGGACCACCATCATGGCCCAAGTTATAGGACCACCATCATGGCCCAAGTTATAGGACCACCATCATGTCCCAAGTTATAGGACCACCATCACGGCCCAAGTTATAGGACCACCATCACACCCAAGTTATAGGACCACCATAACGGCCCAAGTTATAGGACCACCATCATGGCCCAAATTATAGGACTACCATCACGGCCCAAGTTATAGGGCTACCATCACGGCCCAAGTTATAGGACCACCATCACGGCCCAAGTTATAGGACCACCATCACGGCCCAAGTTATAGGACCACCATCACGGCCCAAGTTATAGGACCACCATCACGGCCCAAGTTATAGGACCACCATCACGGCCCAAGTTATAGGACCACCATCACGGCCCAAGTTATAGGACCACCATCACGGCCCAAGTTATAGGACCACCATCACGGCCCAAGTTATAGGGCTACCATCACGGCCCAAGTTATAGGACCACCATCACGGCCCAAGTTATAGGACCACCATCAAGGCCCAAGTTATAGGACCACCATCATGGCCCAAGTTATGGGACCACCATCAAGGCCCAAGTTATAGGACCACCATCATGGCCCAAGTTATAGGACCACCATCATGGCCCAAGTTATAGGACCACCATCATGGCCCAAGTTATAGGACCACCATCATGGCCCAAGTTATAGGACCACCATCATGTCCCAAGTTATAGGACCACCATCACGGCCCAAGTTATAGGACCACCATCACACCCAAGTTATAGGACCACCATAACGGCCCAAGTTATAGGACCACCATCATGGCCCAAATTATAGGACCACCATCACGGCCCAAGTTATAGGACCACCATCACGGCCCAAGTTATAGGACCACCATCACGGCCCAAGTTATAGGACCACCATCACGGCTCAAGTCATAGGACCACCATCACGGCCCAAGTCATAGGACCATCATCATGGCGCAAGTTATAGGACCACCATCACGTCCCAAGTTATAGGACCACCATCACGTCCCAAGTTATAGGACCACCATCACGGCCTAAGTCATAGGACCACCATCACGTCCCAAGTTATAGGACCACCATCACGTCCCAAGTTATAGGACCACCATCACGGCCTAAGTCATAGGACCACCATCATGGCCCAAGTCATTGGAGCGCTAAAGGAGATTTTTTTCACTGTACTTGTCCTTCGACGGAATCTTACGCACTTTAATTTAACACTCAACGTAGCACTAGAGTGTAGCATTTGAATGTAGCACATGAATGTAGCTCTTGAATGTAGCACTTTGAATAACGCAGTTAAAATGAGCTACATGGCTATTATTATCATTATTTAATTTTTTACTTAGAAAGTGTGATTAAATTTTAAATTTACCAAATGTATATCTTGTCAATCTATTCCTTTGACTAATGTGAACGCCTCGACAACAAATTAATACTGTCAATGAGAAGACATGTAACGAAGACCTCGCGTGTTGGACGTCAGATCGGTTGTAACGAAGACCTCTCGCATGTTGGACGTCAGATCGGTTGTAACGAAGACCTCGCATGTTGGACGTCAGATCGGTTGTAACGAAGACCTCTCATGTTTGACGTCAGATATGTTGTAACGAAGACCTTGTATGTTGGACGTCAGATAGGTTGTAACGAAGACCTCTCGCTTGTTGGACGTCAGATAGGTTGTAACGAAGACCTCTCGCGTGTTGGACGTCAGATAGGTTTCCTCACAGGATCATTGCGAGTCACTGAGTCTGTATCAGCCGTCACTTCATACGTGCGTGAACTGGTCATGCTTGACACTGTACTTGTGAACATACACTTCAGGTGACATGTCAGCCTTATCTCTAGTCACTCAAGAGCAATGTTCCCTTTTAGCTGCGCGGCCACGCAGTTATCCGACCGACGCCGCGCATCAGTTTAGAGTTATTAATATATAATGTACTGTAATTTTTGTGTTTGTTATGATATGAAAGTTAATTTAATACTTATAGGTATGTTATTTCTTTCATGTAAAGCACTGTGAGCCAAGTTACTTAGGGGCCGTCCATAAATGACGTCACGCACCTAGGGGGGAGGGGGGTCACACTTTTGTGACGAGGGGGAGGGAGGGGGGTTGAAGAAATGTGACGTCACATCTAAAGGGTAACTTTAAATAAAACTTCCACTGAAATATTTGGTCGCTTACAATTTATTTAATGACTTTTAAATAAAAATAATCAGTGCTTCTCAATGTGCCGGTCGGTAGGCCATCAGACGCTGGTTGGCGTAAGCTATCAAGACACGAACATTAAATCTAATTATAATCCTTAAGTTTGAGAATCCACAAGATAACATATGAAATTGTTACACTGCGTCATTTGATGTTGACATCAAAGCATTTGTGATGTAACCGCAGCTCCGCTTGGTTCTCTCGAACTTGTTTGCCCGTTACCCCAAAATATACAAGTTTATGTGTGTGTTACCCCCCACCCCCAGACTCTAGGTCCTGCTCACATGACTCGGGGATTTGGGGGAGCGTCGTTATCCCCCCCCCGAAAATTCTACTGGTGAGTTTTACATGCATGACACGTGTCTAAAAATGATCTGAATAGGATTATGTGTAGATATTTTAAGTCAAAACGACACGGAATATCCTTTTTCTTTAAAAGTTAAAGGGGGGGGGGAGGGAATCTATTTGATAGAATTAAAAACGTTTTAAGTTTGATATAATTGTTCGATGGGATTTTGGTCAAACGCCCCTGGCCATTCTAGTCTTCTAGATCAGTGCTTCTCAAAGTGGTGGTCCGCGGACCGGTGCCGGTCCGTGGGCCATCCGATGCCGGTCCGCAGATGTTCTCAAAAAAAGGACAGAAAAAATTGTCAGTGCAGGGAAAACAATGCACCAGTCCCTGGTGAAAAAATTCCTGCCGGTCCGCCATACTAAAAAGTTTGAGAAGCACTGTTCTATATATAATGGTAAATGAACCCATTTAAAATTAGTCAAGTATTCATTAACTTTATTGAATGCATCAAATTCTTGATATCGCAATTCGAGAGGAGCACAAAACAACTTTTTTTCTTAGCTCAGTTTTAAGGCATTAATTTTAAATATCACAGAAATGATACGTGATACAGACAAGTCTTGTGGATTAAGATTATTGTCACTCGTGTCAATATAAATGAAAGTAGGGTAGATTTAGGTGTCTTCGTATAGTACGTAGGGAAAAAATCTACATAGTTGCCAAATTTTAAAAAACTGCATTTTCTGGAAGGAACCGGTTCAATAATGGACATATGTTCCAAGCGTACACGTGCACATGACGTATTTTAATATATCTAGTGGATTGTAAGTTGATGTTATATGTCCCAAATGAGTCTGCATTACCCCCAAGAATTCCCTTTTTGACCCCAGATGAGGTTATTTACCTCTGTTCGCCGACCTCTTTCTTACGGGATGCCCGTCAGTCAATTGAGGGATTTTTAAAAAAATACATTTTAAAAATATTATTTTTAAATAAATTTTTTTCTAAACAAAGACGTTAACCGTGATGATTAATAGTCAATGTTTAATTTGTATGCATTAAAATAAAATATAATCTAAGGATATTAACACAGTTCGTTTTCTGAAGGCCGGTTAAACGTTTTTAAAAAATGCTTCACACGGGTTACGATATTACAATGTAGATCTTCACTAAATAAATAATAAATACTTTAATGACAATAAACGTGATTTGAAACATACTTATATTCAAATAGAAAATAAAGTTGTATTTTTTTAATTTTTTTTTGGGGGGGGGGTCAAAGATTTGTGACGTATTTTTAGAAGGGGGGTCTAAGTTTTTGTGACGACGCGTGACGAGGGGGAGGGAGGGGGTCAAAAATCGGCAAAAATCGCGTGACGTCATTTATGGACGGCCCCTTACTGGGATACAGCGCTATATAAATAATCAATTTATTATTATTATTATTATTATTATTACAAAGATCATTTTGATATTTATATTATTTCTGTTTCAGTGGGTTCTAAAATTTTGCACAAAAATTATGAATAAAACAAACCCGTAAAAACAAATTTTTTGACTATAAATCCCTTATATATGAGACATAACTAACAGTATTGATTATTTTCAAAACGACAAACATTTACAGACTGAATCTGTCTTAACTCAGCTTTGCTTCATAATCCTGAGAGGAGAAAAGTCTGGTCACCGATCGCTTGACCGAGCTCAGCGTGACACGTAAAATGTAAACAAAAGCACCCCGGTACTTCGATGGGTCGACGTCAAAGCGTCAACTCAAACTCTCACGTGGGAAAAGAAACAATAACAAACCGTGAATTTGAATTACATACGTTATATAAGGATAAACTAAAAATGCATTAATTTCATTACGGTACGTTCGATTTTGATACGATGCATTGTTAGGTGAGACGGGTCCGTGTTCCAAATTTCAGCTCGATCGGATCACGGGAAGTGGGTCATTTTGTACTTTTGTTTTTCCGCCCGCCCAAGACAGACAGAGATGACGAGACGGCGGTGAAGTTAATATAAGGGATTTAATGAAACAAACCCGTAAAAACAAAGTTTTTGACTATAAATCCCTTAGACTATATATGAGACATAACTAACAGTATTGATTATTTTCAAACCCGACAAACATTTACAGACTGAATCTGTCTTAACTCAACTTTGCTTCATAACCCTGTCTGGTCACCGATCGCTGGATCGAGCTCAGCGTGACACGTAAAATGTAAACAAAAGCACGCCGGTACTTCGATGGGTGGCGTCAACGCGTCAACTCAAACTCTCACGTTGGAAAAAAAAACAATAACAAACCGTGAATTTGAATTACATACGTTATATAAGGATAAACTAAAAATGCATTAATTTAATTACGGTACAATCGATCGATCTGAAATTTTGATACGATGCAGTGTTATGTAAGACGGGCCAGTGTTCCGAATTTCAGCTCGATCGGATCACGGTAAATGGGTCATTTTTTACTTTTGTTTTTCCGCCCGCCCAAGACAGACAGAGAGAGATGACGAGACGGCGGTGAAGTTAATATAAGGGATTTAAAAATATGCTGCGAGACTTTGCACACGAGTCTTTTACTTTGTTTACGGACCAAGGGACCTTAGAGGGAACATCGCTTATGGGAAATAAATGTTTTGTAAAATATTTAATAAATTATTTTACTCGACAACTTTTTTTTCTACACCACTAGCAGACCCGTCGAGCATTGCAATGATCTCAGTAAAAATGAATAAATTAAATTAAACCAATGGGTGGTAGGTTTCGGCCCCGAAGAAATTGACATAAGAAGTTCAGTGCCCTTAAGTAATTTAATATGGGCTACCAAGTTTTTGTATACAAAGTTTTGTTAAGATCCATTCATTTACTCAGTAGCTAACGCATAAACTAATTTTTATATAGCTCATGTAAGTAAAAAAACGACATTAAGGACAACAGGGCCCATTCAGGGCAAGATATAAAGTTTAAAACAACTGTTCATTTCAATATGGATAATAATGGATACATTTATCATTATTTGTCAAGATTTTAATTGAATTGGGGAATACAATCTTAAACGTTTAAGGAAAAGGTATTTTGGGCGCCAGCCCAGAAGGAGTGGCCATTAGAAGTTAAGTGCCCAATAGTTTTTTTTTATTTTGGCTATCAAGATTTTATATACAAAGTTTGGTTAAGATCCATCAATTCACCTAGTAGCTAGCGCTTAAACTAATTTGTTTATAGTTCATATTAGCCAAAAATGACATTATGCCCCCCGGCGCCCCATGAGTGTTAAATTGAGAAAAAAATTTAATAGTTACCATCCCGGGAGCGTATTCAACAGTCTCAAAAATTTTCATGACGATCTGATGAATGGTTTAGTCAGCTATAAAGGACAAGAACACACATACACACAGACATACTTTCATTTATATATATATATATATATATATACATATATATATATATATATATATATATATATATATATATATATATATATATACATATATATATATATATATATATATAGATTTGTACTGAAAACGGAAAAACTGCTGAGCACGATTTGTTGCACACGGGGAAATTTGTTTATCAGTTTAAATTTCAAATAACTCAAAACGAAGGTGATTTTTTGTTTCGATATAAAAGAAAGCCAAATTAGTAAAAACAAGAGTGTCCTTGACCTTTTAGAATGCAACATGAGGCAAGTTGTTTTGATAGTTTACTTACAGAATTGGGAATTAAATATCACGTTTAATTTGATCAATTTTATTATTATCAACACACATACTTATAAAGTGTCATTGTCCTCGCAGCTTACTAGCAATAAAAACCATTGCGGCACTTGCTATTTATGTAGATCTAACTGTAGTCTATCTTATGACAGGCGTTGAGGGGTAAATATAGATAAGTTATTTTTGAAAATTTTACTGTAGGATTGGGGGGGGGGTAATAAAATCTGAATACAAACTTTCCTCTAACGTCGGACAAGTATCGGGAATAAAACTGGTATCAATGAGGTTTGCCATCTTCAGGACTTCCAAAATAGACCGGCGATTTATGGCTTCGTGACCCACAAATACATTTACCCATCTTCTCAAGTAAGTGCATAGGTCCTTATAAATACCCCGGACAATTCAGGAGAAATTCCCACTCTTCATACTTCGGTGGCAGATGTCATTGTCTCAACCATTCTCAACGATATCTCTGTAACAATTGTGAGGGCGTCATAGGATGCCAGCGACTGTCTTTGCTATTGAAAATCATAGGTTCACAGAATATATTAAACATCACTGCTCCTGATTAGACGCCCTACCATGAAGAAGCTGGTGTTTCTCTTCGCTGTCGGTTTACTGTTCGAAGTGACTGCCACCGAGGCTTTGAATCACTCGCTGGCCATCGGAGCTACCGAGCTGCTCATTCGGAGATATTCGTTTGACGGAAGTGACAGAGGAGACGCAGGACTGAGCGCCGAAGAGTTCGCCGTGTTCTTGACAAAGTCCACGTCACATTCGCCCGAGTTCATAGAGCGTTTGTTTGGAGAGTGCGTGGAAAGGGAGAGCAACTGTTCCTGGAAGGATGAGGTAATTGACATATTTGACCAGTTGCGATGAGACTCTGTTCTGTTGTTAGGGGCATTTGGATAGTTCATTAATTTTGTCTACGCCTAGGGGCTTACTTGTGAAGCAACTGAGGCTTTGGGGCTTGTCATTTAATGGCAGAAAGTTATTATGAGACCATTCAGTCTGAGAAATAAAAAAAAGAAATTGCTCGGTAAGAATTCCTTAACTAATTAACTGATATTTTAATGATAAAATTAGTTGGCGTTTCAATTACACACAGCTACCTTTTTACTAACAAAACTTGCTGAATGGCGTTCAAATCCTGTATATAAAATTGAATAGTAAAGCTAAACATGTTATGAGCTTCCAAAAAAAAGTCAAGGCAGTTAAGCGACGTTTATGGACACATTATTCAATATAAATTTGTTTGTAATAAATTCACGTATTTATTTAATTAATTTTATTTTTAATCTGAATTTTATATTATAAAGATTGCAATTAAATGAGAGGTCATATACATATTTTCTTTTATTTAAACTTGTCAGTTATTTCTATTATTAGTCAAATTCGCATGTATTTTTAAGATATCAAATAATTTTCAAGGATTCGGTATAATTGTCTTTACAAACTTATAATAGTTATTCGTTTCTAATTCTGGAAAAAAAACAAAATATGAATAAAATAAAACTATAACGTGACTGATCTGTTGGCAAATTTAATTGAAACTCAAAATATTCTTGGTCAATGGAAATCCCCGTTGTTACATCAGGATGTGTGCAAATTAGATGTATTGTCACGATCTACTGAAGCCACTTGGATGCATTTAATCTTCAAAAACGTATGTCACACACACACACACACACACACACACACACACACACACACACACACACACAAACGTATAATGTTTTAAAATCAACATCAAACGTCAAGATTTATCAATGAACTCAAAATTTTATTTGCAATGTTCAGTTCAGTTCATAAGGTCAACATCCTAATAATGATGGCATCATTTGTCTTTTGGGAAGATTTACTTTTACTCATTGCAACGAGCCAATTAGAAATAGATTGTTAAGAAGATAGTTATTTACTTCAATTAGAAATAGATTGTTAAGAAGATAGTTATTTACTTCAATTAGAAATAGATTGTTAAGAAGATAGTTATTTACTTCAATTAGAAATAGATTGTTAAGAAGATAGTTATTTACTTCAATTAGAAATAGATTGTTAAGAAAATAGTTATTTACTTCGAGTTCCCTCCACACATTTTACTCTGAGCAGCCGTCGAGCTGGAACATTCCACTGGTGATAAGGCCAACAGGTCGAGACAAGCCATAAGAACCGTCACGTGACCCAAGGAAGCCCCTGACGTTAGTGTGCTACATAAGTTAAATAAAAAGTCAACCGCTTAGTCCCCCCCCCCTTTATTGTTAAGACCCATGAATTGTCCGAGTCTGGCTTCCGTTGCTGGGTTCAAGTTGGACGGCCCACTCCATGAGGCTGTGTGTCTGACGTTGATAGCTCTCAACGTTTAACCCTGAGATGAATGAGAACAATGTGTTTGTAAACACTATGTTTTATTGCGTTCAGTCGTGAACACCATGTTCTCTGTCACTTTAATCGTAAACACCGAATTTTATCTTATTAATATTTTTCCCGTTATTTCTTTTGTTATATTTTCATTTCAATTTTCCTTACTTTTCAAATAATTTTATTTGGACTTCAAAAGATTTAACAAATCTGTTATGCCATTCATCAAATCTATAATTTTATCAAATTGTGTTTGCATCATTATTCATTAAATATGCTTACATCAATTGTTTCAAAAACTCATGATGTGTTTACATCAATTGATTCGTTCCTCCCCCCTCTCTCCTTTCCAGTGTCCTGGCATCCCGGAAATATACAACTCCCTGGCCGTTGATGGCCGCCTGTCTAAATCCGCGTTTATTGAAGCACTTCCGGTGGCTTTGAATACCCTGAGTTCTGAGAATTGTTCGCACGGGTCCAACGAGATAGCATACCATGTCAGGAGTAAAGAAAGGCCTACAATGGCAGAAGGTAGGCTAATAATCCCTTTCAATTTGCTTTAAAATAAAAGCAGGTCTGTGACGTATTCGGCATTGGAATAATTAAAGATTTGTGTTTAGAAAATTCCAAGACTTTGATTGTGTTGTTACTTCTCACAACTGCTGGTTATTATTATTACAAAACTCTTGTCTATTTCAGTCTCTAACTTACAAATGCTCATTTTCTCCTTAAGCCTGGGGCTACAGCATCGGATTCGTGTCTTGTATCATCCTCATCTCCAACATCGGGGCGTGCCTGGGGCCCATCATGGAGAGGCGGTTCTTCAAGCGTCTGCTCCAGTTTCTAGTGGCCATGGGGGCGGGCTCTCTGGTGGCGACAAGTTTGTTGGTGCTGATACCAGAGGTGGGTGTGCACATCACAGAAGTACTTAAATTATAGTTGCTTTATAATCCACTGTCCGGTGATTGTTATTATGACTTGCAGCAAAACAGATTCTGGTGTACAAGCAGTGATTGGTGAACGTGATTCTGGTGTACCAGCAGTGATTGGTGAACGTGATTCTGGTGTACCAGCAGTGATTGGTGAACGTCATTCTGGTGTACCAGCAGTGATTGGTGAACGTGATTCTGGTGTACCAGCAGTGATTGGTGAACGTCATTCTGGTGTACCAGCAGTGATTGGTGAACGTGATTCTGGTGTACCAGCAGTGATTGGTGAACGTCATTCTGGTGTACCGGCAGTGATTGGTGAACGTGATTCTGGTGTACCAGCAGTGATTGGTGAACGTGATTCTGGTGTACCAGCAGTGATTGGTGAACGTGATTCTGGTGTACCAGCAGTGATTGGTGAACGTGATTCTGGTGTACCAGCAGTGATTGTTGAACGTGAACCTGGTGTACCAGCAGTGATTGGTGAACGTGATTCTGGTGTACAAGCAGTGATTGGTGAACGTATCATCCAACGCGAATTCAAATTATCGTTTAAGTGTAGAGTAAGTAATACTCGCTTTTAAGCGTTTCAGTGGAAAGCATGTGACCACTTCGACACAAGCTCTCGTATATCATATTTAGTAAAGATTATATATATATTTATATCTTCTGTCGTTTCTCATTGCAAAATTTCGTTTAATCCCATGCAGGCGTTCGACCTGATGTCCATTGAGGAGCTGGGCAGTGACTACCTGTGGAAGGCGTCAGCTGCCGTCCTGTCAATATTCATTTTCTTCAGCCTCGAGAGGGTTCTCAGAACGTTGCGGCAGATGAAAAAAGTTAGTCGTTTGTTTTACCGGGGTACACGTGATCAGAGTGTAACTTTTTTCCTCTTTGTGTGACCAAAAATCTATCGGATGTGGATATACAGGAGATGGTGTACGACAGGAAAAGTTGGACGTTTGGGGATTTGCTCAACTGATTCATAAAGTCAGAAGCAATTGGGAAGTCGTCACAATAAAGAAAAGATGCAAAGGAAAGTGAAAGTAATCCATTATATGGATTAAAAAGACGGCATAATATTTATTGACAACTGTGACATATGGCTTGCATCGGAATACCATACGTGGCATGAATTACTATTTTTTGGGTCTTACAGTAGGCTTAGCTTACCTAATATTACCAACTGCCATTCTGTATACTGACGGGACTTTCTGATACCAAAGAAACAAAAATTAACGATTTGTCTGATTTAAAACTTTGATATTGGATTAAAGGAATCTAAATATTGCTTTCGTTTTATCAATGAATGATTTTATTTGTTTACTTTTTCTGACGAAAGAGAGGCTCTTGTTTTAACTAAAGGCGGCATTGGAAGGATTATTCCTTAATTCCAATTAATTATCAACACAGCCTTGTTTACCTAAATGTCTGAGACGCGAACGATTGCTTTCCCTTTCGCGTGTATTTTGAGATTTCCTTTTTATGTTCCAGTTACCTCAGTTTCCCATAGTTTATTCAACTCATACGGGCGACATACTGAAATTTTGTATTTAATAGAAAATGATGTTAAATATCTCTACCTTTGTCTACTTTGTCTACAAAGTTGTTAACATCTACTGATGTTAAATATCTCTACCTTTGTCTACTAAGTTGTTAACATCTACTGATGTTAAATGGGTCTTTTTTTTCTATTGAGATATAGAAGGATGTTACATCTGTCTACTTGTGTCCACTAAGTAAAATAAGGATGTTAAATCATTTATACATTTGCCTACTGAGCGTCAAGTTTAAACGATTTACTTGCCCCTCTCCTCAGAAATCTGAGAAGCCAAGACACAACATGTCCTTCAAGGTTGACCCTCCAGGCGATAAGGAGCTCTACCCGCTGAACGATGAGCCGGACCACCAGGTCCTACCGGACCACGGTCACTCGCACGACGCGGACAAACAGTCCCTGGCCTGGATGATCATGGCCGGAGACGCCATCCACAAGATGGTGGACGGGCTGTCCATTGGGGCCGCCTTCACGGAAGACATCACCCTTGGGATGAGCATAGCGATCGCCATCTGCTGTGAGGAGGTGCCGCATGAGCTGGGTACGTTGTTATGGTCCAGGGGTGCCGCATGAGCTGGGTAGGTTGTTATGGTTCAGGGATTAAGTTTACTGCAAAACTCATAGAGAGTTTAAAGGGACCGAACACTGTCTACATCTAAACCTCTCAAATTGGATTAATAACTAAATTTTCGGGAAAACTTCACCTTTTGACATTTTCACATCATGGTTACGTTTCAAAATAGTTTTTCAATTAATTCTAGGCGCTAATTACCAGGGTTAAATGTTTCGGAGTGTCCAAATTGTAGCACTGGGAATGGTTCCTTGAGCCTTATTGTGTGTGATTGTGTGTGTGAATGTGTGTGTATGTGGATGTGTGAGTGTGTGGATTTGTGTGTTTGTGTGTTTGGATGTGTGTGTGTGTGGATGTGTGTTTGGATGTGTGTGTGTGTGGATGTGTGTGTGGATGTGTGTGTGTTTGTGTGTATGTGTGGATGTGTGTGTGTTTGTGTGTGTGGATGTGTGTGTGTTTGTGTGTGTGGATGTGTGTGTGTGCATGTGTGTGTGTTTGTGTGTGTGTGGATGTGTGGATGTGTGTGTTTGTGGGTGTGGATGTGTTTGTGTTTGTGTGTGGATGTGTGTGTGTGGATTGTGTGTGTGTGTTTGTGTGAGTGTTTCTGTGTGTGTGTTTGTGTGTATGTGTGGATGTGTTTGTGTTTGTGTGTGTATGTGTGGATGTGTGTGTTTGTGTGTCTGTGGATGTGTATGTTTGTGTTTGTGTGTATGGATGTGTGTCTGTGTTTGTGTGTGTTTGTGTGTGGATGTGTGTGGCTGTTTGTGTGTTTATGTGTGGAAGTATGTGTGTTTGTGTGTGTTTGGATGTGTGTTTGTGTGTGTGTTTGTGTGTGGATGAGTGGATGTGTGTGTGTGTTTGTGGATGTCTGTGTTTGTGTGGATGTGTGGATGTGTGTATGTGTGGATGTGTTTGTTTGAGTGTGTGGATGTGTGCGTTTGTGTGTGTGTGTGTAAATGTGTGTGTGTGTGTGTGTAAATGTGTGTTTGTGTTTGCATGTGTGGATGTGTGTGTGTGTTTGTGTGTGTATGTTTGTGTGTGTGTGGATTTGTATTTGTTGTGTGTGTGTGGATGTGTGTGTGTTTTTATGTGTGTATGTGTGGATATGTGTGTGTGTTTGTGTGTGTGTGGATGTGTGTAAGTGTGTGTGTGTGTTTTATGTGTGTCTGTTTTTCTGTGAGTGTTTGTTTGTATGTGTGTATTTGTGTGTGTGTGTATTTGTGTGTGTATGTGTTTGTGTAGGTGTTAGTGTGTGTGTGTTTGTGTGTGTGTTTGAGTGTGTGGATGTGTGTGTGTTTGTGTGTGTATGTGTGGATGTGTGTGTGTGGATGTGTGTTTTTGTGTGTGTTTGTGTGTTTGTGTGTGTGTGTTTGTATGTAAGTTTGTGTGTGTATTTGTGTGTGTATGTGTGGATGTGTCTGTGTTTGTGGATGTGTGTGTGGATGAATGTGTGTTTGTGTGTGTGTTTGTGTAGGTGTTGGTGTGTGTGTGTTTGTGTGTGTTTTTGAGTGTGTGGGTGCGTGTGTGTTTGTGTGTGGATGTGTGTGTTTGTGTGTGTTTGTGTGTGTTTGTGTGTGTGTGTGTTTGTGTGTGTGTATTTGTGTGTGTTTGTTTGTGTGTGCGCGTGTGTGTGTTTGCGTGTGTGGATGTGTGTGTGTCTGTGTGTATGTGTATGTGTGTGTGTTTGTGTGTGTGGATGTGTGGATGTTTGTGTGTGTGTGTGTGATTGTGTGTTTGTGTGTTTGTGTGTGTGCGTGTGTGTTTGTGTGTGTGGATGTGTGTGTGTCTGTGTGTATGTGTATGTGTGTGTGTGTTTGTGTGTGTTGATGTGTGTGTGAGTGTGTGTGTGGATGTGTGGATGTTTGTGTGTGTGGATGTGTGTGTGTGTTTGTGTGTGGGTGTGGATGTGTGTGTTTGTTTATATGTGTGTTTGTGTTTGTGTGTGTGTGTTTATATGTGTGTGTTTGTGTGTATGTGTTTGTGTGTTTGTGTGTTTTTGTGTGTGTGTTCTTGTGTGTGTGTGTGTGGATGTGTGTGTGTTTGAGTGTGGATGTGTGGATGTGTGTGTGGATGTGTGTTTGTGTTTGTGTGTGTATGTGTGGATGTGTTTGTGTGTGTGTGTTTGTGTGTGTGTGTGTGTGTGTGTTTATGTGTGTGGATGTGTGTGTGTTTGTGTTTGTGTATGTGTGGATGTGTGCGTGTGTTTGTGGATGTGTGTGTGTTTGTGTGTGTATGTGAATGTGTGTGTGTGGATGTGTGTGTGTTTGTGGGTGTCTGTTTTTCTGTGTGTGTTCTTGTGTGTGTTTGTGTTTGTGTGTGTGTGTGTGTCAGTGTTCGCTGCTTTGTTAATTTTTTTATTTTTTTTATTCGCATTCTTTGTGTTTTTTGTAATAGGTTCCCTCGTTGAATGATTCGCTGTGTCCATCTTCTAGATTATTAATTGCTATGTTTAAAGGGAAACAAATAAATCTAAATGCATAACAAGTTAACATTTTGAAATTCAAGCTGATTTCAATTACTTCCCCACCCCATCACCGGCCATCTTCCTCCTTCAACAGCTGATATCGCCATCCTGCTCCACTCTGGACTGTCCATCAAGAAGTCATTGTTCATCAACTGTTTGTCTGGACTCATGTCTTACGTCGGTCTGGTCGTGGGCGTGCTCCTGGGCACTACCACAATGGAGGCCACCAAATGGATATTCGCAGTCGCCGGGGGCCTCTTCCTATACGTGCCCATGGTGGATATGGTGAGTTTGTGTGGGCCGGGGGCCCCTTCTTATACTTGCCCATGGTGGATATGGTGAGTGTGTGTGGGCCGGGGGCCCCTTCTTATACTTGCCCATGGTGATATGGTGAGTGTGTGTGGGCCGGGGGCCCCTTCTTAGACGTGCCCATGGAGGATATGGTGAGTGTGTGTGGGCCGGGGGCCCCTTCTTATACGTGCCCATGGTGGATATGGTGAGTTTGTGTGGGCCGGGGGCCCCTTCTTAGACGTGCCCATGGTGGATATGGTGAGTGTGTGTGGGCCAGGGGCCCCTTCTTAGACGTGCCCATGGTGGATATGGTGAGTTTGTGTGGGCCGGGGGCCCTTCTTATACGTGCCCATGGTGGATATGTTGAGTTTGTGTGGGCCGGGAGCCCCTTCTTAGACGTGCCCATGGTGGATATGTTGAGTTTGTGTGGGCCGGGAGCCCCTTCTTAGACGTGCCCATGGTGGATATGGTGAGTGTGTGTGGGCCGGGGGCCCCTTCTTAGACGTGCCCATGGTGGATATGGTGAGTGTGTGTGGGCCGGGGGCCCCTTCTTATACGTGCCCATGGTGGATATGGTGAGTTTGTGTGGGCCGGGGGCCCCTTCTTAGACGTGCCCATGGTGGATATGGTGAGTGTGTGTGGGCCAGGGGCCCCTTCTTAGACGTGCCCATGGTGGATATGGTGAGTTTGTGTGGGCCGGGGGCCCTTCTTATACGTGCCCATGGTGGATATGGTGAGTGTAGGTGAGCGGGTCCCTTCTTATACTTGCCCATGGTGTATAGTGTGAGTGTGTGTGGGCCCGGGGACCTTTCTTGTACGTTCCTATGTAGGATATGGTGAATGTATGGGGTTGGGTTGCGAAGGTGCCGTTAGGTTTGGGCATTTATGTTCACATTTGACAACTAGACACGACGTCTGTGTTTAGCCACTTAGTGATTGGCTTAGTGTTTGGATTAAAGTATAGGGACTCAATAGATTTAAATGTTACGTAACCTGATTTACTTAATTTGGGATTAAGTTAAGATGTGTTGGGATTATTTTAATGTAAGGCGAAGCCGGATTACGATTTAAAGTTATATGGGTTAGGACTTGGTTATAGCTCTGTTAGGGTTAAAGTTACGGTAAGTTGGGATCAGGCGATGATTAGGTTAGTGTTAATTTATAGTTAGGGCTATAGAGGTGGGGTTAGTGTCACCGTAAGATACTAGACAGTTACCTTTAACGTGTCCCACTTAAACTAACGTATCACTTTTGACGGTCTCTTCTTGTCCCTCAGCTACCGGACATGAGCAACCAACTGGACTTGCTGCTGGCGCGTGGCGGCACCGAGGCAAGAGTTGTGGCCATCCTCCACACTATCGGGCTCCTGCTCGGGGCAGGCATCATCCTCCTCATCGCCAACCTCAGCGAGTACATCGTCGTCTAAGCCGCCCGGCATTGAACTTTGAACTTTGACCCGTTCATTACAACAGAAGGTTTATGGGGAAAAAAACAACAGTGTTTTTCATTAAACAGACTATTGGATACTCTTCTACATGAATGCAAAACAATGGCAATTTGTATAATTAAATGTTAATTATTATTGTTAACCGCGACCCTGCGGATAGAATATATTTTTGAATGTTTTGCACCAAGTCAATGCTTAACTCATCATCATCATCCGTGGCACTACAGCCCGTGTGGGGCCCTGGCCTGCTCAATCACATTATTCCAATCAGACCAATCCATGGCCCTCTGCCTTCATGCTCGGACACTTAGCTGCTGTAATTGCCCCATTTCATTCATCCATCCATTTCTTGGCCGGCCTGCTAGCCTTCTGTTTCGAGGTCTCTTTCTGCATATTACATGTGTTAATAAATTAGGACACTATGGCCGGGTCTTAGGGAATGGCTAAATCTCGAGGCTTCTCCAACTAGCAATGTCATGGACAATGCACACACAAACGTCGGGGTGAGGGGAGGGGTTGTTTTGTATGATTTTGTGAGCATGTAAGATGTGATCAATGCTGCCTAGGCTGGGAAGCCCTGGTACAGATCCACGGTTAATGGGTCAGATTTCACGTTATGAAATTTTGTGTAAAGTTTATCAGCTTCAAAGTTTTCTTGTAATTATTGCAACACAATATCACAACACAATATCACAACACAATATCACAACACAATATCACTCCAAGTCTCCATTGTTCGCGTCTTCTCTCTGTTCTCTATCCTATTACTTAACGTACTTCAAAGACAACGAACTTAAGTAATTGCTAATGTATAAAATAAAGGACTGCGTTCCAGCAGTGTGCATGAAATAGTGCACATGGGAATATGCTGAGGCTAGAAATTAAAAGAGAGGACAAGCGACATTCTTGTGGTTGTCACGTCATATCATGTCGTGCTTGAACATAGCCCGCTCCATTTGTCCCTAAACTCACTCGTATGCGGCTCACTACGGGCCCATGGAAGCTTGCTGAAAATTCGACGGGGAAAAAATTCAATAGATTTATGTTGAAGCCTATACGTTTGCGCTTGAACTTAATGTGAATTTTTGTGTGTGGCTTATGATCCGATGAACCTTGACTAACACTGGTCTGGGAGATTATTAGTTAAGACAGACGTAAACAAATGAAAACTCTTTTAAATAGTCTTATCAAACCATGATTCTCTCTTTTAAATAGTCTTATCAAACCATGATTCTCGCATTAAACTATCTTTATTTAGATAATGTTCAATGTCATCCATAATGTTTTCTGTATTTAAATGCCTTTACAAATATTAATGTTTTTAATTTATACTAGAATTTATCGTGTAATTACTACCAATTTTAAGGAGTATATATATTTCCTTAGATTGCGTTAACAAAAAAACTGTTCACCAGTTATGTTTTTTATCGCGATTCTTAATAATAAAAATAATATAATATGTGTGTATTTATAAAAAAATAGATATTAAAATTATCTCCTTTCTTATCAATAAAATCAAATATAAAAGACTTTGACATAGATAGATACCAGAGCAATAGAAATGAACATTTTTGTTTTAGCTACAATGACAACGTTATTCTTACACGATACCAGAGCAATAGAAATGAACATTCTTGTATTAGCTACAATGACAACGTTATTCTGACTCGAAAACGTGTCTCAATGATACTCATTGTGATTTGGAGAATTGGTCATTAAATTATAACAAAATACTTGCATGCCTTGGTTTTATTTACATTAGAAATGTAACTCTAAGTGTTTGTCGAATGACGTCCCGTTTGAGTGACCAATCGCAAGTCAGAACATGACAGGTACCCGGACAATCCTGATGGTAAACGAGTCTCATCACAAAATTCCTATTTGGGGCAATGCTGATAGTAAACGAGTCCCATCACAACATTCATATTTGGGACAACCCTGATGGTAAACGTGTCTCATTACAACATTCCTATTTGGGGCAATCCTGATGGTAAACGAGTCTCATCACAACATTCCTATTTGGGACAATCCTGATTGTAAACGAGTCTCATCACAACATTCCTATTTGGGTCAATCCTGATTGTAAACGAGTCTCATCACAACATTCCTATTTGGGGCAATCCTGATGGTAAACGTGTCTCATTACAACATTCCTATTTGGGGCAATCCTGATGGTAAACGTGTCTCATTACAACATTCCTATTTGGGGCAATCCTGATGGTAAACGAGTCTCATCACAACATTCCTATTTGGGACAATCCTGATTGTAAACGAGTCTCATCACAACATTCCTATTTGGGACAATCCTGATTGTAAACGAGTCTCATCACAACATTCCTATTTGAGTCAATCCTGATAGTAAACGAGTCTTATCACAACATTCCTATTTGGGTCAATCCTGATAATAAACGAGTCTCATCACAACATTCCTATTTGGGTCAATCCTGATAGTAAACGAGTCTCATCACAACATTCATATTTGGGTCAATCCTGATAGTAAACGAGTCTCATCACAACATTCCTATTTGGGTCAATCCTGATAGTAAACGAGTCTCATCACAACATTCATATTTGGGTCAATCCTGAAAGTAAACGAGTCTCATCACAACATTCCTATTTGGGGCAATCCATACTAGCTTAGCTAGTTGATCTTAATCATTTTGGCCAAACATTTTTACGAATTTGATGTTAGAAGTGGTCTCAGAGTTACAGTAGAGAAGATATACAAGTTCTAAATATGACATGTGACTATTGTTTTGAATGGTTTCAAAATACAGCCAATATTCTTGATAAGTTGTTTGTTTGTTTTTTCAAAACGAAAGAGCGTTGTCCTTACAGCCTTTCTCACCTCTTTCCATCCCCCCTCCTCTCTCTCTCTCTCTCCCTGGTCTTCTAAAAGTCTTACAGGCTGTTTTGAATTGTTACGTCACTGCAAATGTAACACATGTTCATGTATGTTCTAGCGTGCAACTAACTCCCTTGATCCATCATCTGCATGTCAAATTTATTGCGTTCAACTCTAATGTGTGTGAACTCAGCTAGTCTTTTGGATGAACGTTTTTTTTAAAAATTATTACACTAAGTTTGACGACCCCCCCCCCTTTTCAACCTTCACATTATTCTAAATCTTCAACATCCACCCTCCTCCTCCCCTCCTCTCCCCATGCCACAGAACATAGGTAATGTATGTATAGCCTCCAACCCCTTCATGTACAACACTTTAATGGCACTCCAATTCAAATTCTTGCAACTACCACTTTAAGACAAGTCACAATATTAGGAAAGTCCATGAAAATACCACTGTTTGAGATTCATCTGGTAATTAAAATTAACAATCAATCAAAAAAGAAGAAAATTGTTTATTAATTAATTAATTAAAAATTTATACGTGACATCTCAATTTTTAATACAAAATTTGATATTGGCATGGATGTATTTTATTGCAGTGCTGTTAAAAGTTTGGTAAATGATGTTGTATAGTACTGCAACTAAAGGAGAATGGGGAAAAGATGGTCTTTAAATAATTTAATAAATTTTCAATTAATACTTAGAGGCCAATACTATAGCTGGATCTTAATGTGACATGAAACAACAGACCTAAAGGGCAGAGATAAAGGTCTTTAAAAAAAGGCCTTGGTGGGATTGTGATATAGTGCTCTTCACATGACTTGTAAGTTTACCCAGACGACATATAGAGCTAGGCATGATGGGTATGGAATGGATGACAATATGTTAAAAATTCATATTTTAATAATAAAATGAAATAATAAATAATATTAAGTTTAAAAAGCACAATCAGTTCATAATTGGAATGTGAAACAATTAAAATAAAAAATGTAATGATTGAACTCTCAGAATACAAAATTAAATATAATATGATACAACATTGCATCTTAAGTAAACATTTGTTTTAAAAAGCAGCTAAATTATAAGCTAAAAAATAACATTTACTTATTGAACTGGTCAATACAAATGTTTTCAAAAGCCAACAGGAGTTTCCAATAAAAAATTTTTTAATCTTGTCTGAAGTCCATGTAATAAATAATACTGTACTGTATTCCTGGTTTCAAAAACATTATAAAATTAAATATCCTGTGCATTATATTGTAAATGGATTTTCTTTTGGTTTGTAACTTTTAACTTTAATGTAAAAAAGATCTTACAATTATTGTTAGCATTGAAGACGGTTAAAGAAGATGTGTATGTTTGATTTTGCTCACAATACCAGTTGTTAAATCTAAAATATTATGGAGTGCTATAGCTCCAGATAATACAAATTAACACATGAAAATCATGTATAGAATGTGGACATGTTGATCTAGGGAATAAATGATAATTTTTCCGACTCTTAAGATATATTCCTTGTTTTTATTTTTAAAAAGTTTGTTTAGTATAAAAATCAATAATAAAAATCTTTAGGTATTGAAAAATTCAATAAATTTAATGTTTTGTCAGCAAAATAAATCCAATATTTGTGTTAGAAATTTTAAAGAGCAAATGCTGAACTCAAATGATATGTAACTCAATAATGTGAGCTGCAGGCAAACACAACTAAGACACAGCTCCTCAAATCAACTATGGGAATGATCATGTGATCAACTTTGTTATAGTTTAGATGCATAAAGAATATTGCTTTCTTACAAATAAGTATTTTCAATATTCAATTACTTGTGTAAGTTTCGTACCATTAAAGGGATTTTTTTATAAAGCTGGTTTATCTTAAACATTTAAAACAAAAAAGGGGTTGTTATTTTTATATTTTTTTGGTGCTTTTTTTTCAGTTTTAATTTTTAATTTGAAACCTAACAATTAATTATCTTTACTGCCGCTTTAAAATAAAATTATGTTATCTCCTACTCTAAAAATTGCCAGCATGAAAAACCCTAAAAATATAGCTGGGCTCACAAATATAGCTGGGCTCACAAATATGGCTGGGCTCACAAATATAGCTGGGCTCACAAATATGGCTGGGCTCACAAATATAGCAACATTGAAAATTCCTGTTTTCTTAACTGGAGCTCTGAGCTCATTTCTACGCTAAAAATTTGTAAAAAAAAATAATTTAGTCAAAATTTTTTAAATTAAATAGCAACAGCTTGCCTAACAGATTTGGAGACATTCAATTCTACTAAAATTATTTGACAAAAGATGGATTCCAGTAATACTTTATAAGAAACAAATAAGAGCAAACGCCACCATCCCCCCTCATGTCCAAGGTAGGCACCTGACCCATTTTTTAAAACATCTCATTACTATATGAATATTCCAATGCCTTGCTTTATGGCGAGCTGGCAACTGGTATGCGGAAGAGCCCCTGCTTGCGCTTCAAGGATGTCTGCAAGAAAGACAAGACTCTGGCGCAGATTGACCATAAAACGTGCTGAGGAGCGCACCTCCTGGTGGGCAAAAGTGTGTGAGGGCATTCTAGTCGCAGAAGCTTCCCTTACAGCCCGGAGCGAGGAGAGAAGGGCCTGGAGAAAGAGGAAGGGGGGTAGAGGATCAGGAGGAAACGCCATCATCCCATGAGGATGGATGGATACCATAGATGAGATTCCAATCTCAAAACCAATTAGATATCATATTTAAACTGAGACTGATTACGTATTCAAATAATCGGACACTGAATGTGGAATTTTAGTTTCATTATGATTGCATTAGTGTCAACAGAGCCATCTGGTAGTGTTTGTGACTTTGACACAAAGAGAATTTTAATAAAATATTGTAGACGTTATTTTCAAAAATGTTAAAATACATCATGTGAAAATTTTAATTCTTTGGAAAACCAGAAAAATGGACTTGCGCACAAGCACTGCTTGTAAAACTCAGTGTTTTAAATTAATACCTGGTGAAAATGAAAGATCCTGAGTCCATGAAAAACATTGGTGAAAAAATCTGGTTAGTTGGAAACCCAATCCACCAAAAATAAAGCGAAATACATAAAAACGCAGATTTTATATCAACTTCTTGCAAGAGCAGAATTCAAAGATGATAAATTAAAAAGTTAAAGCTTTTACTTTTTGCCGCATAAAAAATGCATAGATTAAAATAAACATTGAAAACAATGATTGATAAAAGATACTAAGGAGGAAATTGAATTTGCTAGCAATGAAAAATTCCAACATCTTTGAAAGCAAATAATGTATACAGCTTTGAACTGTTACATATTCATATAACGCATAATGAAACTTTAAAAAAAATGAAATATGTACTTTAAAACATAGAATTTGAGCAAAGAAAACAAAAACTTGAAATAATGCAAAGTCCAATCTAAATTTCATGTAAAACTTTTTCTCTTCTCAAGAGAGATTGACTTGTGCTCATGTGTGTTCAGCCAGCATTCACAGCAGGTGGTAGTACTTTGGGTTAACATCAAGAGGGCATTCTGGACAAGGGAATTCTCTGGTCAGGAATGGTTCATACCTAAATGTAAATAAATAATTATTACAATATACTTTTAAAAAACTGAAAATGGGCCCAATCCACATTAGCACTTTTATTGATCATATACATTTTTAAAAAACTGAGAATAATCTAATATCTATATCCTTGGTGAACACATTTAGTGATTGCTTGAAACTAAATTGAATTTCATGAATATTGCAATCATTTGTTAATAAACTTACCAGAAATTAATGGCTAAATTTCTATGCTCAGTCCTATTTGGCTTTGATTGGACTTCATGCCACCAAAACGCTGGCATAAACAAAACTTCTCCAGCTTTAATGGTGCAATTCATTGGCTGGACATCCAAGAACTTTGGGAACCTCTGTCGATAATAGGATAATTTTACAAATCAGGACTGTTTCAAATTGCAAGGTGAATCATTATTTGGTCTTTTATTTTAAATTCTATTATTCTGCTCTTATTTAATAACTTTTCTTGTACAACATTCTGATTTAATGATTATTTTTAAAAATGGATCAAACCTCTAAATCTGGCCTGCTGACGTCAACAGGAGACATAACCATTGAAGTGCTCTCCAGAAGAGTATTTCGGTGGAATGTGTGTGATGTCTTGTTGTAAGACAATTTTGCTTCTTGAATGTGAGCCTCATAGAGTCTTGAATTGTCATAGGGTTCATACAACAGCAGCTGTTTCTCACCACTTATCTATTATATGATTGAATATAGATAATTTTTACTTAGAAATAATATTTAAATAAAAATAATAAAGTTAATATATTTGTTTTTAAAATAGAAACAATAAAAAATTTTAACGTAAAATAACAATAAAGTTAACATAAAAGCATACCAAACTTTCTAAAAGCTTTTTCTAATAGAATCATTAAGATAGTTTGATGACAGCTGTGGTAAGTAAATAACTCCAGTTTTAATAAAATATTGATACAACCCAATCTTCAGCCAAGCTCATAAATATTTTTAACTATTTCAAACTAACTGATAAATAGAGAAATATTTTTAAAAATTTAATCTGTAGCTATTTTTTCAATAAATATAATAACTTTATATCTGCCTTCTGAATAAGATGATGTATATTGTCTATATAAATGTTTAAAAATTATTTTACCCTATAATATGTTATAATTTTCAGCAAACTATCTGTTTTAGAATTGCAGTATTCATTTTATGTCAAAATACATTTCTTAGACATTTAATTACGTTTTATATGATACCTGACATAAAAAGTTATCAAATGGGTCAAAATGTAATTTCCCTAGCGTATTTCCATCACTTAGCCAAATGTTGAGATGCTTTAGCTCTAATATATTTGAAAAGAAATTCATGTCCGTTATGTCTTCTCTCAATTCTGGAAAATAGTCTGCAATTGTTGAGTATTCTAAATAGGCAGAAATGTTTTGGACTTTTTTTTCTGAGATTTCTTCCATTAGGTCCAGAAACTCTGAAAATTTTAACTCCAAACTTGCAGGACGCACTACAACTAAATCTGGGTAGGGCAATTTCTCTAGCACAGACTGAGGAATTTTTATACCTTTAGAATTCTGCCATAGAGAAATAGGCTCCACGCCCTCATAAATGCCATCTGATGTTATTTTAATGTGAACATACCGATCCCCATAATTCTCACGCAGAAAACTGTTGGTCCATTTTTTAAATGCAGCCCAATGGTCTGTTGCACCTGTGATAATTACAGGTTTTGAAAGGGATACAAAATCTTGAAAAAAATGAGATGATGTTGGAACAGGAATTCTATCACATTCCTGTATGCTTGACTGGGCCTTTGTTGTTAATTTCTCATTAGATAATAGATCCATTGATTTATCACAGGCAAATAAATCATCCTTCTTGCAGTATTTAAAAGATGTTTTACTATTTCTGCTTTTACTGTTGTTTGAAAAGTTGTTTAAATTTGGCTTTGGAACTTGGAAAAGATTTTTTAATATATGTTGTCTATGAACACCAGCCATATTTAGTGTGCCATCTTTTTTTCGAAAGGTAAGGCAATGACTGTTAACAAATGCTATAATGTTTTCCTGCACAACTTCAAATGATTTACCCTCAGTCTCACTTTTGGCGTGACTTTTGGGAAGTTGAAAATAGAATGTTTTTGGGTGTAGCTTCCCTCCTTCAGGTACAAGAAGACAAGTTCTATCTTTTTTAAGTGGTTGAAACACTAACAAAGCATTTTCAAGCTTGTTCTTACTGGTATTTCCATTTACTTTGAGCACCTGTCCGTTGGGCCAAAGAAACGTTTTAAGTTCTATAGTGCCTATAAGAACGGTTTTTTCGTGTGCAAAGGAAATTTCTGCCAACATTTTCAACAAATTCTTTCTCCCAGGTGTAGTTAATGCTTCTTGTGGGAACATTACAAGACAGTGAGACTCTGATGCACTTAATATATGCTCAGGTTGATACAAAAAAGAAGTCTTAACATTTCTCATTTGAAAATGTAATATCACAAAGTAAATAAGAAAACAAAAATATCTGCTATGAGTATTGGTTGTTGCCATTTTTGCGATCGCCATAACTTAATTTATTAAGAGTAGTGTCCCTTTCCCTTGGAAGCATTAATTAATTAATTTGTAACTTCTAGTTATTTATTTCACCTTTTTCTAATCACATATATTTTAATCAACATAAATAAGTAAAAAGTTCTTATTTTATTTTTTTTTGTTTTGAAATTCAATTATTTATGTAAAATAGTGCATGGATTTAAATATTAACTCAACAATTAGCACTGCATCCTAGCGACTTGACCAACGATTAAATATTTGATGTATTTTTTTTTCTTATTAACAATTTTTTTCCTCAATTTTAAAAATAAAATTTATGAAGTTCTGTAAAGATTGTGACGATGGACAACCAATTGACATTTTGAATATTTTCGAACCAAGTTTTCTTAAAATGTTGGAAATCGTAGGCCTCGCCCTTATATCATGAGGAATTTTAAAATGTTCAATTAAGTTGTTCATTTCTACTCCAACATCATGTCCAAACACACTAAGTGCAGTTGTACTCACACTCAAATGTTTGATTTTCACATTTAAGCTGAACACAACCACAAATTCCTTTCAGTAACTTCGAAAATCGTTGTAATGTCTCTATTTACTCGGGTTTTCGGTCTTTCCCAATGAGTCTTAAGCGAATACCAAACTTCTATTCAAAAAGGCACATCACAATTAACATTAGGTTTACACATTTCAATTTTAAGTTATTTTAATATTTTATTTTTCTTTCTAAAATGGTGATGTTAAAACAGAGTCAGCTAATTAAAAAAAAAGAGTAATCTGAAATTTAAAATAACCAACCAGACCCAGACATAGTGAGATGCAATGAATGTCAGCTACGCAAGAAAAAAAGCTTCTTCCAAAAGAAAAAAAGCCAAAACCCAAAAATTGTGTAAAATCAATGAAACACCCATGTTTCAGAAAATGTCGTAATGTATGGACCAACAGCGCAGTCTTTCTTTTAAGGCCAGCAGGCATCTTATCTTATCTATACAGACGCTTCTTCTTTGCAGAAGATAGTTGCGTCCACAGACCATGACAGATGATCTGTTGGCAAGTGATGCAGCGTTCACAGGCCACGGCTTTGTGGGTTCCACGCATTACCCAGCCGCCTAACTACATGTAGTGTTAGGTACCCATTCGGAGCGGGGTGACTCAGGGACGCCCTAGGCCCCAGGAACAAGCCCTTGCCTTAACACGGATTCGAACCCGTGACCATCGGTACGACAGTCCAGTGCGCTGCCACTCGACCAACGCGTCCCCTATTAGATATGGAAACTCGTCAATGCTGTGATATATTCTTTGGTGCTGTGAAGAGTTCGTTACTTCTTGCTGATCTTACTGTCGAAACATGAGTAAATAATACCACCTCACTAGAGGGACGAAACATGAGTAAATTATACCACCTCACAAGAGAAACGAAACACTCAGATTAATAAAAGGAGATAACAAATAAACAACATTTGAACAAACATTTAACACTGATTAATTGTCCCAATACACGTCATCGTGGTCATCACAATATCTTGGTTATCTTCGCATTGATGAAGTTAATGATGACTGGACACACAGGTGCTGTGGGGCGACTCCCTGATAGTATAGCCCATTTGTTAAGATGTCTTTATTGCATGTGCATAATTTTTTTTCAGCATTTCTTTCTAGCAATATATCCGCTAATCTTTGCGTAGACTTTCTGTAGGAACGTATTTATGGGGTATTCTGAATACATGGGGGGCGGGGGTGTCATTATTTTATTATCTAAAAAAAGGGAGGATTGACTTCCGCCAATGACGTAATCGTCCACTCAGATGTTGGAGACATACTTCATTGATGTTAGCTCTAAGTAAATTATATGTGCTGTAAATTTTTTTTAGCTCAGTAATTTCATGTACCTTTGATATGTCAATTATATTTTTACGAGGCACTGTCTTGTTTCATCATATAGATGTAATAAAAATAATTTTAGAGAATATTTGGACTCTAATAAAAGAAAAAACAACGTTGGAAGCAATAAAATTCTATATAGATGGAGCATCTGTAATCTGTACTGTATTTTTAAAAAAAAATTAAACTTTTTTTTTAAATTGTATAATTCTCTTTTTGATGCCACAAATCATGATTACTGCCCTTGGAGATAATGTCCCAGAATTCGGCCTCACGTTTCCAAATGGATATTTCATTATTTGGCCAACAATCGGATGAGTTGCTAACGAGGCCGTAATTAGAGGCCGATCGACAGTGTCCACAAATTTTGAGAAAATAATTGGCTGCTGAAATATTAATTTAAAGGAAATTGTTTCAGGAATGACACAGCGTCAAGGGCGTCTGCCGTGGGTGGAGCTACTTCACGCCTCGTCCAATCGCTGGTGTTGTTTTGTTTTGTTGTTTTGATACATACTAGCGATCTCTTCACGGAAATTTTGAATACAATTTAGAAAAGAAAATATTTATCAGCGAGTGACCTACTATTATAGTTCCAGTGTACTCTTCGATTAAATGTAAAGTATCCGCCGCCGATGAGTCTAGGAGTTCATCAAACGGGTACCTTAACCAATTTCTTATTATTCACGTTGACAACACGTGATGGTGACAGGCGGGTGAATTGAAATATCAGTTGAATTTCGGTCCAATATTACGATAAGATATGATTTAATTTGGAGAATATTCTGGCAAACTCCCGATAAAGTTTTGCATAATGAACGCAATTCTCCATAAAGGAATGACAACATCCATTGTTTGAATAAATGTGTCTTCTCTCACGGGGTCGAAGCGAGGGTGTAGAAAAGATTATTCTGATCCAATATTCAGAATATAAAATGCCGCTACAAAAAAATAACAATAAGAAAAGAAGGAATGAAATTAGAAAAAAAATACACTGATAAAAAGAAATTCATATGAAAAAAATATATTTTTGAGACCGATATTTTTTTCTTCTCTTCCGAAAAATGAAAGGTACATGTACATTAAAAATTTTGCAGCAGGAAATTGAGGGGGTGAATTTTTATAATTCTAAAAAATATTGTGAAATTACATCTAAAATTTATCCGATGATTTCAGTAAAGATGAAAGAGGGTGTTCTAAAGATGGAAGAGGGTGTTCTAAAGATGGAAGAGGGTGTTCTAAAGTGGTTGTGTGACCAATGTCTCCAGTTCTAAAGTGGTTGTGTGACCAATGTCTCCAGTTCTAAAGTGGTTGTGTGGCCAATGTCTCCAGTTCTAAAGTGGTTGTGTGACCAATGTCTCCAGTTCTAAAGTGGTTGTGTGCCCAATGTCTCCAGTTCTAAAGTGGTTGTGTGACCAATGTCTCCAGTTCTAAAGTGGTTGTGTGCCCAATGTCTCCAGTTCTAAAGTGGTTGTGTGCCCAATGTCTCCAGTTCTAAAGTGGTTGTGTGCCCAATGTCTCCAGTTCTAAAGTGGTTGTGTGCCCAATGTCTCCAGTTCTAAAGTGGTTGTGTGCCCAATGTCTCCAGTTCTAAAGTGGTTGTGTGCCCAATGTCTCCAGTTCTAAAGTGGTTGTGTGCCCAATGTCTCCAGTTCTAAAGTGGTTGTGTGCCCAATGTCTCCAGTTCTAAAGTGGTTGTGTGCCCAATGTCTCCAGTTCTAAAGTGGTTGTGTGACCAATGTCTCCAGTTCTAAAGTGGTTGTGTGCCCAATGTCTCCAGTTCTAAAGTGGTTGTGTGCCCAATGTCTCCAGTTCTAAAGTGGTTGTGTGCCCAATGTCTCCAGTTCTAAAGTGGTTGTGTGCCCAATGTCTCCAGTTCTAAAGTGGTTGTGTGCCCAATGTCTCCAGTTCTAAAGTGGTTGTGTGCCCAATGTCTCCAGTTCTAAAGTGGTTGTGTGACCAATGTCTCCAGTTCTAAAGTGGTTGTGTGCCCAATGTCTCCAGTTCTAAAGTGGTTGTGTGCCCAATGTCTCCAGTTCTAAAGTGGTTGTGTGCCCAATGTCTCCAGTTCTAAAGTGGTTGTGTGCCCAATGTCTCCAGTTCTAAAGTGGTTGTGTGCCCAATGTCTCCAGTTCTAAAGTGGTTGTGTGCCCAATGTCTCCAGTTCTAAAGTGGTTGTGTGCCCAATGTCTCCAGTTCTAAAGTGGTTGTGTGCCCAATGTCTCCAGTTCTAAAGTGGTTGTGTGCCCAATGTCTCCAGTTCTAAAGTGGTTGTGTGCCCAATGTCTCCAGTTCTAAAGTGGTTGTGTGCCCAATGTCTCCAGTTCTAAAGTGGTTGTGTGCCCAATTTCTCCAGTTCTAAAGTGGTTGTGTGCCCAATGTCTCCAGTTCTAAAGTGGTTGTGTGCCCAATGTCTCCAGTTCTAAAGTGGTTGTGTGACCAATGTCTCCAGTTCTAAAGTGGTTGTGTGCCCAATGTCTCCAGTTCTAAAGTGGTTGTGTGACCAATGTCTCCAGTTCTAAAGTGGTTGTGTGCCCAATGTCTCTAGGGGAATGAATTTGTGGCCCACAGCATTATGACATGTTGCCGAGTAGTTGGATAAAAATGTTTTCTTTTTTTTAAATCTTTATTTATGTGTGTTATTTCATGCTGGTGCAATTGTAATTTATTAAAGAAATTTTATACAAATGTAGCCGTCTGCTAGAGTTGACCTCAGCAGTCCGCTTTAGTGACCTTCACTAAACCGTGAAGGTCACTAAAGCGGACTGCTGAGGTCAACTCTAGCGGACGGCTACACAAACATGCACCTGTGCCAAGTTGAGATTCACTGCTAGAGTGACGTCTTACGTCTACGTCACGGGTCATTCACAACATTGAGCCATAACATCATCCTTCTCTTATCCTAATGTTGGTCTCTTATGCAATGTTTTAATACAGAGGGATGTCAACTAGCATTCTTTCGACTTAACGAAAACCCTTACCATTGTTTTTAATACAGAGGGATGTCAACTAGCATTCTTTCGACTTAACGAAAACCCTTACCATTGTTTTTAATACAGAGGGATGTCAACTAGCATTCTTTCGACTTAACGAAAACCCTTACCATTGTTTTTAATACAGAGGGATGTCAACTAGCATTCTTTCGACTTAACGAAAACCCTTACCATTGTTTTTAATACAGAGGGATGTCAACTAGCATTCTTTCGACTTAACGAAAACCCTTACCATTGTTTTTAATACAGAGGGATGTCAACTAGCATTCTTTCGACTTAACGAAAACCCTTACCATTGTTTTTAATACAGAGGGATGTCAACTAGCATTCTTTCGACTTAACGAAAACCCTTACCATTGTTTTTAATACAGAGGGATGTCAACTAGCATTCTTTCGACTTAACGAAAACCCTTACCATTGTTTTTAATACAGAGGGATGTCAACTAGCATTCTTTCGACTTAACGAAAACCCTTACTTTTAATACAAAGGGATGTCAACTAGCATTCTTTCGACTTAACGAAAACCCTTACTTTTAATACAAAGGGATGTCAACTAGCATTCTTTTGACTTAACGAAAACCCTTACTTTTAATACAAAGGGATGTCAACTAGCATTCTTTTGACTTAACGAAAACCCTTACTTTTAATACAAAGGGATGTCAACTAGCATTCTTTCGACTTAACGAAAACCCTTACTTTTAATACAAAGGGATGTCAACTAGCATTCTTTCGACTTAACGAAAACCCTTACTTTTAATACAAAGGGATGTCAACTAGCATTCTTTCGACTTAACGAAAACCCTTACTTTTAATACAAAGGGATGTCAACTAGCATTCTTTTGACTTAACGAAAACCCTTACTTTTAATACAAAGGGATGTCAACTAGCATTCTTTTGACTTAACGAAAACCCTTACCATTGTTTTTAAATCCCTTATATTAACTTCACCGCCGTCTCTCTCTGTCTGTCCGTCTGTCGTTCGTCGTCGGGCGGGCGGAAAAATAAAAGTCAAAATGACCCACTTCCCGTGAAGCCATCGAGCTGGAATTTGGCACATGGACCCGTGTCACCTAACAATGCATCGTATCATAATTTCAGATCGATCGAACGTACCGAATTTAAATTAATACATTTTAGTTTATCCATATACAACGTATGTAATTCAATTTCACAGTTTGTTATTGTTTTTTTTCACGTGATTGTTCAGTTCGCGCGTTGACGCCGTCCGTCGATGTACTGGCGTGCTTTTGTTTACACTTTATGTGTCACGCTGAGCTTGGCCCAGCGATAGGTGACCAGACCTTTCCCCTCTCCCACCCCCCCCGGGTTATAAAGCAAAGCGGAGTTAAGACAGATTCAGTCTGTAAATGTTTGTATCGTTTGAAAATAATCAATACTGTTAGTTATGTCTCATATATAAGGGATTTATAGTCAAAAACTTTGGTTTTTACGGGTTTGTTTTATTAAATACCTTATATTAACTTCGAAATCTTGTCGTCATCTCTGTCGTGATCTCTTTGTACGTCGGGTGGAAAAATAAAAGTCAACAATGACCCACTTCCCGTAATGCCATCGAGCTGAAATTTGGCGCACAGACTTGTGTTACCTAACAATGCATCGTTTCAATATTTCAGATCGATCGAACGTACCGTAATGAAATTAATGCATTTTTAGTTTATCTATATAAAACTATATGTAGAAGTCGCTATTGTTTACATTTTACGGGTCACGTGACTTCACGCCAGCCATCTCGTGTTTTAACCAGGTGGAATTGACTCAGTTTCAGGCTGTAAATGTTTGTCGCGTTGGAACATAATCAATACTGTAAGTTCTGTCTCATATATAAGGGATTTATAGTCAAAAACTTTGTTTTTACGGGGTTGTTTTTATTAATTAACTTTTTTCGAAGCCTTTTCTCCAGTGTGTTATAATTTATATATCTTTTAGTAATAATTTCATTGTAGAAAGATTTTTTATTATTTTTAAATCTGTTAATTTCAACTATTTTATAAACCAACCAACGACATATAGCACAATTATTCCGGTTGGTTGGCATGACACTTGTGGGTGAGAGAGTGGAGAGCAGCACAACAAAGAGGCGTAGACCGGTGCTTCTCAAAGTGGTGGTCCGCGGACCGGTGCCGGTCCGTGGGCCATCCGATGCCGGTCCGCAGAAGTTACCAAGAAATGACATTTCGCTACCACGTCGGTGCAGGCAAATTAGTTCACCGGTCCGTGGTGCAATGGAAAAAATTACTGCCGGTCCACAATGCTAAAAAAATTGAGAAGCACTGGCTTAGACTACTTACAGTTTAAAGTTAGAACGTGTAACCCTATACCCGAATTGTCATGGCGGGCGTAAACTTCAAGCCTTTCAAGGGTCAAGGCCAACCTTGGTTGTGTCCTTCAGAATGCGTGACTTCCGCTTGAATCTGTCCAATCAAACAATTAATCTGTAAGTGTTTATGTAATCAACGCGTGAGAGCGCATACATACCTGCTCGCCGTCAAACTCTAGCGCGTCAACAAACGGGCATTCAAAGAGCCAGTCATAACAGACAACGTAAACACATACATTTAAAAAAAACCATTCATACGCACACAGTGACATAAATGTGTGTATAGACCCCCTTCTTTATGTTTTAATTGTCATATTTATTCAGAGGAGTAACTAGGTTTTTGGCGTCCTTGGCTAATTATTTTTTTTTGGCGCCCTTGATAAATTGACAAGTTTCAACTGTGTGATTTTTTGATTTGTTAGAAAAAATAATTGTATTTCTCTTATTTTATTTATGACAATAATTACGTAGTCTGACAGTGACAGTCATACAACGTGATAATAAAAAATGCATAAGACAGGAACAATAATAATTAGCAGTTTATTATTTACTTAGTAATACCAAATAAATTGGTGGATAAAAAAGGGTTGCTGTTGGGTTTTAAAAATACAGCAAATCTTGAAGTAACATGTATTATAAATTTAAAAAAAATAGAATCAATTTGTCATACTCATTATCTCATACATAACGATAGAAACTCACAATTAAACGTAAATTTAAATAACACTCCACCGACAATAGCTCAGCACTTCAGTTAGCTGGCATATTGGCGTGTTGCTAATACAATCAGACCTCTCTAATTCCGAGTCAAGGGGGAAACGAATTCGGCTTATGGAGTTTTCGAGTTAGGGAAACTGGCGTAATAGGCGCAGATTAATCAAGGACAATGTTTATATTGAGAGGGGGAACAGCCATAGCGGCCAGTAGGCTTGACAGGAAAGAGAGGCGGTGATGTTTCATATGAAAGGAGCCAACTTGCTTTGACATACCGACACAAGCCCGTGAGAGGAGACACCTTTCCTCCCCTCCCCCACTTTACTCCCTCGACAGTGGGATGGGGATAGTAAGATTTTTCTTTTTGAAAGAAAGACTGTAAAATCATATTGACATTTGTATGATAAGAAGCCCCGAAAAGACCACAAACAAATAAAAAATATAATAATGGTTTTAATGAAATATATTTAAATATAATTAATTATTCAATTTTTTGTTATCTATGATAAAAGCGAAATACAGTTGGACCTCGCTAAGTCTAACTTCCCTAAGTCGAAAACCTCTCTATATCGAATTAATTGTTAGGTCCCGGCCATATTCCATAAGACTAATGTATTTTAGATATCCTTAACTCCAAGATTTTTTGCTTTCTACCTCTCTTATTCGAATTTTCCAAGGCATTTGGGTTATTATTCTGGAGTGACATTTCAGAACACGTTTTCCGTAGATCCACGTAAATGGACGTAAAATCTAATCTTAGTGCATTCCACGAGGGATTAAGCGACCCTTCAAGTACAAAAAATTACAAAGACAAGAAAAAGTAGTGGTAACTAATTCGCGTCCCTTTGCTTCATGCTGTGACTCTTTTTAAAAATAAAAATCTTACTCCCCCCATCCCACTGTGGAGGGAGTAAAGTGGGGTGGGGAGGTAAGGTGTCTACTCTCACGGGCTTGAGTCGACATGTCAAAGCAAGTTGGCTTCCTTTCATATGAAACATTAAAGATTTAGTGGCGGCCTTTTGAACTGGCGCCCTTGGCAACTGCCCCGATGTCAACCCGTTGTTACGCCACTGTATTTATTTCAATTGTTCATGTTATATTTTAAAATTATTATTTTGTTTTATTTTTTGCCAGCATTAATTTAGTTGAAAGTGAGGGCAGTGGCGTAGCTAGGGGCGATGGGGGCGGTTGGCACACATTTAGAGGGCAGCATTTGTGGGCATTTGAAAAGTAAAAACCTTTTCCGACAACCGCCCTTTTTCTTTTGAATGGGGGAAACCAAGATGAAACAAAAATAATCTTAATGTCGAGTCTTAATTAACGGATTCGTGCAAACATTTGTTTGATTACATAGTGTTTGTTATAACAAACGCAAAACCGTTCAAAACTTTTAAGTCGCTCAAATAAGGTATAGATTTGTTTGGAAAATTAAGCGGTATTCGTCACAGATGTCGCTTTTATAAGAAAACTGCACACACACAAAAAAACACACACAAAAAAAAACAAAATCAAAAAACAAAAAAACACATCACCACAGGGCCGAATAAAATGTGCTTTTAATATAGCCACGACAGTTTTTGCGTGGAATTTCGACATGCGCAGAACTATGCGCTCACAAGTACCTACATAGCAAATATTGTGTTTAACAATGCAATCTTTTTCTCTTCTATGTTATCTGAATTTATGGGAACCCATCTTTTAATGCAAACCAATTTCATGGAACAAAGAGATGTGCTAATACAGAACGCTGTTATAGAGAGTTGGAGTTATCCACTGAACGCCGAGTTAGAAGGAGAAAAAATATGAGTGGGGAAAATTCAGAAGACGTGGTTCTATCTTTAAAGCAAGAAGTACAACGAGAAATGTTTTTATCCATGGATGGAATTATAAAAGAAAATAGAAGAACGCGTTGATGAGTTGCATGTCCTTGCAAGACAAGAAAATATTCGTGTATAATACCATATAACCTACTAAACTAAAAACATATTCTGTAGGCCAGAGATTAATCTCTTAAGGCCTTGGCTAGTACCTGGGCAATCTGCTCCATCTGCTGAGCAGTGCCATGCAACATTGTCTTTACATGGGACTCTTCCGCCTCCCTAACCTCCCCGGCTATATCTAGCGAGGGGCAAGACGTCAGCAGGTGCACGACCGTCTCAGAGGCTTGGCTGCAATGACGGCAGTTCGAGTCCCTGTTGTGGTCTAGCCTGTGAAAGTACGAGTTGGTTGGGCAGTGCTCTGTTCTCATCTGAGTCACTAAACTCTGGTGTTTGCGACTCAGGTTCCATCACTGGTCTGAGTGGCTTGGCCTGGGCATGTTAGCGAAAAAAAAATCTGGCTGTCGTGTTGTCAGCCCACTCCTGGTACCACTTGTTCCTGAAGTGGTCCTTTAGCCAGGTTTTAGCCCCAAGATAAGTAACTGGGGCCTCTGGTTGGGGCAGGGCCGCTCCTGTTTTTGCCAGGGAGTCTGCCTTTTCATTGCCGTCAACATTCACGTGACTTTGGATCCACTGCACTGTTACCTTACCTCCAAGTCTTTACAGCTTACCCACGTCCTCCAAGATGACGTCAACCAAGTGGGTGCTACGCTTGTCACTAAGTAGGACTTTGAGGAATGATCTCGAGTCACAAAACAGTACCGTGTCGAAACCGAAAATTTCCGACCTCTGCAGTGTCTGGTGCACACTTTCCAGGGCTCTGTGTATAGCCTCAAGCTCCGCATCGTAATTCGATGCCTTAGTCCCACAGGGACCAGAAAGTTCTTCTTTTGGTGGCCCTCCTAATGGGTATAAGATGAGCGCACCATGTCCTGCAATTCCTTCACTTTAGCTGGCAGACCCATCCGTGAACACTTTTACTTGGGTTCCCGCGAACCCTTCTATCGTCTCAAGGGTAGCCGCTTTCTGTACATGTTCAGGGCTGCGTTTCGTCACCTATAACCTACTAAATGAAGAATTTGAACATCAAATAATTTTTTAAAATTGACATTGATAAATAACAGTTCAATATTGAAAGAAAAAGGATCCATGTTTTTACACAGGGCCGGTCTTAGCAACTGCGGGGAGATATGCGGCTTGTTTGCGAAAAGGCTTGCACGGGGCACAGTTTGGGTAGGGATAAGGTATTAATAAGGATAATAAGTGAAAATTAAGATAGGTGAAACCTATTAAGGCGCGCGGCCCACTGCGACCGCATAGGTTGCAGTAGCCTAAGACCAGCCCTGGCTGGCTGTACCTACACTACAAGAGGAGGCATTATGTTAAAAAAACGGAGGAAATGGCCCCCTTGATCTATTAAAATATATTCAACAGTATAGATTGGAAAATTCTGAACCCAACATTATAATTTCGTTAAGTATTTTTTCAACAATTGCTATCAGTGTATCTAGATGTGAAAGGAGCTTCTCCAAACTGAAGTTGATAAAAAAAAATCATCTTCGTTCCACAATGAGCGATTTAAGACTACAAAATTTCCATAGAACAAGATATTACAAATAATTTAAATTTTGATAGCATAATACACGATTTTTCTACTATGAAAGTTAGGTAAGTAAATGTATAAATATGTTTATATAATAATGTATAAAATGTCTTTGTTTATAAAAAAAAATCATATGTTTATAAATAAGAAATACAAGCCTATTAATTGTTAATGTCTTTTGGGTGTAAATTTGGAATATGTTTTGTCTCATTTGAGGGGGGTGGGGGAGGGGAGACCTGCGACCTCAATAACTGTCTTGTGGCCTTTAAAAAACTATCTTGTAATTTTATAAATGTATATTTATAGGTATATCATCTTATGCGGCCTCTTTTATTACTGCTTACATAACTAGGGCATGCAATGGAAAAAATGTTCCCCACATTTACTTCATTTCAATTACAATTATTTATTTATCTTTATTAATTTATTAAAAAAACAACATCATATGATTGACTTAAGGCGCCGTCCATAAATGACGTCGCGCGATTTTGGCTGATTGTTTGCCCCCACCCACCTCGTTACACGTCGTCACAAAAACTTAGACCCCTTCTTCAATATTACTTAACAAAGCTTCTCCCCCACCCCCACCCCCATAAAAGGCCGCATTCTCATTTGAAAATGAGCATATTTCAAATAAAAAAAATTGTCATTTAAATATGTTTTTAGTTTAAGGGCTGCACTCTATTATCTTAACACGCGTGAAGCCATGTAAAACGTCATTAAATAAAGTTTTGGTAATCATAAAGTTAAGTGAAACTTTTATTTAAAGCCGCGCGTTTTGATGTGACGTCAAATAAGTGACCCCCCCCCCTTGGTGCGTGACGTCTTTTATGGACGGCCCCTAAAAGGGCGTCAATTTGGAGACCGCCTCGGGCGGCAAAAGTTCTAACTAGCTTCGCCACTGGGTGAGGGCCCAAATATCTTGGCACACAACTTGTTCTATTTGCCCTAAATGCGTCTCGACACACAGAGAGCAATTAACTGAAATTACATCGACACCGAACCCCCACCTCTCCCCCCCCCTCATACCACACGAGTCTTCGCCAACAATTACTCGCTCGCTGATAGCCTGAGCTCTCTTCAATTATTGATGTCCATCTCTTTCACAACACCCACTGTACGCCGACCAGCCAGAGCGTGACCACTGGTCAGTGTTATCGAAACAGGTTATTTGAAGTCATATTTCTTGACTATTTCTAGCCTTATTTCTTAACTGTTTATTTCTTGTTAAAAATAATAAGCATGAAGTGCAAATTCATAAGGATAGAACCTTTTTTACACGCTTTTATTTAAGTCACAATGTTTGTATGTTGTATCAATCCATCCCTCCTTCAAATCTTAAAACGTAAAATTAAACCACTTCTGATGGACCTAGAGATCTCAAAATTTTACTACAGATAGATCTTGGATGACAATGTATTGTATCAAAATTTCAGATCGATCAAATGTACCGTAATGAAATTAATCAATTTTTAGTTTATCTCTATTTATCACTATTTCGAATGTATAGTCGTCTGCTAGGGTTGACCTCCACGGCTCACTGGTTTCACTCTAGCCCTCGTAAATTCCCGTGTTTACATCAAGGGCAGGGGAAATCGGCGCGTTTCAGTCTGTAAATGTTTGTAAATAAAAGCGTGTCCTTTTTAAACAAAAGAATTTTTTACATTTTACTTATTCCCCCTTCTAAACCTGTAGCACTTGTTTTGTTGACATTACAAACAGCACTTTTATATACTATTTTTAAAAAAAGAGAGATCACCATTAACTAAATCAACAAGATGGCATCTGTCTGTAAATAATAACTTTTCTAAAATATCACAGAATAGGACCAAAGTTTGAATTCTGGGTCTGACGTAACATCGTTTCGTTAGTAATATTATAATTATGATTAAATAAATAAACCATTACAATATACAATGATTTTTATTAAATGTACGCTAAGCTGTTAATTAATTTCGACAAAAACTAACTTCTGACTGTAAATGATCTGGGTGGTATTCATTTGGACTTTATTTTATCTGATCAGACTTTATTTTATCTGCTCAGACTTCATTTCAAGCTGTAAATCCTTAGCACTGTTAGTTTCAACCATCTCATCCGAGCTTACAGCTGGAATGTCCAGTCCAAATATGCACGCTCAACAACCAAATCAGCAAACTAAAGTTGCAGTGGTTCTAAGAATAGAGATCTATGGAATGACAAGGGTCCATGCTATGGCGGATTAAGGGGGGGGGGCTGAACGGGCTAAAGCCAGGGGCCCCCGATGATTAGGGGCCCCCAAATTTAGTATATTTTATAAGAAAGATGGACAAATGTTTGCATGAATTCCTGAAAATATCATAAATTAAATATATTACTTTAAAAAACTGATTTAGTGATTTTATAGGCTCACTAAGAGAAAATAGTAAAGATTATTGTTTATATTTTTAAACTTCACTTTTTTCAGCAGGCTCGTCTGGTCTTGAGGTAGACAGTCGCCCTGCTGTGCCAACGGTCACGCGATCGATTCCCGGCGTGGGCACACATTTTTTTAAAAATTCTATTTTTACACTCAATATTAGGATACCGGCAAACAGTTATTTCTTCGTATTCCATTTTTTCATGAATAATCTTTTGGGCTGAGAAGGCCGATCCCGTAGTACAGACAAAGTATGTTAAAGGAACCGATTAACTATTTAGTTACAAGTTACAGTCTTATATTAGCTGCTAGCAATCATTTTATTGAAAGGGACGCTGGCTGGATAGTGCCCCAGTTTGAATTGCAGCCAGGGGCCCCGTGCAGTCTTAATCCGCCCCTGGGTCCATGTGCCTTAAGTTGCTGGTCGTTGCGTGAACACAATAATGATAAAACCAGAGCTTAATCTTTTTAAATAACTATATTCATTATTTTTTTAATGCCTGTCATCTTTAATTAAAAGCTTAATATATTTTTTCGTTTAGGAAACTTTTAGTGATACCATCTAAATTCGTCAGAAAGCTTTTCTTTAGCTGGACGATACAAAGAGAATCGAAAAAATCCATAACAATAACCAAGTCGTAGGTTCAGAAAAGAACCATGACGAGCAGGTGGCAAGTTTCTGAATTCAGGTTCACAAATTCGTTTGAATCTTGGCTAAAACATCTTAAAGAGAGAAGATGTTGCACTTATCAGCCGAGTGTTCACATCAAACAATGGCTGCTGAATGTTTTAACTGCTACAAGAATTGTGCATGGCTTTCGCATCATGATGTCATCAGGGTGGAAAATTAATTCACACCTTACCAGCCGTGCTAAATATAGCATGACCACATCAAATAATTCACACCTCTCCAATGAAGCTACAGGTTCGTGATTTCTTATAGCGTGTACGTTCAACTATGTTTGTTGATGCAGCAGGAACAGTCATATGTCGCGTTGTTCTGTAACGTTAACTGGATACAAAAGACCTTGACGTCATTATGGGTCAGGATTGAGAATAAAAAAATATCCTGGGATTAACAAGACTGAAGCAATGTTAATATTCATCAGCCAAGTTGTTTATCTTTCTGCCTCCGTTAATGAAGTATCCATCACTCCTCAATAAGCATATTTGCCTTGATCGAATGACATCGATGGGATGACATGGACTAGATGACATGGACGTGATGACATGAAAAATGATGCGTACAGTGTGACATGGACCAGATGACATGGACGGGATTACATAGAAATATGATACGTACAGTATGACATAGACCAGATGAAATGGACGGGATTACATAGAAAATATGATGCGTACAGTGTGACAGAGACCAGATGACATGGACGGGATTACACAGAAAATATGATGCGTACAGTGTGACATAGACCAGATGACATGGACGGGATAACATAGAAAATATGATGCGTACAGTGTGACATAGACCAGATGAAATGGACGGGATTACATAGAAAATAGCATGCGTACAGTGTGACATAGACCAGATGACATGGACGGGATTACATAGAAAATATGATGCGTACAGTGTGACATAGACCAGATGACATGGACGGGATTACATAGAAAATATGATGCGTACAGTGTGACATAGACCAGATGACATGGACGGGATTACATAGAAAATATGATGCGTACAGTGTGACATAGACCAGATGACATGGACGGGATTACATAGAAAATATGATGCGTACAGTGTGACATAGACCAGATGACATGGACGGGATTACATAGAAAATATGATGCGTACAGTGTGACAAAGACCAGATGACATGGACGGGATTACATAGAAAATATGATGCGTACAGTGTGACATAGACCAGATGACATGGATGGGATTACATATAAAATATGATGCGTACAGTGTGACATAGACCAGATGACATGGACGGGATTACATAGAAAATATGATACGTACAGTATGACATAGACCAGATGAAATGGACGGGATTACATAGAAAATATGATACTTACAGTGTGACATAGACCAGATAACATGGACGGGATTACATAGAAAATATGATACGTACAGGGTGACATAGACAAGATGACATGGACGGGTATTACATAGATGGGCGCTTGGAGAATGTTTTGCACCATTGTTTGCGAGTGTACGTGTCCGTTCGTCTTTGTTGATCTGTATGCTTTAAATTTATTAGTGTAAACTTTTAGAAAAAACGCCGAATGATATTATTTGCCTCAAAATATCCGTCCAGTTTTTTTTATTCCTTACAAAATTATAATTTGTAAAATTTTATAGGTATTTTCGCTATAAATTACATCGTTTTCGAAACAGACTCATCGTCACCTCAATGAAATCCTTGCACTGTACGCCATTGTCATCTCGTTATCACCGCAGCCGTGATGGCCGCATTTCCAGCTCGGCGATTGGTTAGATGTGTCCTCCATTCAGATTTAAGTCTGTGGTGATTGTGTGGGCGGGGGGGGGGCACACCACGCGGTGTGCGACGTGAAAGCACGCGCTGTGACCCAAACACTGAGTAAATGTTGATCAAGGGTAAATTACTCCATCTCAAATATAAGCAGACGTTGTTCAGGGACATCTCCAAGAGTTTGTGAAATTCCCGGGAATCATTCTTGTACTTCAGCTCGGGACGATTGCGGAATAAAATTAAATAATGTGAATTGCTCTTCCCATTTGGATTTTATTTGTTGGTGGAAAAGTACAAAACATTAGACGTAAGATTTGTAGCAAACGGGTTTTTACGTAAAGTTCACTTCATTGAACCATGGTAATATAGACTGCGTGTATCCCATCTCAAACACAAATTTAAATAAATAAAAATAGAACCTCGTATTAGTTAAAAGAAAAGATGTTAAAAAAAAACCATCGAATTGTCTTATTAACATTAACTCCAAAAATGATGACACTGTGAATGCCCTGAGTAAATTTGAATAGTAAAATTTATGCTTAACCTTGAGATATCATGCCTCACGCACTCACCGAATAGGATTCATACTTCAGACTTTCTTTTAGGAGGGGGGTCGAGAAGGGCGGTCAACTTAACCATGTTGCAGGTGTCAACTGTTGTCATAAACGTGGTTGGGGCTCCTATGTTGCAGGTGTCAACTGCTGTCAATAGCATGGTTGGGGCTCCTATGTTGCAGGTGTCAACTGCTGTCAATAACATTGTTGGGGCTCCTATGTTGCAGGTGTCAACTGCTGTCAATAACATTGTTGGGGCTCCTAGTCAAATTAAATATAATAGCCAGATTCTCAAAAGGGCACTAAATTTGACCATCTAGATGTGTGTTCATTTACATTCGGTTGTGGGGATCAGCGAGTGACATTTCTTGACGTCACGCAATGTTGGGGGGGGGGATGGGGGTGAAGGACAGTCGGAAGAATCATAAATCATGGAAATGTTAAATAGAAGACCTAAATTTGAAATATCACCATAACTCTTCGATCATTTAAAGATGTGAGTTAGAATTCAAATCGCACGTACTTTTATTATTCTGTTATCTTTTCAAGTTTTACTTGCTAATTTTTTTCATAACTATCGCTCTTATCATGCAAATGATGTAATCGCCTTCATTGTAATGATTTCGTAATTTTTAATCTAGTATTCTGGGTGAGGTAAAGGGGGGGGCGTAGGGAAAAGAGTACTTTTTTGTTTTGGGGGGGGGGTATTTCTTAAAAGTCGACCGGTACAAACAGTTCACTGAATTGACATCTGATGCAAGCGAATGTTCGGCTGATCAAAAACCCGATGCACTGATCCAAATAGCACCGATCTCGACCCACGACTAGTAATAATGCTTTGTTTTGAGGTAACTCTGGTAGCTGTCAAGTGTATAGCGTTTCCTTGGATTTGTACAAAATTCGTTTGATGGCATTGGTCGGGTTATTTTTTCCCGATAACACTCTTAAATTTGAATACGTGTGCACAGTGGCGTAGCTAGAGGGGGTGGTGTGGGCGGTCCGCCCAGGTGGCACACATTTAGGGGCGGCTTTTTTTGGCATTTGAAAAGTGCAACCTATTCCGACAACCACCTTTTTTCTTTTGAAGGGGAAAACCAAGGTGAAACAAAAATATTCGTAATTTCTAGTCTTAATTAATGGATTCCCACAACATTTGTTTGATTACATAGTGGATGTTATAACTAACGCAAAACCGATCAAAAATTTTTTAATCACTCAAAAAATGTATTGATTTGTTTAGAATATTAAGCGATATACGACCAGATGACGCTTTTATAAGAAAACTACGCAAAAAACACATCGATGCTGAGCCACAATAATATGTGCTATTAATATTGCAAAAATGGTTTTTGCGTGGAATTTCAATTCGCAGAATGATGCTCAAAACAAGTAACCTACAATTCATGGTCTTTCAAATATTGTGTTTAACTTGCAAGCAGTAATTTATATTACTGTGTCTGTTTGATTTTTCAGAAAATTAATGTAAGGTATGCTATTAAAAATTAAAATTTATTTTTATTTTATTTTATTAAAGTAGCACAAATAATTTGTGTTTTTCATTAAAATACGGTTATTCATTAAAAATGTTACGCCTACCCAATTAAAGAAATGTGTCAATAATTTGAAGTCGTCTATTTTATGGAAAATTATTAAGATTTATGACAAGAACATGAAAATATTCAAATTTCTCCGTTAATAAACACCACAATAGGCATAAATAATTTCGAAAAAGATACTTTAAAATTTCATCCACCTTGGAAAAATTGACATCTGAGGAAGTAACTAGTAAAACGAGATCAGATGCAGGATTTTACACAATTCAATACAATCTTTTTCTTTTCTATGTTATCTAAATTTATGGGAACCCATCATTTTTAGAATTAAGTGCAAACCCATTTCATGGAATAAAGAGATCTGTTAATACAGAACGCTGTTACTGTTATATCAGCCAAACAATTTGTGAAGAGTTGGAGATATCAACTGAACGCTGAGTTTGAAGAAAAAAATATGAGTGGGGAAAATTAAGAAGACGTGGTTCTATCTTTAGAACGAGAAGTACAACAGGAAATGTTTTTTATCCATGGATGGCATTATAACAGAAAGAAAAAGAATGCTTTGATGAGTTGCAAGTCCTTGCAAGAAAATATTCGTATATAATACCATGTAACCTGCTAAATGAAGCATTTGAACATCAAATAAATTACTTTATTGACATTGATAAAGAACAGTTCAATATTGAAAGACAAAAGGTCCAGGTTTTATGGCTGTGCCTACACTAAAAAGAAGAGGCATTATGTTAGAGAAACGGGGGAAAAGGTCCCCTTGATCTATTAAAATTTATTCAACAGTAAGATTGGAAAATTCTGAAAAAAAAACATTGTAATTTTCCTATTAATTTTTTCAACAATTGCTATCAGAGTTGCTAGTTGTGAAAGGAGTTTCTCCAAAGTGAAGTTTGAGCGATTTAAGACAACAAAATCTTGCAATATTGTCCATAGAACACGATATATCAAACAATTTAAATTATGATAGTATAATACACAATTTTTTGTTATGAAAGTTAGGAAAGTAAATGTATAAATATAATTGCACACTAATGTATACAATTTCTTTGTTTGTAAAAAAAGCAATTATTTATAAATATAAAATAAAAAGAAATAGTAATTGATCATGTTTTTTTTTGTGGGTGTAATTTTGGAATATGCTTTGTCTCATTGGGGGGGGGGAACCTGCGACCTCAGTAACTTTCTTGTGGCCTTTAAAAAATGTATAGTGTCTTTTTATAAATGTGTATTTATAGGTATATCATCTTATGCGGCCTCTTTTATTACTGCTTACATAAATATGGCATGCAATGGTAAACATGTTCCCCATCTTTACTTCGTTTCAATTACAATTATTTATTTATTTTTATTAATTTATAAAAACCATCATATAATTCACTAATTTGTCGCCCATAAATGACGTCACGCAATTTTGGCTGATTTCACCCTCTCCGCCCTCGTCCTATGTATTCACATAAACTTAAACCACTTCTTCAATATGACGTCATAAAGCTTTGACCACCCCCCTCCATAAAAGCAGTATTTTCTATTTTAAAATAAGCATGTTTCAAATCAAATTTTTGTCATTTAAGTATGTTTTTAGTGCAAGGCTGCACTCTAATATCGTAGCACGCGTTTTACGTCAACGTCTTTAATTAAAGTGTCAGTAATCAATATTTAAGTGGAAATGGTATTTAAAGTTGCGCGTTTTGACGTGACGACTAATTGTAAAGCATTAAATACTTTTTTTTAATTTCTGATTTAAGTGTTTAAATTAGTAAAAGTAAGTTATTTTATTTATTTTGTTCTAAAAAATTAAAATGCGCTAAAATAAGGGATTACCCTTGTTAGTTAGGAATAGTTAAGATAGTGTAGGTTTAGTAGGGCTAGTGACGTCACATTTCTCAAAAAACACCCCCTCGTCACACATCGTCACAAGTTTATGACTCCCCTCCCCGCCCCGCTGTGTGACGTAATTTATGGACGGTCCCTTAAAAGGGCGGCACATTGGAGACCGCCCCGGGTGGCAAAAGTTTTAGCTACGCCACTGCGTGTGCATGTGTGTGCGTGTGCCGGTCTAAGGTAAACGTGAAGCGTTTCTGCAACTGGTAGTTCACTATGGTACAACTACAGCTAGAGCTACACAAACATGTTCTGTGGGAAAAATAATGCTCTTACTAGAATATCTACGGTTGTGAATAGCGGCGGTTGCAGCCTTGGAGAGCGCGGTGAGAGTCCATGGACCACCATAACTTGAATAACTTCCGTATGAATGTATGTTTGGTGGTGTTTCTTTTTATTTTAATCCAGTAAACAAAAACCTAACAAAAGGTGTGTCACAGCTGATTATATTGTTTTGGGATCCCTGTTCGTAACCTCTATATGTAAACAAATCTAACCTACAGTAAAGAATTTTCATCAAATTTAATATTATATGGGAACAGATTTTTTCAAAAAATTCAAACATATTTATTTCATTGCGTAAATAAAATTTAGACATGAAATTAAGTCCCATTTTCATTAGTTCTTACAAAATATTTGATTGCAAGTCTTGAAGTGACATAAAAGTGGACCGTCAAATTTATCTCACGTTACATATAAGCCCTGTGTAAAATTGAATAGTATCAACATTTCTATCTTGGATGATAATATCTACCTTGTAACTTTTTATTTATCATATTTTTTTCTATTTACAGACAATCTTTCTATACATAAGATTATTGCGCCATAAGATCAGAAGCGTAACTGGGTTTTCCGTGCCCTTGGCTGATTCATTTTTAGCGCCCGTGAGAAATAGGGAAAAATACTAAATTATCTATCTGTATATATAATTCTCTACGTCGCCCAACCATGTGGGACACCACGCACGCACGCCGACTCTCTAACCCTCCTCCCGCCCCCTTCACCAAAGCGAGTATGTGCAAATGAGCATGGCGAATGACCCTCGCTGGGGTCGACCAATGTCTCGAGACCAACAATGGTCCTTGCGTTCACTTGCATTGTTCCTTCACAGAATAACGTGAGATTCGTAGTGTACTGGTTATCACGTCCGCCTTATACAGGGAAGGTCCTGAGTCCTGGGTTCAAGCCCCTGCGAAAACATTGTTGTTTTTTTTTAATTTTTAAAAATGTCTGTTTGTGCCCGTTCTTTTACCCATTTATTGCCAACATGGCTGACCCTCGCTAGGGTCGGCCAATCACAGTTTTTGGTTGGCAAGCTGATGGGGTAAAGGGTGGTGGGCAGGTAGATAACCACAGTGCGAATGTCTCGAAACCAATAATGAGTCGGCAGTTCCCCCCTCCCGAAAACCGACGTTCACTCGCGTTGTTTTGATTTCTTCGTGCTGTAGTTTGTCCGTTCTTTCTCCACTTTCTTTACACTCTCCATGAGCAAGTCTGCGGCATATGCTACGCCGCGGGGCGTCTAGTACAGAATACATTGATTATTGAAGGATTAGCCCTCGGCGCCCTTTGCAACTGTCTCGATGCCAAGTCGTAGTTACGCCTCTGCCTAAGATTATCCATATCTTTTTTCTAGTCTTGCAGCTTTTATCAGAGTTAAAAAATTTGCTAGTGTTTTGGTTTTCCTGGTTTTATTAAGGCAACCCATTCCACGCCCGAATTCTAAACGGGAAGAAAGAGAATGTGTATGCGTTTGTTCATTTATATGGAAAAAGAAAAGTATTTTTAACTCCTTTTTATATCTGAGTCTTGAATAATATTGTTTTGTGTTATATTCTCAAGTTATAATTTTAAACGATCTACATAAAAATATAAATGAGTTTAAAAAATTATTTTAAATGTACAAAATTTAAAACATTTTGTTAAAATTCTCCCTAAAATAGAAATAGTTCAATGTCTTGCCAAAGCGATCAATCAGTGTCGGAGCCAATTATGAAAGAATGTTTGAGTTCGGTTGGAAATATTGATAACATCGCGGTGTAGTGTGTTACTTATTCCAACAGTGCGGACCGAAGGCCGCAGCTCAGCGATCCATTATCGCTATTGAACTTCCGAGATATGGGCGATAAAACATCAATAGTGAGCATGAAACTGGTGAGAAATAATGTGGACGCGTGATATGAGTCGCACACATTTCACATAACTGGTGCGCAACTTTGAAGTAATTTTTTATGTACCCTTTAATGTACAATTTCTTTGAACATGGAGCTACGCTTGGGCTAATTGTGGTTTCATTGCGGAGGATAATTTTCTAGCATTTAAACTCAATAAAACACCTGACAAGATAGGATTAGGGTTTAAAAATTCACTCTGCGTTGAATCCAAAGTTGGAAAATGATTTTTTTTTAAATATTCTTTTGTCATTGATATGCTAAATGAAAAGTATGTGCAGTTAATTGTTATTTTCTAAAGTTTTTAAAGATAATATTTACATGTGCTTTTTAAAAAAAGATATTTTTAGTTCCCGTAAGATCTTCAGAACTCCATTGGGTTGTTGTTCTCCCCCCTCCCCGTGCCTCGTTATTTAGAAGTAACGCATTAAATATAACACCAGCGATAAAGTTTGAACGCCACATGTGCTAAAGTTTCTGACGTAAAATGTATTCTACTCAACAGTTTATTTTAAAAGATACCATAAAAAATTTTCGCAACCCAGCCCTTTCCCCGTTGTGACTGAAACATTTTAAGCATATAATACTATAATATCTTAAATCATTTACACAAAAGTAAATATTACAGCTGGGTAGCGAAGTCAATAGTTTATATATTTATTTATTTATATTAAAAGATTTTTGTTGGTAGCATTATGGCATCGCCCTAAAAGCTCTTTCTCACGCATGCGCTGCATTTGGGACGAATCATGCGTATTAGAGACAGTAGATTAAATTACGGCTTAAAGAAAAATATGAATATTGACGAAATAAAACGAAGCTTGCTTTTTAAAAGTCCAATAATGGGCACCAGTGGTTCTTGATAATATTTAAGACAGAACACTATCCAGTGAGTCTAAAATTGTCGTTTCCGACAAAATAAAATTGTGTGTGTCTTCTAACCTCGATGTTGTTTGTTTATTGTGTTTTTAAAAATATTTGTTGTTATATTTTATTAAATAAATAGGCTATTTGGTTTAATTTGTAGAATGATCATCAATATATCTCTTTCAGTAACAGTCACAAGCAATGAGTAATATATACTATTAGTATATACACTTAAATTGTGAAAAATGCCAGATTTCTTATTTTTAATAATAATAATAATAATAACATATTTTTTCCACAACTTATACTTATAGTAAACAAACCAAATAAGCTTTGGAAATAAAAACAAACAGAAAATAATGTAATTTTTTTAAATCAAGAATTTTAGAAATATACATCCAGATATTCGCAAGGAATAGCAAAATGTACCGTGTGCATAATTTTTGTCATTGGCAACTATTCATCCTTCAACCTCATTTTGACACTACTACTATTGCCTTGTTCTCATTGTTTCATTCATAAAAAGTGCCGTGTTCAAAAGCCATTTAATTTTAACAAAGGTTAAAATTAATTATGAGTCAAAGTTGTAGGTCCACAAGGAGTTCCTAATTTTATTTGTACATGTTTATAGTATAGAGTATAGAGGACAGTTCGTTTTGTCATGAGTCATTTTAAAATAATTGAGAACTGCAGCTGTGAAACAGGAAGTAGACTAAAAAATAATAAATAAACTACAGAATGCTTCCGAAATACTTCCGGACGTCTGTCCTAATGTCTACCAATAATTATAATTGAAACGAAGTAAAGTTGGGGAAGAGACCGCATAAGTTAATATACCTATAAATACACATTTATAAAAATACACTATACATTTTTAAAGGCCGCAAGAAAGTTACTGAGGCCGCAGGTCCCCCCCCCCACAAATGAGAAAAAACATATTCCAAATTTACACCCAAAAAAACATTATCAATTACTATTTTTTTAATTTTATATTTATAAATAAATCTTTTTTTTTAACAAACAAAGAAATTGTATACATTAGTATTTAAACATATTTATACATTTACTTTCCAAACATTCATAATCGTGTATTGTGCTATCAAAATGTAAATTATTTGTAATATCTTGTTCTATGGACAATATTGCAAGACTTTGTTGTCTTAAATCGCTCATTCTTTAACGAAGATAATTTTCATCAACTTTACTTTGGAGAAGCTCCTTTCACAACTAACGACACTAATAGCAACTAGACGCCCCGCGCCGTAGCATACGCCGCAGACTTGCTCATGGAGAGTTCTTTTAACTCCTTTAATGCACTTTTTTAGGGCGCCTACGGCGCCGACCTTTTTCAAAAGCCCAACTAACTTGTCCTTGTTTGATCAATACGAAATATTAAACTTTCTGAAATGCACACAAAGTATTTTATAATAGAGGTTGTAGGGCGCCTATGGTGCCCCCTTTGTTTTTTGATGTTATAATTAACCATAATCAAATGCTCTTTTTACATTGTTTCCTTTTACAAAATTAAAATAATTTTACATTGTTCAGCGAAATAAATGACATCACTTCTTTTTTTTACAGCGAATATTTAATTTGCACACCTTTTGATGCATTGGTGCAGTAATTTGGTGCGCTGCTTTCTAAAATTAGTATCTGTTGCACATGCAGCTTCTTGTTGCCTCGCAGGGTCTGACCACAAAGAGAATTATATATATAGATTATTGAAGAAAATCATAGCAAAATTATAATGTTAGGTACAGAATTTTCCAATCTTACTGTTGAATAAATTTTAATAGATCAAGGGGCCTTTCCCACCGTTTATCTAACGTAAAGCCTATTTTTGTAGTGTAGGTACAGCCATAAAAACCTGGATCCTTTTTCTATAAGTATTGAACTGTTCTTTATCAATGTCAATAAAGTAATTTATTTGATGTTCAAATGCTTCATTTAGTAGGTTATATGGTATCATATAAGAATATTTTCTTGCAAGGACTTTCAACTCATCAAAGAGTCCTTTTATTTTCTGTTATAATTCCATCCATGGATAAAAACATTTCCCGTTGTACTTCTCGTGCTAAAAATAGAACCACGTCTTATTAATTTTCCCCACTCATATTTTTTTCTCCTTCTAACTCAGCGTTCAGTTGATATCTCCAACTCATCACAAATTGTTTGACTGTTATAACAGCGTTTTGTATTAGCACAATTCTTTGTTCCATGCAATGGGTTTGCATTAATTTAAAAAAATTACGGGTTCCCATAAATTGAGATAACATAGAAAAAAAAAGATTTAGTATAATTTAACCATCTTATCTCGGTTTTTTTTTACTTCTTCGTATGTCAATTAAAAAGTATGTCTTTTTCGAAATTATTTATGCCTATTGTGGTGTTTATTAACGAAGAAATTTGAATATTTTCATGTTCTTGCCATAAATCTTAATAATTTTCCATAAAATAGACGAATTCAAATTATTTACACGTTACTTTAATTGGATAGCGTTACATTTTAATGAATAGCCGTATTTTATTGAAAAACACTAATTATTTGTGATACTTTACTGCAATTAAAACAAAATAAATTTAATTTTTATTTACGTGCTACAATAATTTTCTGAAAACTTAAACAGTAATATAAATTAACCATATTTTATATAAATTACCAATTGCAAGTTAAACACAATATTTGAACCACCATGAATTGTAGGTACTTGTTCGCGCATCATTCTGCGAATGTCGAAATTCCACGCAAAAACCATCGTGACGATATTAATAGCACATTATTGAGCCCAGCGGTGATTTGTTTTTTGTGTAGTTTTCTTATAAAAGCGTCATCTGGTCGTACCGTATACTGCTTAATTTTCCAAACAAATCGATACCTTTTTGAGTGATTTTAAATTTTTGAACGATTTTGCGTTACTTATAATATCCACACATCCACTATGTAATCAAACAAATGTTGTGGGAATCGGTTAATTAAGACAAGAAATGACAAATATTTTTGTCTCACCTTCGTTTTCCCCCTTCAAAAGAAAAATGGTGGTTGTCGGAATAGGTTGCACTTTTCATATGCCCAAAAATGCCGCCCCTAAATGTGTGCCGCCTGGGGCGGACCGCCCCAACCGCCCCCCTCTAGCTACGTCACTGTGATAATGTTTGGATGCTGAAGGTTATTTGGGAAGGCTGCAGTAAATCTTTTTCCCTCAATGAAATTTGCAGATTGTATACAGACATTAAACATACATTAAACATACATTAAACATACATTAAACATACATTAAACATACATTAAACATACATTAAACATACATTAAACATACATTAAACATACATTAAACATACATTAAACATACATTAAACATACATTAAACATACATTAAACATACATTTTCACAATTGAGTTCATAAAGTTTTATAGTGGTTAGTGACGAAAAATTATAAATTTCCAGCGTAACCCAAGTTTCAGTTAAAAGATCTTTGCATTTAGTTTCTGCTATTATTAGTAAGTGTGCTCATGCATGATGAAGGGTGGTAGTTTCATGGTCTCATTGTGAATTTGGTGGTTTCAGCTGAGACCTCAGTGTGTGCTTAAAAGAATGTAATGTAGGAGAAAGATCATTATTCAATAAAACATTGCAATAAGATCAATTTACCCGAGAAAAGGTCAGAATTTAAAAAATATTTTACGAGTACCTAATTTTAAATTCAGAAGAAACTCGCTATAAAATAAATAATGTTTTATTGCATTTATTTTTCGCAATCAATGTTTTAAAATTATCAAAATTATTTTATAAACAACTGTTAAAATGTATTTAATAGTTGAAATTCTAGTTTCTACTTTTAAAAAATCATTTTCAGATTCATTGTAACTGAATGTTCGTCAATAGTTATGTTCTAAAGCACACCAAAAAAAAATACAAATGATGCAATTGTGTGATACCATCTTTTATTTATAGATCAGTTTCACTGCCAGACACTTGTCATTGGGTTAATATACACGACAAAGTAAACATTTCAGATTTGTTAAAAATGACTGAGGATGAAAGTGGAGGCACAACCCATTTGTTTATTTCCCTACCGGCCCCAAGACTGGACTCAAGAGCCGTGCTCGCCCTGCTGCTATCAGTGGTTCTCACGCCATCACTGGCTGTGACCCAGATCAAGATTGGCGTCATGCTCATCAACGACACAAGCGTCCCCTACAGCATCCAGAGAACCGGTCCGGCCATCGACATCGCCATAGAAACGGTCAACGCCGAGATCCTCAACGGGTCGTACCAACTGGTTCCGGTCGTAAGGATCTACGACAGCCTCTGCGACCCCAGATACGCCTCGGGTAGGTTAAGCAGGGGTCTGAAACGTCGGGTGCGGTTCTGTAAATATTGAAAGGATCAGCATGAAAGTTGGTGAATTGATTGACACATTGATAGTGTCAACAAACAGACCTGGGGACGGGTAAAGATTCGAAGTGATCATACAAGAGATGTGGGGATTCTGATAGGGCTATTAACATTAACGAATGAACGCTGACAGGCAAAGAGCTTGTGAAGGGATGATTGAGGAAAATGGTTAGTTGACGATGTCGAATGTTTAATGGTAGAAGAGTTTCTTGGATCTTTGAGCATGAGGTCGATGGAAGCCTTGAAGTGTTCGAAAAATGGGGCGGATCCCTTTGATTTACAATAAGGTCAATAGGAGGAAGTTTAGAGCCCAGATAGAAATTTTAGCCGAGAAAATGTTATTTGAATATGTATATTTAACTGGAGAAATAATGAAAAGTACGAGTCTAATGGCAAGGTGTTCACATTTATTCCGTTTATGTAGAAAGGTGGTTATAGTTTTCAAAATTTCGAAAACTAAGCATATGCTGGAAGTAAATGAAATGTATCCCCTTTATTCGTATACAAAATTATAACCTAAATGCTACACGCCTTAAGATCAGAAGTATGTGTTTCTGCCTACTTTCATTTTCATTTCTAAGCTTCTTTTAGGGACTTAGTTCACACATGTGTTAAACAAATCAAACTATACTTAGAGAATACAATGTTTGCTTTCGTGTCTCGTGGTTGAACAAGTTACTATTTCTTTTTAACTTTTGTCTTCCTATGAAAATTCCGTTAGGTGTCGCCGCTGAGCTTCATTACAAAGATGGCGTCCAAGCGCTGATTGGTCCGGCATGTTCTACCGCACTTGACCATGTTGCCAGGTTGGCAGGCTATTGGAATATTCCTATCTTAACGGGTAATTAGATCATTTCAGTGCAATCAGGTCACTTACCACCGGCTATCCAGAGGAAGGGGCTGACCTTTATGGGGTCCTCTGGATAATTAGCGCACGCGAAGCCCGAAACTAACAGTCCCGACGAGGAACGTCGAAGTCCCTGCTAGGGTTAGCAAGAAGATGATTACATTCGCTGTACTGATCGTAGACGGGGCAAAGTGGTGGAGAATGCCCCCGTCAATGACGTAAACCATTGTGCCCGTTGAGGGTCGGGTCATCCGAAGCGACCCTTTCGTCCCCCTTTTCTAGCTATTTCAGTAAACGGTACTGTTTAGCGCCAGGTGGGCCAGCACAATTCTAGAAAAAATTGCCGCGATGAACTCCGGTCAGACGTCAGCTCTGAGGAGATTTAGCCTGATGGGGATGCCCTTACTCAAACACTAAGTGGTTGGACTATGTGGTTGGACTATGCGGTTGCCCACACCCCCCCCCCAGGTGGTCTACAATGATGCTCCCCACTACTTTGCGACATTCCTCAGTAATTGAGACCCGTATTCTGCACTATGGTGGCACCGTAGCTAGGGCGGGTCGAAATAGGAAAAATTCCACATCCACCCTTTGGGGTGGAAACTCCCTTGAGAGGCAGACTTACTCGACTAGTGCGGCTGCCATCTGCCCAGACGGTCCTCTCTTAGAGGGGATCGTCTCGGGGGTGTCCCCCTCGGCCAGCTCACCTCGGGGGAGGGGAGAAAGTTGCCGGGGAATTCCCCGAGGGGTTCTTTAAGAGTTTTAGTAACTCAGGGCCTTTTGACACCATCTCGTATGTCACCACCGGCTAAAATTATCAAGAGGGGGGGGGTCGTCTTTAAACTGAATAGTGAAGGAAATATGAAGAAAAAATAAGCGCAGGACGCAGTAATATTCTTTTACAGAATGAGCCTCTGTTCATTTAAAGATAAGATCACAGGCAGTGGTTCTAAAATCTTTTTGAAAGATAAAGATAGAGGTGTACTCTTTGTAAATATATTAGAGTACTTTAATCCTCCCTCAAGGTCTCCATTTTTCATTGTCTTATCATCGAGTTTATTGGCAATAAATCAACTTAAATCAAATATACAAAAGCTTATTAGTTAATTTATTGTCCCACTATCCCACCCACTCCAGAATACAGAGAAACTACTTAACTAAACATTTCTTTAAAATTTAATTCATAAACTTAATTGTTTTATGCCAACATGTTTACTGTTAAGACGTTAGATGATTTATTCTTGAAACTTTGATTTTACTTTGTACGCCAACTTTTAAGTATGACCACTTGATGAAGAAGGTGACCACTTCAGTGACCACATCCTACTTATGTTCTCAGGTCTTGGCGACAGCGGATTTTTCAACAACAAAACCGTGTATCCGACCCTGACCAGATTCGCCTACTGTCAGTGTCGGATCCGCAACGTGTTTGCGGGCACCTTCAAGATGTTCAACTGGACCAACATTGCCCTCATCTATGACCACAGCAACGTCCACACGGAGATACTCGGTGGGTTTATAACCACGGTTCTTATGTAGTGGTCTCTATAGCTGGGTTGATAGTGACGGACCTTATGTAGTGGTCTCTATAGCTGGGTTGATAGTCACGGTTCTTATGTAGTGGTCTCTATAGCTGGGTTGATAGTCACGGTTCTTATGTAGTGGTCTCTATAGCTGGGTTGATAGTCACGGTTCTTATGTAGTGGTCTCTATAGCTGGGTTGATAGTCACGGTTCTTATGTAGTGGTCTCTATAGCTGGGTTGATAGTCACGGTTCTTATGTAGTGGTCTCTATAGCTGGGTTGATAGTCACGGTTCTTATGTAGTGGTCTCTATAGCTGGGTTGATAGTGACGGACCTTATGTAGTGGTCTCTATAGCTGGGTTGATAGTGACGGACCTTATGTAGTGGTCTCTATAGCTGGGTTGATAGTGACGGACCTTTTGTAGTGGTCTCTATAGCTGGGTTGATAGTGACGGACCTTATGTAGTGGTCTCTATAGCTGGGTTGATAGTGACGGACCTTATGTAGTGGTCTCTATAGCTGGGTTGATAGTGACGGACCTTATGTAGTGGTCTCTATAGCTGGGTTGATTGTGACGGACCTTATGTAGTGGTCTCTATAGCTGGGTTGATAGTCACGGTTCTTATGTAGTGGTCTCTATAGCTGGGTTGATAGTCACGGTTCTTATGTAGTGGTCTCTATAGCTGGGTTGATAGTGACAGACCTTATGTAGTGGTCTCTATAGCTGGGTTGATAGTCACGGTTCTTATGTAGTGGTCTCTATAGCTGGGTTGATAGTCACGGTTCTTATGTAGTGGTCTCTATAGCTGGGTTGATAGTGACAGACCTTATGTAGTGGTCTCTATAGCTGGGTTGATAGTCACGGTTCTTATGTAGTGGTCTCTATAGCTGGGTTGATAGTCACGGTTCTTATGTAGTGGTCTCTATAGCTGGGTTGATAGTCACGGTTCTTATGTAGTGGTCTCTATAGCTGGGTTGATAGTGACGGACCTTATGTAGTGGTCTCTATAGCTGGGTTGATTGTGGCTTATCTTATGCTGTGGTCTCCAACGGACATACTGGTTGTCCATAAACGCATTTGCCGCTTGAAACTAAAAAAGAAAATTTTATTTTTCGAACATTTTTATTTTTGTTTCAATGTCAACTCTAACGCACCCTCCTCAAGTGTGTTACCAAGTTCACAAAAGTCATTGTCACGTGATGTTGATGCTTTTATTGTGTTTTTACCCTTCTGACCCGACCTTTACCCTGCTGACCCGACTTTTACCCTTCTGACCCGACTTTTACCCTTCTGACCCCACCTTTACCATTCTGACCCCACCTTTACCCTTCTGACCCCACCTTTACCATTCTGACCCGACCTTTACCCTTCTGACCCCACCTTTACCCTTCTGACCCCACCTTTACCCTTCTGACCCCACCTTTACCCTTCTGACCCCACCTCTACCCATGCGTCCTGCAGGTGCTACACTCCGAGATGGTCTGCCCTCCAACCAGTACTTCCCGGACATCGTCGCTTTCTACAGCGCCGCCAACTATGACCCTAGTCAGCTGCTCAAAGATGCGGCCAAGAAGAGCAGAAGTAAGTCAAACATGTCACATCACGGCACGTGATGAATGACACATTAATAATGTCATCAGGGTTGACGCATGTCGAACCCTGATGACATTACTATGAACCCCAATAAAAAAGACTTTAGGATTGACACATCATAACTAACGTGTAGTACATATTTTAAAGAGACTTAAAAACTGACACAACATGAATAAGATGGCATGAATGACATATCACGAATGCCATATTATGAATGATGTATCATATTCCAAATGACTTGAAAATGAAGCAAATTGAATTAAACAAAAAAAAAGACCCAACTATAACTGAATGACATACCACAAATATTAGAATCAGGAAGGAAATACTTTATTTTCTCTTTAACCAAAACAATAAATTACGAATGTTCTAACAATAAATTACGAATGTTCTAACAATAAATTACGAATGTTCTAACAATAAATTACTAATGTTCTAACAATAAATTACGAATGTTCTAACAATAAATTACGAATGTTCTAACAATAAATTACGAATGTTCTAACAATAAATTACGAATGTTCTAACAATAAATTACTAATGTTCTAACAATAAATTACGAATGTTCTAACAATAAATTACGAATGTTCTAACAATAAATTACGAATGTTCTAACAATAAATTACGAATGTTCTAACAATAAATTACGAATGTTCTAACAATAAATTACGAATGTTCTAACAATAAATTACGAATGTTCTAACAATAAATTACGAATGTTCTAACAATAAATTACGAATGTTCTAACAATAAATTACGAATGTTCTAACAATAAATTACGAATGTTCTAACAATAAATTACGAATGTTCTAACAATAAATTACGAATGTTCTAACAATAAATTACGAATGTTCTAACAATAAATTACGAATGTTCTAACAATAAATTACGAATGTTCTAACAATAAATTACGAATGTTCTGGTGATAATTTCACCCGAAATCACTCTAAACGTGATGTCACTTACCTCGAGGCAGTGGCGTAGCTGACGGCTAACACCTCCACCCAAAAACCCCCAACAAAAACCCTTCATTTGAGGCAAACCAGCCCCTCCCCCTTGGGGCCACTCCAACTTTCCACACCACTGCCAAACGGATACATTCATTTATACCTCCTAATAAGATAGTTATTACTTTAAAGATAAACCAGCATTTAACACTTCAACTATCGCCTAGGGCCTTGAGACTCCGCTAAAATTCGTTCACAACAATATTATTTTTAGTCCAAGAGTGATTGCTTTGAGAGTTTATTATTCTCTTTTTCCACATGAGGATAGTCACGTGATTAAAAACGTCACGCAGATTCAGTAATCATAACCAGCAAAGTTTGTTTGTACTTTTGGATACTTTTGACGTAGCCGCTCTAAATGAGTATCAATGACAAAATGTTCAAAAAGAATACATATAAAGATAGGGAACAAGTAAATACTGATGGTCCAAGACTGTTCTCCTTTTAAATCCCGCCCTTGAAAACCCCAATATAAATATTATATTATTTAGTTAACGTACCGCTTGAAAAAACGCTTTGTTCACGGCTATCGCGTCTATAGGATAACCTATGTCGTCTCCACTGTTTTATCCCGTTACGTGTGGGGGGGATTCTTTTATCATGGTTGAATCTACTTGATATCCTACGCAAACCTTAGAATAGGACGTCTTTGAATATCCGTGTCTTATTTCATATAGCGATAGATCCTTGGGGGCCCCAAATACTGTGATTCCTATTTCAATATTTGCAGAGAGGTGCAGACACGGTATATATTTATTGATTTGTTGTGCTACAGAGGACAAAAAAATAAAATTTGATTGACATGCTTGAATAGTAGTTAAGATGAAACAAAGTAATCTACAAGAAGGGAAAAAATTAGGAAAATATAAAAATTAAAAAAAAATAAGTAAACTACACATAAAATGAAAGAGAATGAAGGGTAGAGAGTTAACTCTTTTCTGAATTGTCTATTTTAATCTTATTTCTTGTTTTTAGCCCTTTTTCGAGACAGAAAATCAAATATTAAGATTTATTATTGGGTTTATTTTTAGAATTTTAAAAGTAATTAATCAATTCAATTGTGTTATAATAAATACTTTTTTTAAAAATCATTTTTGATAAAGTTGAACGCAGAGGTAAAAGATTTGGTTCAAAAGACAGAGGTAAAAGATTTGGTTCAAAAGACAGAGTTAAAAGATTTGGTTCAAAAGACAGAGTTAAAAGATTTGGTTCAAAAGACAGAGGTAAAAGATTTGGTTCAAAAGACAGAGTTAAAAGATTTGGTTCAAAAGACAGAGTTAAAAGATTTGGTTCAAAAGACAGAGTTAAAAGATTTGGTTCAAAAGACAGAGGTAAAAGATTTGGTTCAAAAGACAGAGGTAAAAGATTTGGTTCAAAAGACAGAGTTAAAAGATTTGGTTCAAAAGACAGAGTTAAAAGATTTGGTTCAAAAGACAGAGTAAAAGATTTGGTTCAAAAGACAGAGGTAAAAGATTTGGTTCAAAAGACAGAGGTAAAAGATTTGGTTCAAAAGACAGAGTTAAAAGATTTGGTTCAAAAGACAGAGGTAAAAGATTTGGTTCAAAAGACAGAGGTAAAAGATTTGGTTCAAAAGACAGAGGTAAAAGATTTGGTTCAAAAGACAGAGGTAAAAGATTTGGTTCAAAAGACAGAGGTAAAAGATTTGGTTCAAAAGACAGAGGTAAAAGATTTGGTTCAAAAGACAGAGGTAAAAGATTTGGTTCAAAAGACAGAGGTAAAAGATTTGGTTCAAAAGACAGAGGTAAAAGATTTGGTTCAAAAGACAGAGTTAAAAGATTTGGTTCAAAAGACAGAGGTAAAAGATTTGGTTCAAAAGACAGAGGTAAAAGATTTGGTTCAAAAGACAGAGTTAAAAGATTTGGTTCAAAAGACAGAGTTAAAAGATTTGGTTCAAAAGACAGAGGTAAAAGATTTGGTTCAAAAGACAGAGGTAAAAGATTTGGTTCAAAAGACAGAGGTAAAAGATTTGGTTCAAAAGACAGAGGTAAAAGATTTGGTTCAAAAGACAGAGGTAAAAGATTTGGTTCAAAAGACAGAGGTAAAAGATTTGGTTCAAAAGACAGAGTTAAAAGATTTGGTTCAAAAGACAGAGTTAAAAGATTTGGTTCAAAAGACAGAGGTAAAAGATTTGGTTCAAAAGACAGAGGTAAAAGATTTGGTTCAAAAGACAGAGTTAAAAGATTTGGTTCAAAAGACAGAGTTAAAAGATTTGGTTCAAAAGACAGAGGTAAAAGATTTGGTTCAAAAGACAGAGTTAAAAGATTTGGTTCAAAAGACAGAGGTAAAAGATTTGGTTCAAAAGACAGAGTTAAAAGATTTGGTTCAAAAGACAGAGGTAAAAGATTTGGTTCAAAAGACAGAGTAAAAGATTTGGTTCAAAAGACAGAGGTAAAAGATTTGGTTCAAAAGACAGAGGTAAAAGATTTGGTTCAAAAGACAGAGGTAAAAGATTTGGTTCAAAAGACAGAGGTAAAAGATTTGGTTCAAAAGACAGAGGTAAAAGATTTGGTTCAAAAGACAGAGGTAAAAGATTTGGTTCAAAAGACAGAGGTAAAAGATTTGGTTCAAAAGACAGAGGTAAAAGATTTGGTTCAAAAGACAGAGGTAAAAGATTTGGTTCAAAAGACAGAGTTAAAAGATTTGGTTCAAAAGACAGAGGTAAAAGATTTGGTTCAAAAGACAGAGGTAAAAGATTTGGTTCAAAAGACAGAGTTAAAAGATTTGGTTCAAAAGACAGAGGTAAAAGATTTGGTTCAAAAGACAGAGGTAAAAGATTTGGTTCAAAAGACAGAGGTAAAAGATTTGGTTCAAAAGACAGAGGTAAAAGATTTGGTTCAAAAGACAGAGGTAAAAGATTTGGTTCAAAAGACAGAGGTAAAAGATTTGGTTCAAAAGACAGAGGTAAAAGATTTGGTTCAAAAGACAGAGTTAAAAGATTTGGTTCAAAAGACAGAGTTAAAAGATTTGGTTCAAAAGACAGAGTTAAAAGATTTGGTTCAAAAGACAGAGGTAAAAGATTTGGTTCAAAAGACAGAGTTAAAAGATTTGGTTCAAAAGACAGAGTTAAAAGATTTGGTTCAAAAGACAGAGGTAAAAGATTTGGTTCAAAAGACAGAGTTAAAAGATTTGGTTCAAAAGACAGAGGTAAAAGATTTGGTTCAAAAGACAGAGGTAAAAGATTTGGTTCAAAAGACAGAGTAAAAGATTTGGTTCAAAAGACAGAGGTAAAAGATTTGGTTCAAAAGACAGAGGTAAAAGATTTGGTTCAAAAGACAGAGGTAAAAGATTTGGTTCAAAAGACAGAGGTAAAAGATTTGGTTCAAAAGACAGAGGTAAAAGATTTGGTTCAAAAGACAGAGTTAAAAGATTTGGTTCAAAAGACAGAGTTAAAAGATTTGGTTCAAAAGACAGAGTTAAAAGATTTGGTTCAAAAGACAGAGGTAAAAGATTTGGTTCAAAAGACAGAGTTAAAAGATTTGGTTCAAAAGACAGAGTTAAAAGATTTGGTTCAAAAGACAGAGTTAAAAGATTTGGTTCAAAAGACAGAGGTAAAAGATTTGGTTCAAAAGACAGAGGTAAAAGATTTGGTTCAAAAGACAGAGGTAAAAGATTTGGTTCAAAAGACAGAGTTAAAAGATTTGGTTCAAAAGACAGAGTTAAAAGATTTGGTTCAAAAGACAGAGTTAAAAGATTTGGTTCAAAAGACAGAGTTAAAAGATTTGGTTCAAAAGACAGAGTTAAAAGATTTGGTTCAAAAGACAGAGTTAAAAGATTTGGTTCAAAAGACAGAGTTAAAAGATTTGGTTCAAAAGACAGAGTTAAAAGATTTGGTTCAAAAGACAGAGTTAAAAGATTTGGTTCAAAAGACAGAGGTAAAAGATTTGGTTCAAAAGACAGAGTTAAAAGATTTGGTTCAAAAGACAGAGTTAAAAGATTTGGTTCAAAAGACAGAGGTAAAAGATTTGGTTCAAAAGACAGAGTTAAAAGATTTGGTTCAAAAGACAGAGGTAAAAGATTTGGTTCAAAAGACAGAGTTAAAAGATTTGGTTCAAAAGACAGAGGTAAAAGATTTGGTTCAAAAGACAGAGTTAAAAGATTTGGTTCAAAAGACAGAGTTAAAAGATTTGGTTCAAAAGACAGAGTTAAAAGATTTGGTTCAAAAGACAGAGTTAAAAGATTTGGTTCAAAAGACAGAGGTAAAAGATTTGGTTCAAAAGACAGAGGTAAAAGATTTGGTTCAAAAGACAGAGTAAAAGATTTGGTTCAAAAGACAGAGTTAAAAGATTTGGTTCAAAAGACAGAGTTAAAAGATTTGGTTCAAAAGACAGAGGTAAAAGATTTGGTTCAAAAGACAGAGGTAAAAGATTTGGTTCAAAAGACAGAGTTAAAAGATTTGGTTCAAAAGACAGAGTTAAAAGATTTGGTTCAAAAGACAGAGTTAAAAGATTTGGTTCAAAAGACAGAGTTAAAAGATTTGGTTCAAAAGACAGAGTTAAAAGATTTGGTTCAAAAGACAGAGGTAAAAGATTTGGTTCAAAAGACAGAGTTAAAAGATTTGGTTCAAAAGACAGAGTTAAAAGATTTGGTTCAAAAGACAGAGTTAAAAGATTTGGTTCAAAAGACAGAGTTAAAAGATTTGGTTCAAAAGACAGAGGTAAAAGATTTGGTTCAAAAGACAGAGTTAAAAGATTTGGTTCAAAAGACAGAGGTAAAAGATTTGGTTCAAAAGACAGAGTTAAAAGATTTGGTTCAAAAGACAGAGGTAAAAGATTTGGTTCAAAAGACAGAGGTAAAAGATTTGGTTCAAAAGACAGAGGTAAAAGATTTGGTTCAAAAGACAGAGGTAAAAGATTTGGTTCAAAAGACAGAGGTAAAAGATTTGGTTCAAAAGACAGAGGTAAAAGATTTGGTTCAAAAGACAGAGGTAAAAGATTTGGTTCAAAAGACAGAGGTAAAAGATTTGGTTCAAAAGACAGAGGTAAAAGATTTGGTTCAAAAGACAGAGTTAAAAGATTTGGTTCAAAAGACAGAGTTAAAAGATTTGGTTCAAAAGACAGAGGTAAAAGATTTGGTTCAAAAGACAGAGTTAAAAGATTTGGTTCAAAAGACAGAGTTAAAAGATTTGGTTCAAAAGACAGAGTTAAAAGATTTGGTTCAAAAGACAGAGGTAAAAGATTTGGTTCAAAAGACAGAGGTAAAAGATTTGGTTCAAAAGACAGAGGTAAAAGATTTGGTTCAAAAGACAGAGTTAAAAGATTTGGTTCAAAAGACAGAGTTAAAAGATTTGGTTCAAAAGACAGAGGTAAAAGATTTGGTTCAAAAGACAGAGGTAAAAGATTTGGTTCAAAAGACAGAGTTAAAAGATTTGGTTCAAAAGACAGAGTTAAAAGATTTGGTTCAAAAGACAGAGTTAAAAGATTTGGTTCAAAAGACAGAGTTAAAAGATTTGGTTCAAAAGACAGAGTTAAAAGATTTGGTTCAAAAGACAGAGTTAAAAGATTTGGTTCAAAAGACAGAGTTAAAAGATTTGGTTCAAAAGACAGAGTTAAAAGATTTGGTTCAAAAGACAGAGGTAAAAGATTTGGTTCAAAAGACAGAGGTAAAAGATTTGGTTCAAAAGACAGAGGTAAAAGATTTGGTTCAAAAGACAGAGGTAAAAGATTTGGTTCAAAAGACAGAGGTAAAAGATTTGGTTCAAAAGACAGAGGTAAAAGATTTGGTTCAAAAGACAGAGTTAAAAGATTTGGTTCAAAAGACAGAGTTAAAAGATTTGGTTCAAAAGACAGAGTTAAAAGATTTGGTTCAAAAGACAGAGGTAAAAGATTTGGTTCAAAAGACAGAGGTAAAAGATTTGGTTCAAAAGACAGAGGTAAAAGATTTGGTTCAAAAGACAGAGTTAAAAGGATTTGGTTCAAAAGACAGAGTTAAAGGATTTGGTTCAAAAGACAGAGGTAAAAGATTTGGTTCAAAAGACAGAGGTAAAAGATTTGGTTCAAAAGACAGAGTTAAAAGATTTGGTTCAAAAGACAGAGTTAAAAGATTTGGTTCAAAAGACAGAGTTAAAAGATTTGGTTCAAAAGACAGAGTTAAAAGATTTGGTTCAAAAGACAGAGTTAAAAGATTTGGTTCAAAAGACAGAGGTAAAAGATTTGGTTCAAAAGACAGAGTTAAAAGATTTGGTTCAAAAGACAGAGTTAAAAGATTTGGTTCAAAAGACAGAGGTAAAAGATTTGGTTCAAAAGACAGAGGTAAAAGATTTGGTTCAAAAGACAGAGGTAAAAGATTTGGTTCAAAAGACAGAGTTAAAAGATTTGGTTCAAAAGACAGAGGTAAAAGATTTGGTTCAAAAGACAGAGTTAAAAGATTTGGTTCAAAAGACAGAGGTAAAGGTAACATCCAAATAGTCAATTTTTCAAACGCCGATTTTCCGATTCACTAAATACCTTTCCCTCGTTCTATTATTATTTATTTAGACGTTCATTTGTAAACAAAAAGATTTTTCTTCCTTATTTCTAGCATAGCAGGTCGAATTTGCCTTGGGGGCCATCTTTATATTACGTACAGAAGGAGGGGGGAGGGGGTCTTAAATTAACGGCATTTTGCGTATGGATGCGTACGAAAGGGGAGGGGGGCCTCGACTCAATGTGTACGTACGCACAAAAAATTAATTTGCATAAAACTAAGCCTAGTAATGTAAACCGCTAGGCTGCAAACGGCATTCGAGACAGACCGAGTCAAGACGCATATGCAATAATGTTTTATAATTTAATGCAAACGAAATTCTGAACTTTTAATTATTTGGAAGTAATTAAAATTTGATTCAGACCAAACATTTACACATTACCAAAATATATCCGTCGGATGTATATTTCCATTTCTTGAAATTGTAGAAGTTTCTCTGTCACCCACCGGTGCCTTAGCCGTTATAAAGACACAACGCGACGGCGACTTCACTGCTTGTATTGTTCTATTTTATCAGTTTTGTTATGCAGTGTTCAAGACAATAATATTTGAATGTTCTATTGTATTTCGATATTACACAAACAATTATAATGAGGCCGTCAATGAATGACGTCATGCGATTTTGACCGATTTTTACCCCACCCCCTCGTCACACTTCGTTACAAAAGCTTAGACCCCTCGAGTATAACGTCACAAAGTGGCCGTCCATAAATGACGTCACGCACGTAGAGGGGGGTCGACCATTTGTGCCGACAGGAAGGGGGTGTTTAAGAAATGTGACGTCACATGAAAACGCGTAACTTTAAATAAAAGTTGCACTTAAATATTTGATTGTTTCCAATTTATTAAGTGACGTTTTACATGGGCTTCGCGCGTGTTACGATATTTCGAGTGCAGCCTTACACTAAATACATACTTAAAATTAAATGACAAAAAGTGATTTGAAACATGCTACTTTTCAAATTACAAATTGCTTTTATTGCGGCGCATTTCTGTGACGTCATATTGGGGGGTCTAACTTTTTGTGACGAAGAGTGACGAGAGGGGGGGTGAAAATCTGCCAAAATTGCGTGACGTCATTTATGGACAGCCCCAAAGCTTTGACCCCCCCCCCTCTCACCCCTAAAAGCCGTATTTTCTAATTGAAAATTAGCATGTTTCAAATCACTTTTTTGTCATTAAAGTATTTAGTGTAAGGCTGCACTCTAATACCGTAACACGTGTTAATCCATGGAAAACGTCATTTAATAACTTGCAAGCAATCAAATATTTTAGTGGAACTTATATTTAAAATTGCGCAATTTGATGTGACGTCACATTTCTTAAACACCCCCTCTTCTTCGTCACACATCGTCAAAAATGCGTGACCCCCTACCCCCTTCCTTTTTTTGGGCGCGTGACGTCAGTTATAAGCGACTTCAAAGATTTAAGGGGCCGTCCATAAAGTACGTCACGCTATTTTTGACCATTTTTGACCCCCTCCCCCCCTGTCTCAAACTGTCACAAGTCTCGGGACCCCCCCCCCTTAAAGTATGTCACACTTTCCAACAATTCTTTTAATCAACACCTAATTAAAATATTTAATTTAATACTTAAAATACATTTCACTATGAAATGGTATTAAAATATAAAATTTCCACTTAAAAGTAGAGATGTACCGGATTCAAAATTTTGAAATCCGGCTGGAGCTGAAGTGGGCCGGATTTATCAAGTGAAATCCGGCTGGAACCGGAATCAGATTTGTTAAAATGGCCGGATTCCGGATTTTCCGGGGCCATAATTATTATGAATATATATATATAAATTAGGGATCTACCGCCCAGCCGGATTTATGAAGTGAATACCTGCCGGAGCCGAAGCCGGAGCCGGATTTTTAAAATACATAATAAAAAGGATACAAAACGATTTGACTAAAAAAAAGACTAGATTGACAAATTATGTGACCAACTCTTGTGCTATATTTAATTTGTTTATTATGGTCCTATCAATTATATTTCATTCAAAAATATTCCCTGGACATCATCTGTGTTCATCCATAGTTACGACTGACATCAATCTTTCACAATCATCGTTTCCTGGAAGGATAATTGCAGACAGATCAACTCGTCCTCATCTAGCCACTCTACAGCCTCTGTATGTGCATTTTCTCCTCTGGCAATAACTGCCATGGGTTCTCTGTGACTTCTAGAAGTGATTCTCAAAGGACGGATGCGTTTTATCTGAGTTAATTCTTGAACAGTTTGGGTGGGCACATTCTCCTGAGCCCGAGCTCTGTGTTGTCCTGTATGTTTCTTCAACATTATTTGTGAGGCAAAATATGAGTGACATACTTTGCAAAGTCGATCAAATAAGCTGGTAATCATATGGTTGTACTTTGAAAGCTCCTGTTGATCTTGACATAATTTCCTCAAATTTGAGAGTTTGTGCTATAAACAAGGAAGGAAATTTATGAGAAACTGCATCTTCTCTTTCTTAAGCTTTGAGTCCATCATTTGTTGGTTGATTGGGATTGGAGGAGGGGAAGAATCTTTAAGGTAAAACGTTAAAATATGAGCTTTGTGCTTTGTCGCAACATTTCATGTCCTGATATTTAATAACAATTTGAGTGAAATATTGGCTGGTGCGAACATGATTGTCAAACCATTCCTGATCCTTCGGTATCAGTCCTGCTATATCCAATTCAGATTTATGAACAACACATTCAGGAGATACGCATTTCATGCTATTTTGATATAAAACTAATTCTAGTGTTTCACAAAATTTTTGAAAATTATTTTTAAAGAAATTTAAATTCTACTAAAAAAATATAAATAAATTAGAAAAGAAAATACTAAAAATAATAAATGTGTGACATCACACATGGCCTGACCCCCCCCCTCCCCCTGTCACAAAGTGTCACACTTTCTTAGACCCCCTACCCCCTCGGAGCGTGACGTACTTTATGGACCAATTGCTTTAGACTCTGGCTTAAAATTACTTTTTCAATAAAGGGGGTGGGGTCGGGGTGGTAAGCAAATTCGTACGTACGCATAGGGGAGGGGTCCCCAAAATGTACGGGATGCAACAAAGGGGAGGGGGTACAAAAATACGAATTTTGTGCGTACGTAATATATGGATGGCCCCTTGTTACGTCACGAAATTTGGGAGCCATGGAATTACCGTGACTTAACAGATTTCGTGAAATAATGAAACGCGACTCAACGGGATCTATATATGCGTTATACAAATATAATTATTCGAAATTAATCAATTAATCGATTACTTTTTCCCGATGAATAGATCAATTATTTTTTTTAATCAGTACCAGCCCTAATATAATCGTTTTTAAAAAAAATGATATCGCATCACCCCATTCCAGTTCCAATCAAGTTCAAATGATATATATTAGAAATTAGAACACAATTCGAAAAAGAGAAATTTAATTCGGATTCTATTCGATTGACAAGTTTTACGCTTTTGAAACCCCTCCTGTAGCTCATCATAATGGCACCCGTCAGCTTACCCCGCTAGTTTGGCGACAATTTCTGTACAGATTGCACTGTGCAACACAGCAGCGTGGGCGCCATTGAATAAGCACATAGGGCGGTCACCCAAGGAAGGGACAATTTTTATGATAGGGGGGCATTTTTAGGAGAAAGCAACGAACTTGGTTCCACCGAATGGTTTAACGGACCCGGATAACACTATTTTTCAAGAACATCATTACCACCTTTTATTTCAACGTCTTGTTTGGTTTTAATTCTATAATTGAATTAATTCATTTAAAACTTGATTAATTTTTTTAATGTCAAAAAAAAATTCAAATAGTTATCCTCTAGTTAAAATTAATCGTAGCAAGCTCAAACGTAATAAACCAACACACATTCTGTTAGTATTGCTAGGGGACTCATCACTCACACGCGCCGATGATAACAAGGTGACCGAATGACACAATAAACTGTTAATGATTCATTAAGTGTTTTCTCAAACAAAAGACAAAACAAATACTAAGTTTTGAACATTATAAACCAACATAATTTTTATGTAAATGTTTGTTCACATATATTAAAATAAAAACATTTTTGAACAATCGGGCCTCGAGTTATGTCAGAAACCTTAAAAAAAAATCCCAGTGTAAAAAATAGGTCACCCACATTTTTAAAAAAATGTTTCATACATATAGATTATATAATAAAATTGTTTGAAGGAGGATCAATAACCCCTTGTCTCTCTTCCCTTTCCTTACTGGCTATTGGGCAGATTTGAGGGGGGGGGGTGTGTGTGGAATTCTTGCCTCCATTTGAAACATGTGAGAGACAGAAAGTGTGAGGGTGAGTAACATGTTAAAAAAAGTTCTGTAGATTCACCTTATACTTCAAATTGTTACGCTATTTATTTTTTACAAAATGTACAGTCGAATTATTATATAGACGAATTGTCTCAACACTGCTCTAAACTCTAAAGCCCCATTTTGTTTTGATAAAAAAGATAGAAACTTGGGAGAAATATTTTGTTTACAAATTTTAGGATGACAGACAGTCGGGGAGAAATATTTTATTTCGATAATTTCATGAAGATAGAAAATAAGGAAAATATTTATTTTTGTTTGGCTAACTTCATTTTTTTTTAAAATATACAATGCAGCAAATATTGTTTACTTATTTTTGTTTAATCCTAAAGAGTATAAGAGTTCAGCTTACCATGCGTCCGGGTTTCCCCGGACACATCCTCTTTTTATGCCCCTGTCCGGGCGTCCGAGCATATTTCCTAAAACATGGCTTTTTTGCTTGTTTTTCGCCGAATCGGACCGTCTGTCCGATCGATCGATACTTTCCTACTTACTTTTCTGTGCTATATACTTTAATCTATTATGTATAGGGAAATAAACACGTGCGCCAGCTATATTTAGTTCAATGTTAACATTGCCCTTCAGAATTTCCGGTTCTGTTAGTCATTTTCAATTTTTGTAAACATTAAGCATTTCGCATAGCAGACGCTAAGGGGCCGTCCATAAAGTACGTCACGCTATTTTTGACCATTTTAACTCCCCCCTCCTCCCTGTCACAAACTGTCACAAATCTGGGACCCTCCCCCCTAAAGTACGTCACACTTTCGAGCAAAAATTGTGTTTTTTATTAACAAAATAGTTAAAATTTAATATAAAACACCGTGACGTCACACATCGCCGTACCCCCCTCCCCCTGTCACAAACTGCCACACTTTCTTACACCCCCTCTCCCCCGCTGGAGCGTGACGTACTTTATGGACGGCCCCTAACGCGAGTTCGTTAATGATAATTATTTATAAATAATTTTTTTATATTGAAGATTGAATTTAAATTTAGAAAAAAAGGATTTTAAAAATGCCAAAACGGTGGTGTTTATTTACAGACGCACTGAAAACCAACTATCCAGGTTTTCGTGCAGGCCTATATGACTGGGACGCTGAATGTTTGAAATGCCGTGGCGGAAAATATATCTCTGTTTTTTCAATAAGGGTTCACTGGCACGGCGCACGTTGCCACGCCGATGCATGTAAAGAGTGTTCGCGGAACTACTTCATATACTTAAGTCTAAAGTTACCTAATTTTTGTAACGCTGGCTTCGAAATGCTACGAATCTGTGTTTCTGAATGCGAGAGAAGAACTTCAGTAGTGTAGTTACGGTACTTACTGTTTCTTTTCAATCAGCTAGTGTGGTGCACTGAAAACTCAGTTAATACAAGTTATTAATGAAATAAGAACAATATTTTACGTAGTTAATCTTTAATTTTATTTGTAAAACACTTAATATTGGCCATATTTCATAAGTTTGCGTGTCCTCTTTTTCCATCCGACAATTATGGCAACCCTAAATTAAGAGACATTTGTTTCAAAACAGCGTTTCTTTATCAATAGGTGGGCTCCCCTTATCTCAATGCAATAGGTGGCCTCCCCTTATCTCATTGTAACAAATTGTTTTTCGCCTCATTCAACGGAGAGCACCGTTTTCTCATTAATATTTTACCGTCGTCATGGTGAAATCAAACAGCGGAAACACATTAATGACTGCCTCTGGCGGCCATCATGACTGAGTGCATTGACTTACTGCTGGACGTTTACTGTGAGGTGGTGTGTGAGGTGTGTGGAGGGGGGTATTAAGAATCTGACGTTCTGTGAATTTGGACTTGTTCAGTTTTTTAAATCAAGTTTTTGGCGATCGAAATATGCGTCCATGGCAACTTGATATTAGACGTTCCAATAAAACCACAAAAGATGCATTCATAACTAGTAAAATATGTCAGCGTGCTGCAACGGATTTCAGTTGGTGTTGAGAATCCGCGTACAAGGCCTGTCTTAGTCCGCTGCAACCTATGCGGCCGCAGTGTGTCCCGCACTTTCATAGGCCCCGCCTATCTTAATTTTCTGTTATTATCCTTATTAATTCCTCATCCCTACCCAGACTGTGCCCCGCGCAATCCGTTTCACATACTAAGCCGCCTAGGGCCCATAATTGTTAAGGCTGGCCCTACCCGCGTACAGAACATAATGTCTGGAAGATGGGACCATAAGTTTAAAGACCGTTGGAATGGTTCAATATGGAGAATGACATTGACGTCTTACCAACGATATAAGTACGTTCATCGGTGTCGGTTAGAGCAGGGGAGCCGCCTACCGAATTTCGTGAAGATGGGTCCATTAAAGAGAAGGTTTAATATGGCGAACTTTGTCAACCTTTATGCCGGTTACGCGTAAAATTTCGAAATGAAACCTACTTAACTTTTGGACATATTTGCATCATAGTTTCTCAATATGTGTCCTCAAAATCTTATGTACCAAGTTTGATCAAGAAACGCCCAATTTAGCCAGAACCCTTTGTTGGAGTGGGGCACGGGTTCAAAATGGGTACTAGCTGGTATTTTTTACAGAATTTATCTCAGAAACTTTTGTGTAAACGTTCTCAGCAACTTCCTTAAGTTTCAAGGCGATCGGATGCATACAATAATATTTATACAGCTTACATAAGAAAAAATGTCATTAATGCCCCCGGGCCAAATTGATGTAAGATGTAAAGTTCAAAACATCTATTGATTACAATGTGGATCATGATGGATTTATTTTTCAACAATGGAGAAATCGAGTAAAATGGAATTGGGTAATAAAGAATTAATTATTTAAGGGGGAAAAAGACTTTTGGCCCCCAGCCGAAAAGAAATGGACATTATGGATTAATTACCCTATATACTTTTAATATGTTTCATCAAGTTTTTATGTACCAGCTTTGGTCAAGATCCATTTGGGCCCCCGGCTCTCAGTGAGTGATAATTTTTCTTCGCATGTCACCATCGCGTCTCAACAACTTCCAAAAGTTTTCTGCTTCTACCTAAACGGGAACTTGGAGAATAAGTCAGGGCTTTGTCTTTTATTTGAATAGATGACACATTTATCAGGTAAAAAGAAAAGTTTGGCGACGAATTTTTAAAAAAAGTTGTAATTCTGTGTCCAGTGAATAAACACTGAATCAAACAGAAGCCAAAATATCGTTTAAAAAAGTTTATCTTTAACTGTTCTTGTGACAATATCAGCTGACGCAGGGGCAGTAAGCGCCTAGAAATTACTTATCAGAGTAATTTCCAAATTTTCACGACCAAAGTCTTCTTTCTAAATCAATAAACTAGTCAACAGTTTGGAAATGTACTTTATTATTGAGCTTCCATTTATGTTAATGTAAAAAAGGGGTTGCTGCAGTCATTTCATCCTTTTGTTACAACTTAGCCTTCAGCGCGGACATAATCAAAATCAAAACTAACAACAAGATACTTTTATTAATTAAAGTGGTCAAGAATGATTTCAGTACAGAATGTAAAAGTTATATACATAACAGACAGACCGACAAACGGACGGACGGACGGACGGATGGATGGATGGATAGATAGAAAGATAGATGGATGGATGGATGGATGAATTGGAAAGATGGATACATTTATTGTTTAATTAATATTGATATACTTTAATTTGAACTAAAACTACGAGCAGTTTCCATATTTCTACAGTCATTATGCTGATTGTGTCCGGCGACCTACTGAGAGACTTGATGATCAGCGCCTATCACATGGGCTACGCCACCAGCGGGGACTTCGTCTTCATGAACGTTGAACTGTTTCCGTTTCCTGGCGGCTACTGGGGCAACAACAATTGGGCGAGGAACGACTCAAACGACTCCATAGCCCGGGTAGCCTTCGAGTCTCTGCTGCGCGTGTCACTGTACCTGCCGTTCAGTGTCGAGTGGCACAACTTCACCGTCAAGTGTCGGGAGAGGTCCTTGCAGAAATACAATTTCAGCTACGGGACGGAGGAGGTAAAAAAGTTCAAAATTTACGAGCATATTCGGGTATCCTATTATGTCCTTGGCGGTTACCTTTGATTTTACACCATTACCACACGATACCAAATCATTCCGATTACGATTTTGGACTATTCTGATTTTTTAGAATATATAGAAAAATTGATTTATCTGCAGTTATAATTCGCAAAGTAATGTACTTTTCTTACATAGCTGGCGACAATAAATACTATAACACTGATAAAGATATATTATACATTAATTTTTATAAAATACATTTTGTTTAAATTGTATACACTATGTTGGCTAAAATGTAATATTATGATTTATTTTAATTAGATTTATTAAACTGTTTTATGAAAAATTCCTCTATACTTGACATGGCGCCATTATCAATATACATAATTTGCAATGTATGTCACATCTGTCCTTCCCGTCTGTCTGACGCTACTAATTTTAGAAATCTGTGCACCAAATTACTGCACCAAAAAATAACTCTTTTCGAACGTCCGCATAAAATTGTTCAATAGGGAAATAAATGAATAAAAATAAATAAAATAAATGAAAGTTCTGTATTACGTTATTTTTTAATCTGATGTGTATTTATTTTGAAAACTTCCGTCATTTTTGACGGGTGATAAACTAGTCCTATATAATAAAAGGCTATGTTCTGTGTGGTCATTGATAGAGATTGGTCCCTCAAACACAGATGACTCCTACAGCCAATCATATTCAAAACGTTTACGCGGACGTTCAAAACGAGTTATTTTTGGTGCAGTATTTCTTCCAAGACTTTATTTTGAGTTATGCGCGTTGGGATTTATAGTCGAATCAAAAGCTCTGTTTTTACGAGTTATTTATTTTAACTATAATGAAGAGTATTTTTGAAGTGATGAACATGTATGCCGGTCGAGACGGCTGTTGGAGGAGAGTTACAACATGCCACCGAACCGTGGCGGAACGTTCTTGGACGGGCTTCGTTACTCGTTTTAAATAAAAGTTTTGTTTCTTAGATCAGAAACCTGTTGCTACCAAAAGTAGAAGTATGGAAGGGCTTTATGCCTAAGCCCTAAACAGAGAGGAGAGAGTTGGGGCCGGGTATACAAGAGTGGTAGGGTAGAACATGAGGTTATACAGTATGTATCCAATGTATCCATGACTCAAATAGTTGTTGTACGTGATATATCTATAAATATCTTTTACCAGCACAAATTAATTGTTTCTTTAAATAACAGAATAGCAAATCGGGATAATAATGTTTATAATATATATAGCGTACACCCGTCAAAAATGACGGAAGTTTTCACCTGAAATCTATTTATCTTATAAAAATGCACTTTTTTTAGGGCGCCTACGGCGCCGACCTTTTTCAAAAGCCCAACTAACTTGTCCTTGTTTGATAAATACGAAATATTAAACTTTCTGAAATGTACACAAAGTATTTTATAATAGGGGTTGCAGGGCGCCTGCGGCGCCCCGTTTATTTTTTAATCTTATATTTAACCACCATCTAATTCTCTTTTTAAATCCTTTATATTAACTCGTGGTGTCTGCACCCTTGATTGCTTGCTTGATTGCTTTTCGCAAAAACTTTTGATCGATTTTTAACCCACTTGCTCGTAAGCAATAATCTTCTGTATCTTATCTTATCTTATCTGTTTACAGACGCTCCTTCTATACAGAAGATTATTGCGTCCTACGCTTATCTATGGTTTGTGTTTAGTCCTGCATTTTTATTAGAGATTTAAATGTTGATAAAGTGTTGGTTTTCCTGGATTCTTCAGGCAACCCATTCCACGCCCGAATTCCGGACGGGAAGAAGGAAAACTTGTATGTGTTTGTTCTTGCATACGGAATAAGAAAGGTGTTTTTATCCTTATGTCTATCTGAGGGTTGTATTAAGTTATCTTTGTGTTGTATTTCTAAATTAGAATTAATTGCTTTATGTATGATTACTACTTTGCTCTTGGTTCTTCTATCCTCTAGTGTTTCAAGGTTTAATGATTTAACTAATGGTGTTACTCTTGTCAGTTTCGAATATTCTCCAGTAATGAATCTGGCAGCTCTTTTTTGAATTTGTTCTAGTTTATCAATGTTTTCTTTGGTGGATGGGTCCCATACAGAAGATGCATATTCTAGTGCAGGTCTCACCAAAGTGAGGTAGCATTTTAGTTTTATATCTCTATTACATTTGTTAAAGTTCCTTTTTATAAAGCCTAAGGTTTTGTTTGATTTTTTAATAACTTCATTGACATGGGGATTCCATGATAGTTTCTCATTTATTAAGACTCCTAAGTATTTTGCATCTTTAGTTTGGGTCAGTTCTTTTCCATGAATGTAATATTTTGAATTTATTTGTTTCTTTTTCTTTGTTACTCTTAACAGTTGACACTTTTCTGGATGGAAAGACATACTCCAGTTAGTTTCCCATTTTATCAATTCATCTAAGTCTTTTTGTAAAATTTTGCTATCTTGTTCTGATTTTATTGTTCTATAGATTATACAATCATCAGCAAATAGCCTAACTTTTGTACCTGTTGAGATGTTGTATAGAAGGAGCGTCTGTAAACAGATAAGATAAGATAAGCTAGCAAGCTGAAATTTTGCAGGCAGTTTCGTACAGATAATAAAAACAATGTATCAAAAATTCAGATCAATCGCATGTACCGTAATTGAATTATTGATTTTTTAGATTATTTTATTTATTCCTATGTATCATGCTATTTTTTGAGATAGAGCGTCGCGGTGCGTATTATATTGAACCACCTTTCTGTCGCGCAATAAGGTGCGTATTTTATTGACAACACTTTTTATAAACATATTCCTGATCGGTGCGCATTATATTAAACATGTTTTACGACACAAATGCAATTTTGTATTTCTGGATGGTCTGGCGCTGCGTATTATATTGAACATTGTGAAACACAATTAATAGGTTTAATAGATGAACTATCAAAAGGCTTGGACAAAAATGATCAAATAGATACAATATTACTAGACTTCTCAAAAGCATTTGACAAAGTTCACCATCTTAGTTTACTTAAAAAACTTAACTACTTTGGAATCTCAGGTTCCTTACATCACTGGATCCAAGACTTCCTTTTGGGCAGGGAGCAAACTGTAATAATTAATGGATCTAAATCTGCACCAATAAAGGTTAACTCAGGAGTTCCACAAGGAACTGTGCTAGGTCCCTTACTCTTTTTAATTTATATAAATGATTTACCCAACAACATCACAACAGGTACAAAAGTTAGGCTATTTGCTGATGATTGTATAATCTATAGAACAATAAAATCAGAACAAGATAGCAAAATTTTACAAAAAGACTTAGATGAATTGATAAAATGGGAAACTAACTGGAGTATGTCTTTCCATCCAGAAAAGTGTCAACTGTTAAGAGTAACAAAGAAAAATAAACAAATAAATTCAAAATATTACATTCATGGAAAAGAACTGACCCAAACTAAAGATGCAAAATACTTAGGAGTCTTAATAAATGAGAAACTATCATGGAATCCCCATGTCAATGCAGTTATTAAAAAATCAAACAAAACCTTAGGCTTTATAAAAAGGAACTTTAACAAATGTAATAGAGATATAAAACTAAAATGCTACCTCACTTTGGTGAGACCTGCACTAGAATATGCATCTTCTGTATGGGACCCATCCACCAAAGAAAACATTGATAAACTAGAACAAATTCAAAAAAGAGCTGCCAGATTCATTACTGGAGAATATTCGAAACTGACAAGAGTAACACCATTAGTTAAATCATTAAACCTTGAAACACTAGAGGATAGAAGAACCAAGAGCAAAGTAGTAATCATACATAAACCAATTAATTCTAATTTAGAAATACAACACAAAGATAACTTAATACAACCCTCAGATAGACATAAGGATAAAAACACCTTTCTTATTCCGTATGCAAGAACAAACACATACAAGTTTTCCTTCTTCCCGTCCGGAATTCGGGCGTGGAATGGGTTGCCTGAAAAATCCAGGAAAACCAACACTTTATCAACATTTAAATCTCTAATAAAAATGCAGGACTAAACACAAACCATAGATAAGCGTAGGACGCAATAATCTTCTGTATAGAAGGAGCGTCTGTAAACAGATAAGATAAGATAAGATAACATTCTTTTAGTTACGTCTCGTACATAAAGGATTTATAGTGAAAAACTTGGTTTTTTACGTTTTTTTTATATTAAATCCTTTATATTAACTCGGGGTGTCTGCTTGCTTGATTGCTTGTCGCCATAACTTTGGATCGATTTTTAACCCACTTCGTCGTAAGCTAGCGAGCTGAAATTTAGCAGGCAGTTTGGTGGCGATGATAAAAACTATATATCAATATTTCAGGTCGATCACATGTTATTAAATTATTGATTTTTTAGATTATTTTATTTATTAAATCCCTTATATTAACTTCACCGCCGTCTCTGTCGCTCTGTCGTCATCTCATAGGCGGGCGGAAAAACAAAAGTAAAAAATGACCCACTTATCGTAATCCGATCGAGCTGAAATTTGGCACATGGACCCGTCTTACGTAACAATGCATTGTATCAAAATTTCAGATCGATCGAACGTACCGTAATTAAATAAATGCATTTTTAGTTTATCCTTATTTAACGTATGTAATTCAAATTCACGGTTTGTTATTGTTTTTTTTCCCACGTGAGAGTTTGAGTTGACGCGTTGACGCCACCCATCGAAGTACCGGCGTGCTTTTGTTTACATTTTACGTGTCACGCTGAGCTCGATCCAGCGATCAGTGACCAGACTTTTCCACTCGGAGTTATGAAGCAAAGTTGAGTTAAGACAGATTCAGTCTGTAAATGTTTGTCGCGTTTGAAAATAATCAATACTGTTAGTTCTGTCTCATATATAAGGGATTTATAGTCAAAAACATTGTTTTTACGGGTTTGTTTTATTACAATGTTCCCTTTTCCAAAATTAAAATATTACTAACTTGTCCTTGTTTGATAAATACGAAATATTAAACTTTCTGAAATGTACACAAAGTATTTAATTTTTATAATAGGGGTTGCAGGGCGACTATGGCGCCCCCTTTGTTTTTTTAATTTATAATTAACCATCATCAAATACTATTTTTACATTGATCCCTTTTCCTAAATTAAAATATTAGCGAAAACGATGACGTCATATAATATTTTTTACAGCGCATATTTAATTTGCACACCTTTTGGTGCATTGGTGCAGTAATTTGGTTTACCCTGCTTTCTAAAATTAGTAGCGTCAGGACAGACTGACTGACTTGCGTGACAATTGCAAATTATATAGTTTTATATATATCACTAAAATACTTTCATAAATATCATTTCATTTTTTATGATGGACAGTACATCCACTGAAACTGGACTTTATCTGCTGTCATTTGTCCGTCTGATGAAACTGGGCTTAATCTGTAATATGTCGGTCTGACCAAACTGGACTTAATCTTCTGTCATATTTCCATCTGACCAAACTGGACTTTATCTGCTGATATGTCCATCTGACCAAACTGGACTTTATCTTCTGTCATATGTCCATCTGATCAAACTGGACTTTATCTGCTGTCATATGTCCATCTGATCACACTGGACTTTATCTGCTGTCATATGTCCATCTGATCACACTGGACTTTATCTGCTGTCATATGTCCATCTGATCACACTGGACTTTATCTGCGGACTTCTCACGGGATCTCATTAAAATTAAGATAAATAATAGACAACATTAAATAATAATCATTTTTAAAAAAGGGACATAATTTACACTCTGGGATCAAAGGCTACAGCTAACATCAACGTTACATCAGATCTCCTTTAAATTATCAGGTGTCGGTAGGTGCGCTTGGCTAATGACACACAAGTGCTCTATCGTGCAAAGGGATTTGAAACGTTCATTGTTTTGATGTGATTTCAGAAGCCATTTGCAGAGAAATGACATTACTCCAAAATATCAATTCAATTTACATCAAACTTCTCATCTATACCGCCTGACCCAATCGTTGCATATATTTGCAGTTCTTGAACTGCTTTTAAACCTAGTTCAAGTAGGGCTCATTATATATATGTGCACTGAAATAACAGATATTAAAATAAAATTTAAAAATGAACAAAATATGAAAAAACTTTATTTTGACTGTAGACCGAGTCATATCATGGCGCAAATCTATTAATAGAAAATGGGAGTATTCATAAGAAACGATTTCATTAAGATATTAATCAAATATCCGGGTATTCTGTGGGGACTTATCACAACAGATATTTATTAAATTTGAGTAAAAATAGTAAACTCGCGGAAAACAATCACTTGCTTACTTGTTTACAATTTTATGATACTAAAAAAATCAAAATTATTGTTATTTCTATGTTTATATTGGAAAATATTGTTTTAAGAAAGCCTTGTCTAAAAATAGTAACATTAAGTAATTAGATAATTCGTTTTCAGGCCTTAAAGTAAACGAACTGATTAGATTTATACCTAACTGATTAGATTTATATTTACCTGATTAGATTTATACTTAACTGAATAGATTTAGATTTACCTGATTAGATGTATACTTATCTTATTAGATTTATACTTATCTGATTAGATTTATACTTATGTGATTAGATTTATACTTAACTGATTAGATTTATACCTAACTGATTAGATTTATAGCCTACCTAACTGATTAGATTTATACCTAACTGATTAGATTTATACCTAACTGATTAGATTTATACCCCACTGATTAGATTTATACCTAACTGATTAGATTTATACCCCACTGATTAGATTTATACCCAACTGATTAGATTTATAGCCTACCTAACTGATTAGATTTATAGCCTACCTAACTGATTAGATTTATAGCCTACCTAACTGATTAGATTTATAGCCTACCTAACTGATTAGATTTATACTTGTTAACATTGCCAATTATTCTCAGGTCAACTATTTTGTCGGTGCCTTTCACGACGCTATTATTAGATTCGGTCACGCTCTGAATACGACCTTGACCCTCGGTGCTGACCTCTCCAACGGAAGAGTGGTATCGAGGCGGATGTGGAACTACACGACATACGGTGGGTAGGGACAAGGGACTTGTCAGTTACGTAAGGCTGCTTCTTTGATGAATGGTTGAAGCAATGATGTAGAAAGATATTGTGATATTTAAACTGTCACACTTGACGTTAAACTGTCACACTTGGCGTTAAACTGTCACTACTGGCGTTAAACTGTCACACTTGGCTTTAAACTGTCACACTTGGCGTTAAACTGTCACACCTGGCGTTAAACTGTCACACTTGGCGTTAAACTGTCACACTTGGCGTTAAACTGTCACACTTGGCGTTAAACTGTCACACTTGGCGTTAAACTGTCACACCTGGCGTTAAACTGTCACACTTGGCGTTAAACTGTCACACCTGGCGTTAAACTGTCACACTTGGCGTTAAACTGTCACACCTGGCGTTAAACTGTAACATATGGTGTTAAACTGTCACACCTGGCGTTAAACTGTCACACATGTCGTTAAACTGTCACACCTGGCGTTAAACTGTCACACCTGGCGTTAAACTGTCACACTTGGCGTTAAACTGTCACACTTGGCGTTAAACTGTCACACCTGGCGTTAAACTGTCACACTTGGCGTTAAACTGTCACACTTGGCGTTAAACTGTCACACCTGGCGTTAAACTGTCACACTTGGCGTTAAACTGTCACACCTGGCGTTAAACTGTAACATATGGTGTTAAACTGTCACACCTCGCGTTAAACTGTCACACATGTCGTTAAACTGTCACACCTGGCGTTAAACTGTCACACCTGGCGTTACACTGTCACACCTGGCGTTAAATTGTCACACCTGGCGTTAAACTGTCACACCTGGCGTTAAACTGTCACACCTGGCGTTAATCTGTCACACCTGGCGAAACTTTTTTTTATATATCAAGAGGAACTGAACTTTGTCCCAAAGGCTGAGTTTTGTTTGTTTGCTTCTTTCTTGTTGTTGTTGTTGTTTTGTTTTTTCCCCAAATGAAAGCCGAGCAGCACTGACCGAAGCTACGCCTAAGTGTAAGCAATGCGCGGGTGTGTTTCGGTGAGTTTAGCCGGGACGTCTGCGCGCGGATTGATTTAAAATCCGAAGAGTGTGTGTAACAGTTGATTGAGAGTAATGTTCAAATAATTACGGGCGATTGGTTGACGAGTGAGTAAAGTGAATAGTAATAGTCGCGATGAAAGGACGGAATCTATTTTTAATGGCATGCACAACTGAGTGGGTCATTGGATGACGAGGTCACGTCTGTATGTTTGTGTTTTTTAAAGTCTGTGTTTTTGAATGTCTGTGTTTTTGAAGGTCCGTGTTTTTTTAATGTCTGTGTTTTTTAATGTCTGTGTTTTTTTAGCCCCCTATCCTATTAACTCGTGAAGGATTCCGGATTCAACGCTTCCGAATCTGTCGTCAACTTTTTCAAAACGCTCGTTAACACATTTTCTGACTTGATAGTGTGCTGAAATTTTTACAGTAGGTTTGGCTTGTTGGGAGGATTAAGCTATTAAATTTTCAGATCAATCAAATTTACCGTAATTACAATAATGCATTTTTAGTTCATCTCTATATGTAGCGACCAGCTTTTGTCTTTTCTTGACATTTTACGCGTCACGCAGAGTTAAGCTCAACCCTCCGTGACCAAAACTTTTCCCTGCCCCTCCGTTTTACAACAAAGGGTGTTTAAGGCAATCTCAGTCTGTAAATGTTTGTTGCACTTACGCATGATTAATACTTTTTAGTTATTATGTCTTATATCTAAAGGATTTATAGTCAAAAACTTTGTTGTTACGGGGTTGTTTAAAGAGTTTAAATTTTCATGAATGAAATTAAGTTTGACAAATCTTTTGTTAACGCGTAAAAGTAGAAAATAAAATGAACAAAATTTCTTTTTATAAAGATGAAGCCCAGCTGCAGTGAGGAATGTAGAATCTCGCATGAAAAAGCAGAAAATAATTTTTTAATCACAAACTAAGTAGTCACACAGGGGGACTCAGAACTTTAGTGTTAGTTGATCAAATTTTATATCTCACATTAAATCCCACAGTCGATCACAATAAATATCAATAAAACTTAGAGTTCTGAGTCCCCCTGAGTCCACAGCTCAATTTAAGATGAGTATACGAAAATTTTAGTACCGTAATTTGACAATAAAATAAATATATTTGTAAGCGCACCGCTCAAAATAAAGTATTGGGAAAAAAATACTGCACCAAAAAAAAACAAAAAAACTCGCTTTGAATGTCGGAGTAAAGTTGTTCAATATGGAAATGAGATTTAATTTTTCTCTCTTTGTTTCTACATTTTCTGATTTTTAAATTTACGGCTTTCAGGCAAAAGGGACAATTACAAAAACTATACTCAAACCATCTGCGGATTAAAAGGAACCGTCCTGACAAATTTTGTCCCCGACCATTATTTGTTTTTTCCGTGATTGTGTAACTGAGAGTCGAATAGTGAGTGTAACATACAAAGATACAAACACCAACTGAGCTTTATATAGTAGATTTATAGTCATAAACTTTGGTTGCGGTGCGTATTATAACCAACACAATCAATAATTTTAGTTATGTCTCAAATATAAAGAAATTATAGTCTAAAAAAATTTGTTTTTACGGGTTTTTAAAAAAAAATTAAATCTTAAAATATACTTTACACAATCAATATAACTTTACGTGTTAATAAGAAATGCATTCAATAGGCGCACAAATACGATGGCTAGGAAAAGCAATTATTGGTGGGTTTTAGTGCTAACGTCTGGTAATTATATAAAAATGTGCTTCTATTTAACATAACCCTACAAGCAATACATACATAGAACCAAGAGACAAACTATTCGCATGTTGTTGACGCTTTTTTTAAATTATTATTTTACTTGAAAATATTTCACAATGGAGAACTGTTATTCTCCACAGATGTCACCGGTGACGTCATCATTGACTCCAAAGGGGACAGGAACAGCAGTTTCGCGGTCAAGGACATGGATCCTGTCACTGGAGAATTTCAGGTTTGAGAGAGGCTGTCTCTTGTGTCATTTGCTGTCTCTTTTGTCTCGTGTGTTTCTTGCTGTCTCTTGTGTCTCAACACATGTGGTTGTGAGAGTATGGGCGGTCGGCTCAGTGTCTCTTGTGTCTTGTCACATGTGGTTGTGAGAGTATGAGCAGACGGCCCCGTGTCTCTTGTGTCTCGACACATGTGGTTTTGAGAGCATGAGCCCCATGTCTCTTGTGTCTTGCCACATGTGGTTGTGAGAGTATGGGCGGACGGCTCAGTGTCTCATGTGTCTCGACACATGTGTACAATTTCTCGCCTTGTTCACCTAGTATTTACCAGCTCTTTTTGCAGCAAAATTACCGGCTTTCAAGTATTAGAGAAAGTCTCTAAAGCCCCGTGTCTATCACCAGATCGTGGGCTACTACTACGGAGACCGGCCAACGGGTCTCACGCTGGTACCAAACAGGTCCATCCACTGGTCAGGGGGCCGGGTCACGCCCCCACCCAACGAGCCGTTCTGTGGATTCGACAACGAGAACCCCGAGTGCCACCCTCCCGGTCAGTTCAATTTAACATACTTTTTTATTTCTCCTTTTACCCTTCCCACTCTCTCTCTCTTTCTCTTGCTCTCTCTTTTTCTCCTGCTCTCTCTTTTTCTCCCTCCATATATCTTTTTTTAAATTATGTTTCCTACTTTTAAATTCTAATCACATTTTTCAGTTTTTTTCTTTTCAACTATTATCGCAATTTCTCACATTTCTAAAATTGAAATCAATAGCCACGCCCTTCTAACTTGTCATCCAATGAACTATAGTCACCTTCTCTCTCTCTCTCTGTCGATTTGTCTTTTCATTCTTATACAATCCAGTCATGCGTGTCTATTTCTCTTCACTGAAATCAAACTACTTAAACTATCATTAGCAATGTGAAATCGCCTTCTTTCTTCCTTGAAATCTAACTTTGCCGTTTCTCTGTCTCTCTCTCAGTCTCTCTTTCTCTCTCTCGATATATATATATATATATATATGTATATATGCATGTATATCTGTCTCTCTCTCTTTTTCTCTGGAATTAAAATTCACTCACCTGCCCTTCCACTCTCTTACAGAGGTCCTTCCCACCTACATGGTAGCCATCATTACCTTGTTTGGTGTCGTCATCATCTCTCTGATCGTTGGCTTCTTTGTCTACCGGTGAGTCCAGTCAGGTGTGTCTTGGACTGTGGGGAGGGGGGGCTTTTAAAACCTAACAGCCAGGAGAGGGGGGAAGGTTTGTCTTACAGCATTATACATGAGAGCCAAAGTGACTTCCAGTTTAGAGCTCAGAATTTTAAATACTTGAACATTTGTTACCCGCAACAAGCCAAGAAGTGAGGTTACACTCGTGTGTCTGTCTGTTGTTATTCCACAGAACTCTATTGTTTACAAGTCAGTAAATATCGCTTGTGACAAAACCAATTAACTGAAGGAACTCATTTTAAATATATACCCCAAGATAATGTCCAATGATTGAAACCATGCCGTAAAGTACACGCCATCATTCCTCTTTTAAGGAGACAAACTCTGCCCAACATTGATTTCCACCTGTAATAGTTTCGCACCGCAATCAGTTTAATTGTGTGCTGTCTGCCTATTGTGTTAGTTTGGTTAATGAACGATTTTGGCGCCATGGGATTTTTGACGCACCATGTAGTTATTTAAATGTATGTGTGACGTAATGTGTTTTGTCTGCCTTTTGAGAGCGTTGAGGTAGAAGTTTGTGCAACGTTGTTTTTTTTTCGTTTTTTTTCTAATTCGTTAACTGCGTAAATCTGTTTGAATTGTAATACGATCAGATGTTAGAGAAACTTTGAACTTAGATTGTGGTTTACCATGCTATTGTAACAGGACTGGCGTTCAGTTGGTTAGGTGGTGACGTACGAACGCGCAAATTAAATAGTGGGTGAAAACAATCATAAGGGTGGTAACATTCCCCTCAACTCAACTCTAAAACCACGCCCACCAATAAAACCACGCTCATCATTAAAATCACACCCACCAATAAAACCACGCCCACTTATAGAACCACACCCACCCCTAGAACCACGCCCTTTGGCGGATTAAGGGGGGGGTGAACGGGCTAAAGCCAAGGGCCCCCGATGATTTAGGGGCCCCCAAATTTAGTATAATTCATAATAAAGGTGGGCAAATGTTTGCATGAATCCCCAAAAAATAGCATAAATTATAAATTAAATAAATTAATAAAATCTGATCGCTATTCGGACCCGGTAGCCTCCGTAACGAAAAACTTGATTTGATTGGCGGAGGCATATGTTTTTTTTTCATATGTCTTTTTTTTAAAATTATCATTTTACACTCAATTTTAGTTTCCAGGCAAACAGATATTTCTTTATGCTCGTTATTTTTGTTTTATGAATTCATTCCCGGAGTACAGACACATTATGAACAAGGAACCAATGAACTATCTCGTTACAAGTTACAGTTTTATATTAGCTGCTAGCAATCGTTTCATTTAAAGGGACGCTAGCTGGATAGATCCCAAGTTTGAATTGCAGCCAGGGGCCCCGTGCAGTCTTAATCCGCCCCTGGCCACGCCCATCACCTAGCCGCCTAGCCACATCCAACTCATTAACGGTGAAATTTCATGTCTCGCTACGCATAATGATTTCGAGAGCAGCAAAAAGAGAATTGAAGAAACGTTGCGAAATTAGATTAATATATCTTGAGATTTATTCAACAAAGGTTAAACTTTTATAGAGACTTATTTAATTTAAAGCGAGGATGTGTGTGTTTCTCTTACACTTACATGTTGTTCACTGTTTAATGTTTATTGCAAATGGCACAAAAGTTCATTGCGAAGTTGGTTTTAAATGTGCAATATCGTACTGTTCAGTTATATTTAAAACATTTTTTAAAAATATATCAATCAATTTAGAATGACAGTTTTATTGTACACAATTAGCTTTAACAATAAACTTCTTTGTTTAAACACATGTTTCCTCGGCACTTTGCGTGATTAGAAACTGATTTTGTTCCTGTTCTCTGTTGTGACAGTAAACTTCTTTGTTTAAACACATGTTTCCATGTCACTTTGATCAGAAACTGATTGTGCACGTGTTCTCTGTTGTGACAATAAACTTCTTTGTTTAAACATATGTTTCCGTGGCACATTGATCAGAAACTGATTGTGTTTCTGTTTTCTGTTGTGACAGTCGCATCGTGTGGGAGAGAGACTTGACGAGCACAGCTTGGAGGGTCAGCTACGGCGACATAAAGCTCCGCCAAACCCTTGCCCAGAGCACTAAGCTCAGCATCAACTCAATGGTGAGTAGGCTGGACATATCAGTCAGGTGAGGCTGTCCACTCAATGGTGAGTAGGCTGGACATATCAGTCAGGTGATGCTGTCCACTCAATGGTGAGTAGGCTGGACATATCAGTCAGGTGAGGCTATCCACTCAATGGTGAGTAGGCTGGACATATCAGTCAGGTGATGCTGTCCACTCAATGGTGAGTAGGCTGGACATATCAGTCAGGTGAGGCTGTCCACTCAATGGTGAGTAGGCATGACATATCAGTCAGGTGGGGCTGTCCACTCAATGGTGAGTAGGCATGACATATCAGTCAGGTGGGGCTGTCCACTCAATGGTGAGTAGGCATGACATATCAGTCAGGTGGGGCTGTCCACTCAATGGTGAGTAGGCTGGACATCGTGGTCAGGTGAGGCTGTCCACTCTTTGGTGAGTAGGTCGGCTACAGAGGTGAATAGTATCACGTCCCTGGAGCTGTCAGTTGGCCGGTTTACTTGTGAATACATGCACCAACTGCTTGGCACCAAGCGATTGACCGTTATTACTAGTTAATGCTATCATCACTTGTCTGGTTCAGTCAGTTAGCCGGCTATATCGTAAGAGGAATGTTTATCGAACGGGAAAAAATGGAAATGAAGAATAACATGTTATTTTTAAAATGTTACTTTTCCCGATGTCTCTGACGCTCCTACATTTTTGTTTCTCCTTTGAACAATGGAAGTGTTAACAAATTTCTACTTTAAAAAGCCTTCATGCAAAATAGAGTCTTAAGTAAAAATTGGTTTTGTAATAAATTTCGATTACCATTGATTCACATATACACTTTTGAATGCAAACATTCTGTTTAAGCATTTTGTTATCTAAGAAATTTCATGTTTAACTTGATTTCAGAAAACTAAAGACAGCGACATGCAATCGTCATATGCTGGTGGTGATCAGAACTTTACTCTCATTGGAGTCTTTAAGGTAAACACGGGTAGCGATAGAGAAACAAACGGAGAGTGGAAGATGGATCGAGAGGTTGGGAGAGAGAGAGAGAGAGAGAGAGAGAAACCGATAGAAATGACAATAGAAATGGGTTTATAGAAAGAGAGAATAAGGGAAAAGGCGATACTTTTGTATGGAAAGGTTTTTTCTTTTTTTTTGCGAAAGCCTTTTGCAATCGTTTGTAGAAATGAAATTCAAAAGTTTTTCCATACAAACTGTTAACATTGTCCGAAAAAATTGGTTTCGTCGCGAGAATAATGATGGGAATAAATAGCAACTGTCTAAAAGCAAGAAATTTGTCAATTAAAATTGAGCTCTCGGTTGGGTATGAATTGGGTTTAAAAGTTTTATAATTACGAATCATTTTTTAAAAATATCCTTTATATTAACTCGTGCCGTCTGGTTGATTGATTGCTTGATTGTTTGCAGAAAAAACTTTGGATCGATTTTAACCCCCTTCCCAGTATACTAGCGAGCTGAAATTTTGCAGGCAGACTCGTGCCGACGATAAAAAAATGATTATCGAAATTCCAGACCTATTGAATGTACTGTAAATTAGATTACTTAATTTTTAGATTATCTCTATGTATCTCTATGTAGCATGTTAATTTTTGTGTTAGAGTGTCGTCGTACGTATTATATTGAAGAACTTTTTAAATATTTTCCTGTCACGCGGTGCGTTGCGTATTATATTGACGATACTTTTTAAAAATATATTCCCGATCTGTAAATGTTTATGCTAATCTTTCGAGCGGTGCAAATTATATTGAATATATTGTCTCATATATAAGGGATTTAAAGTCAAAAACTTTGTTTTTACGGGTTGTCTTTATTAGCTTAAATAAATATCTCAATACATGTATGATCTTTTTAAAGTTCAACTGAATTTCTTACTTCCTGTCTTTGCATTCTTTAACCACCACCGCTTACCCACTACTATTATAGGGTGAGATAGTAGCCATCAAAAAAGTTCGAATTCAGAAGATAGAAGTCAACAGAAACGTTTTATTGGAGCTCAAGATGGTATGTGTTAGATTGGATGAATGCACTTTTACAACTTGTTTCTCTTTCTCACTCTCTCTCTCTCTCTCTCTCTCTCTCTCTCTCTCTCTCTCTCTCTCTCTCTCTCTCCCTATCTCTCTCTCTCGCTCTCCCTCACTCTCTCCCTATCTCTCTCTTTCTCTCTCTCTCTCCCTCCCTATCTCTCTCTCTCGCTCTCCCTCACTCTCTCCCTATCTCTCTCCCCTCTCTCTCCCTCCCCCCCCTCTCTCTCTCTCTCCCTATCTCTCTCTCTCGCTCTCCCTCTCCCTATCTCTCTCCCTCTTTCTTTCCCTATCTCTCTTCTCTCTCTCTCCCTCCCTCTCTCTCTCCCTATCTCTCGCCCTCTCTCTCTCCCAATCTCTCCCTCCCTCTCTCTCTCCCCCTCTCTCTTTTCCTACCTTTCTCTCTCCCTCCCCCGCTCTCTCTCCCTCTCTCCCTCCCCTCTCTCTCTCTCTCCCTATCTCTCTCCCTCTCTCTCTCCTTCCCTCTCTCTCTCTCCCTCCCTCTCTCTCTCCCTCTCTCTCCTTCCCTCTCCCTATCTCCCTCCCCCTCTCTCTCCCTCTCTCTCTATCTCTCTCTCTACCTCCCCCTCTCTCTCCATCTGTCTATCTCTATCTTCCTGGTCTGTCTTTGTTGCAACCACCTTCAACAAAGTTAAAATTAACGAAATGTGTTAGCCTTGTAAAATTTGTGTGAAAATGTCTAAAATCATTTTTTTAATGCTTTCAACTTGTAACTCTACCGACACAACATAGAAGGCCACTAGAGCTCCTGTTGTTGTTGTATTTTTCTAAACATAATAACAAATAGTTCGGACTGCATCAGGATAGGCAGTCATGACGATTTTCTAAACTAAATATCCCAGGCCCTCGGTACATAGCTGAGCCCCTGGCTTAAAACATCGAAGCACCACATCAGACCAATGATATTCGCAGTACCAATAGTCAACGTACGTGTTCATGACGTCTCTCACCTCTGTTGATGTATTCCCCAGGTGAGGACCATGCGCCACGAAAATCTGACGATTTTTGTCGGGGCGTGCGTGGACCCAGGCAACATCTGTCTAATCTACGAGTACTGCAAGAAGGGAAGTCTGCAGGACGTGCTGCTGGCGGACACACTGAAACTAGACTGGACCTTCAAGGTGTCCCTGCTGAGAGACATAGTCAAGGTGAGTCGGCGGTATTTAAAGATATTGTCAAGATGCTAAGAGACATAGTCAAGGTGAGTCGGCGGTATTTAAAGATATTGTCAAGATGCTAAGAGACATAGTCAAGGTGAGTCGGCGGTATTTAAAGATATTGTCAAGATGCTAAGAGACATCGTCAAGGTGAGTCGGCGGTATTTAAAGATATTGTCAAGATGCTAAGAGACATAGTCAAGGTGAGTCGGCGGTATTTAAATATATTGTCAAGATGCTAAGAGACATAGTCAAGGTGAGTCGGCGGTATTTAAAGATATTGTCAAGATGCTAAGAGACATCGTCAAGGTGAGTCGGCGGTATTTAAAGATATTGTCAAGATGCTAAGAGACATAGTCAAGGTGAGTCGGCGGTATTTAAAGATATTGTCAAGATGCTAAGAGACATCGTCAAGGTGAGTCGGCGGTATTTAAAGATATTGTCAAGATGCTAAGAGACATAGTCAAGGTGAGTCGGCGGTATTTAAAGATATTGTCAAGATGCTAAGAGACATAGTCAAGGTGAATCGGCGGTATTTAAAGATATTGTCAAGATGCTAAGAGACATAGTCAAGGTGAGTCGGCGGTATTTAAAGATATTGTCAAGATGCTAAGAGACATCGTCAAGGTGAGTCGGCGGTATTTAAAGATATTGTCAAGATGCTAAGAGACATAGTCAAGGTGAGTCGGCGGTATTTAAAGATATTGTCAAGATGCTAAGAGACATAGTCAAGGTGAGTCGGTGGTATTTAAAGATATTGTCAAGATGCTAAGAGACATAGTCAAGGTGAGTCGGCGGTATTTAAAGATATTGTCAAGATGCTAAGAGACATAGTCAGGGTGAGTCGGCGGTATTTAAAGATATTGTCAAGATGCTAAGAGACATCGTCAAGGTGAGTCGGCGGTATTTAAAGATATTGTCAAGATGCTAAGAGACATAGTCAAGGTGAGTCGGCGGTATTTAAAGATATTGTCAAGATGCTAAGAGACATAGTCAAGGTGAGTCGGCGGTATTTAAAGATATTGTCAAGATGCTAAGAGACATAGTCAAGGTGAGTCGGCGGTATTTAAAGATATTGTCAAGATGCTAAGAGACATAGTCAAGGTGAGTCGGCGGTATTTAAAGATATTGTCAAGATGCTAAGAGACATAGTCAAGGTGAGTCGGTGGTATTTAAAGATATTGTCAAGATGCCAAGAGACATCGTCAAGGTGATTCCGGTGGTATTTAAAGATATTGTCAAGATGCTAAGAGACATAGTCAAGGTGAGACCACAGTATAGATAGATTTTGTCAAGGTGAGAATGGTCCATACGGTCAAAACGGTGGCCGAGTGGGATGCGCGGTCGGCTGCCGTGCCAAAGTTAACGGGCTCGAATCTCCGGTAAGGGAGGGATTTGTTCCTGGGGGCAAGGGTGTCCCTGAGTCCACCCAGCTCCCAAATGGGTACCTGACACTAGTTAGAGAAACAAAGGGCGGCTGGGAATAGTGTGATTATTCATCGCCGTGGCTTGTGAACGCTGCGTCACTGGCCAATACATTCTTATCGAACGTAAGACGCAATGACAACACTCTTCTGTATAGAACGAGTGTCTATATAGATAAAACCTTTCGTTATGCTATCTTCATTATACGAAACTTTTTTAAGGTCTTGATTACCTCTGCTACCATCATTGTTTTTTAACGTAGCAAAACCCTTGTAAAATTTTGGACAACTCTTGGGCTTTCTCTTTTTTCTATACATAAAATGCATAAAAAGTGTGTAACCTAATATTTTAAATATAAATCCCTATTTTAATGATATGTTTTAATACCCTATAGGGAATGCTGTACATCCACCAATCAGAGATTGGTTGCCACGGGCGCTTGACCTCGGCTAACTGTGTCGTTGACGGAAAGTTCAATGTCAAGGTCACCGATTTTGGCCTGCCCAGCTTTCGGGTGCTGGACGACATCGAACTGGACAAGGACAGCTCGAGACATTCAGAGCTTCAAAGTTAGTTATTTAAACTAGAAATGTATTCATATCAAACTTCGGACAGTGGGCTATAAATTCTTGGGATGACCATGGAGCTTAACACACCATGGAGCTTAACACACCATGGAGCTTAACACACCATGGAGCTTAACACACCATGGAGCTTAACACACCATGGAGCTTAACACACCATGGAGCTTAACACACCATGGAGCTTAACACACCATGGAGCTTAACACACCATGGAGCTTAACACACCATGGAGCTTAACACACCATGGAGCTTAACACACCATGGAGCTTAACACACCATGGAGCTTAACACACCATGGAGCTTAACACACCATGGAGCTTAACACACCATGGAGCTTAACACACCATGGAGCTTAACACACCATGGAGCTTAACACACCATGGAGCTTAACACACCATGGAGCTTAACACACCATGGAGCTTAACACACCATGGAGCTTAACACACCATGGAGCTTAACACACCATGGAGCTTAACACACCATGGAGCTTAACGCACCATGGAGCTTAACGCACCATGGAGCTAAACGCACCATGGAGCTAAACGCACCATGGAGCTTAACGCACCATGGAGCTTAACACACCATGGAGCTTAACACACCATGGAGCTTAACACACCATGGAGCTTAACACACCATGGAGCTTAACACACCATGGAGCTTAACACACCATGGAGCTTAACACACCATGAAAATTGAAGCTAAATAATTCCGGGTAAATGTAACCTGCGAGCACGTCCGGAAAAGGCTGGTGCCAAAAAAAAACCAAATTCAGGGGCGTAACTAGTCAATTTTTTATTATTGATCACAAAGCCCCTTATCTAACAGTCAAGCCTTAGAGCTCCTAACTATAGCATGGTGCCTATAGGGACATCCTTTTACTTCCGTTAGCTACGCCCCTGATCCCGAGCCTTAAGCCAAGGCCAAGCTAACAAAACGTGTTTGATTACTTCAGTGAGGTCAACAAAAAGTGTTTTACTTTGTTGTTTTCCTAATACACTGGTGAGGGTTACTTCAGTTGATTGACCAATGATGATTACGTTAGTGTGGATACGCCTATGCTGCTTGCAAAATAATGTGATACTCTTTCGACAATTATCTTGTTAAAAAACGCACATTAACATGTAGTTTTAAAGTATTTTTACCACTAAATTTTTAATGAACTGGCGAGGGGTGATATTTACATGAAACTGTTTAAACTAATAACCGATACTTACGTGGCGTGCAAGGCATGGAACTGATTTTATTATCCACCCCCCTCCCCGCCCCCAAACAGAGTTGATGTGGGTTGCACCAGAGCACATCAGCAAATTGAAACGAGTCGGGGCATCCAAGAAAGGTGATGTCTACAGCTTCGCCATCATCATGGAGGAGACCTTGACCCGCTCGGTGCCGTACGACTGTCAGAGGGACCTGATGGAAGTCGATGGTGAGCAAATAATCATAGCAAGACTTTTGGGAGCAGGGGGTCCAACCGTAACAATTGTAAGGAGAATGTCGGGAAAATATGTCCCACGCTTAACCGTTGAGTTCATATTGATTTTGGGGTTCAAATGATGAAGAATTTTGATTTAAACCCCGTGGTAGAATGAGCCCGTTGACGGGTTCCTCAGCCTCTGCCTAAACTATTGTATAACAGTGAATAACTGGTTGTAACATGCATTGAAAGAAGACGTCAGATAAAAGTTGTTTGTTTTTAAATCCCTTATATTAACTTCGAAATCTTGTCTGTCGTCATCTCTCTCTTCGTACGTCGGTCGGGCGGAAAAGGAAAAGTAAAAAACAAACCCGTAAAAACAAAGTTTTTGACTATAAATCCCTTATATATGAGACATAACTAACAGTAGTGATTATTTTTAAACATTTACAGACTGACACTGAGTGATGTCCCTTGTCTTTAATAAATGGGGGTGGGATGTGAGGGGGTGTCGGCACGACGGTCGTCGTCAACACGACGGTCGGCGTCAACTCAAACTCACGTGGAACCTGAATTTAAAAAAAAATAACAAACAGTGAATTTTGAATTACATACCTCATATAAGGATAAACTAAAAATGCATTAATTTAATTATGGTACGTTCGATCGATCTGAAATTTTGATACGATGCATTGTTAGGTTCGACGGGTCCGTGTGCCAAATTTCAGTTTGATCGGATCATGGGAAGTGGGTCATTTTTTACTTCTGTTTTTCCGCCCGCCGAGCCCAAGACAGACAGACAGAGAGAGAGAGAGAGAGAGAGAGAGAGAGAGAGAGAGAGAGAGACAGAGAGACAGAGACGGCGGTGAAGTTAATATAAGGGATTTAAAAACGACCCACTTCCCGTACCGATGGTCACGGGTTCGAATCCGTGTGAAGGCAAGGATATGTTCCCGGGGCCTAGGGCGTCCCTGAGTCGCCCCGCTCCGAATGGGTACCTACATGTAGTTAGGCGGCTGGGTAATGCGTGGAAACCCACAAAGCCGTGGGCTGTGAAATCTGCATCACTTGCCAACGGATCATTTGTCATGGTCTGTGGGCGCAACTATCTCTGCATAGAAGGAGCGTCTGTATAGATAGGATAAGAAGATGCGATCGAGCTAAAATTTGGCACATGGGCCCGTCTCACCTAACAATTCATCGTATCAAAATTTCAGATCGATCGAACGTACTGTAATTACATTAATGCATTTTTAGTTTATCTATATAAACTTTATGTAGCGGTCGCTTTCGTTTACATTTTACGGGTCACTTGACTTCAGGCCAGCCACCTGTGAACATATCTCGTGTTTAAACCAGGTAAACCGGCGTGCTTTTGTTTACATTTTGCGTGTCACGCTGGGCTCGGGCCAGCGATCGGTGACAAGACCTTTCCCCTCTCCAATGGTAACTCCCCCCCCCCAGGTTAAAAGCAAAAGGGAGTTAAGACAGATTCAGTTTGTAAATGTTTGTGGTGTGTAACAATAATCAATACTGTTAGTTATGCCTCATATCTAAGGGATTTATAGTCAAAAACTTTGTTTTTACGGGTTTGTTTAAACACAAACTTGAATTTTTTGGATAAAACAGAACTGTATATATGTTAACTCCAAGCATGGGCCAACACTCTGGAATTTTACTGAGATATTAAGTGGTCCCCTATTATAGTGTTCTTGGTAAACTATGAAATTGTATTTTAAATAATTTAAAGGAGGTAGGAATTACAAAAGAGCAAACATCTATACATTTTAAAATATTTAAAAGAGTGATCCCCCTCTAATTTTAAACTTCATTTTTTGTATTTAATTTCTTGTTTTCCTTCTAATTGTATAAAAAATGTGACTCCTAGAGGCATTGATGGAGAGAACGTGGGAACATCACAATAAAGTTATTCTCATTAGTTTCTAAATAAATACGTCGAAACACCTTAAACCCCAATAACATAATTTTTTGCTCGATTGCCCGGACCAGAGATCATCCGTCGTGTCTGCAGTGACATGAGTCCCCCATTCAGACCAGAGGTACAGGAGGTCAGTGTCCCTAAAGACTACATCGCCCTCATGGAGAAATGCTGGTCCCAGGTTCCGGAACTCCGGCCACCGTTTGAGGTCATTCTCAGGGTGATCAACACGCTCAGTGGGTAAGTCTTGTAGGAGTGATTTCCCCTGTGGTCAAAGTTAAGTTGTTTCATAACGTTCATTTACTGAACTTGGGGAGATAATTCTCTTATCTTTGAAATGTTCACTTTCAAAACTGGGATAATATAATGTTTTACCGCAGATATATATTGTTATATTATTACAGCGTTTTATCACAGACTTGCAGTAGTGGTATAATATTACATGTTTTATCACAGACTTGCAGTAATCATTCATTCAATTCAATCATCAACATACATAATTCCCGTAATGGATTTAATGCTTCTTGGATGTAATGCTGTTAGGTTTTATAGTGCGCACCAAAAATTACTGCAATTTATATAACTCTTTTCGAACGTTCCGCATAAAATTATTCAATTTTATAATAGATGAATCAAATAAAAAATAAATTAAATAATTGAAAGTTCTGTATTACGTTATTTTTTTTAAAATCTGATGTGCATTTATTTTGAAAACTTTCGTCATTTTTGACGGGTGATACGCTAGTGGTATAATATTACATGTTTTATCACAGACTTGCAGTAACGGTATAATATTACTTTTTTCCCCATCAATTTCAATTAGTATCTCATCAGTTCTATGTGCCTAAAATAATATCATAAAAATTATATTTTCCCCATTGCTACGATTACTTCATTGCCATGTTTTAACATGCACGTAGCGGGAAGGACGTGGCGTTGGTGGACCGGCTGCTGGCCCGCCTGGAAGAATACACGAGTAACCTGGAGGAACTGGTGGAGGAGCGGACCCAACAGTTGGCTCTGGAGAAGAGAAAGTCAGAACTCTTACTGGACGAGATATTACCTCGGTAAGTAACACTACAAATTATTACCTCTGTAAGCAGCAATGCTCAATACTTCCTGGGTATGCAGCACTGCTAAATATTACCTCGGTAGGCAGAACTACTAAATATTACCTCGGTAGGCAGCACTGCTAAATATTACCTCGGTAGGCAGCACTACTAAATATTACCTCGGTAGGCAGCACTGCTAAATATTACCTTGGTAAGCAGCACTGCTAAATATTACCTCGGTAGGCAGCACTACTAACTATTATCTCGGTAAGCAGCACTGCTAAATATTACCTCGGTAGGCAGCACTACTAAATATTACATCGGTAAGCAGCACTGCTAAATATTACATCGGTAAGCAGCACTGCTAAATATTACATTGGTAAGCAGCACTACTAAATATTACATCGGTAAGCATCACTGCTAAATATTACATCGGTAGCAGCACTACTAAATATTACATTGGTAAGCAGCACTACTAAATATTACATCGGTAGGCAGCACTGCTAAATATTACATCGATAGGCAGCACTACTAAATATTACATCGGTAAACAGCACTGCTAAATATTACATCGGTAAGCAGCACTACTAAATATTACATTGGTAAGCAGCACTACTAAATATTTCATCGGTAGGCAGCACTGCTAAATATTAATTTGGTAAAGTGCCATTCTTAACATTACACATTTAATTAACCCTATCAAATATTACTTCTATAAAAGCAAAAGGAAATAGTACCTCAAAAAGCAACAATGTTAATTATAACCTTGGTAATTAAGACACACTCCAAAACATTTGCACGGTGTTTGTGACTCTACAAGGACTCAATGCAAATTTGTTTATATTTGGTCCCATGACCTGGTGGTCTCGGGGCTTGGTAGCCCTGGCGGCGCCCATCTCCTCTCCAAGTCAGCTGAGGACTTTTTAGCAATATTCATTAATGTTGCTTAACGTAGGCTAGATCCCACACACCTCAGCTTGTGAGGCGAGCATACATCTGACTTCGCTATCCAGCCGCCAATGTGACATTACCAACTGTGAAATATAATCTATAGGTATTAATAATACGGCCCAGGCCCCGGTAACAAATCCTTGCCTTCACATGGATTCGAACCCATAACCATCAGTACGCCAGTCGAGCACGCTGCCACTCGACCACCGCGTCCCCACATCTGGTTTGGAAGAGAAAACGTATGCTCTCATGTCCGATTATTACAAAATCAAGCGTTTTGGTTTCAACTTTTCAATCAGTAATTTGATGACACTGAACAGCCTGGCTGAGTAGGTTACCAGAATTAGGCACGGAACTGTTTTTTTTTAGAGCTATTGCATGAGGGTAGACACTGGCACAGCTTTAAGTTTGTAAAGAAGACAACTTTTCTTTCTCATGTACGTCCCTGGCATATAATTATATTATATAATTGCTAGTTTGGTTGGGGTTGAGAGATGTGTACACTTTCTTTTTTCATAGTTTACTAAATAGGTAGGATATATAATAAGTGATCATGTACCTTCACTTTTTTTTTGTTTGTTTGTTGAAAAGTCATCTTTTTATTTGTCACTCATAATGAATGATTTTTAAATCACTAAAACTTCTGAAATAATTTTGTTTAATTTCGTCTTTTATTATTTTTTTTATTACAATTGATATTTTATGATTACTACTATTATGACTATTCTTATAAATACTATTATTACTATTATTGTCTTTCTATCAGGTCGGTGTCGGAGAAGCTGAAGCAAGGTCAGCCCATTGACCCGGAGACCTACGACATGGTCACCATCTACTTCTCGGACATCGTCGGCTTCACTTCGCTGTCCGCCGGAAGTAGTCCATTAGAGGTGGGCAGGTGAAGGGGTGTGAAGGGAGGGGGCGGGCAAAGGTGCATTAAACATTGTTAATATTCTTCCTGTATAAATGGGCGTCTATCATATGTATTTATGTTAATTGAATTAGTTTGTGGGCGGGGGAGGCATTTTTTAGGCCTCATATAGGACGCAGTCTTTCCTCAGGCCGCATTGTGGTTGACCATTTAGTCGCTAGTGACGATTGCTAGTAATTTCATTATTTTTACGCAACACTTTCCTTAAATATTAAACGTAAGCTGGTCTCTACAAAAATTCCCACACATAACTTAGGCCTACGTCGCATAGACCAAGGACGGAACCCACACATAACTTAGGCCTACGTCGCATAGACCAAAAACAGAACCTAAGATCACATCAAATTTCTTCCCCAGGTTGTGGCGTTACTGAATGCTCTCTACTCCGAGTTTGATGGGGCCATTGAAAACTTCGATGTCTACAAGGTAACGGCAATCTATCTGTGCCTATGTGACTATCTTTGATCTGATCACCTGAGGAAATACAGTGGTACCTCGAGATAAGAAATTATTCCGTTTAGGGGAAGCTTTCGTATCTTGGATTTGTCGTTTCTCGAAATAAGTTTTGCATGTAAAATACTTAATCATTTACAGGCCACACAGAAACAACACTAAAAATTGAAAATTTCATGGAAAACTATAGAAAAACAAAGCAGGATGTCTTCAATCCTTATAAGTACGCATTATAAATCAAATAAATAATAATAAAACTACGAAAACAGAATATAATCAATGAAAAATAATATGCATACAATTAATGTATATTTCGAGTGAGGCGATGTTGCAAAGTGTCGGAGGAGGTGATAAGGGAATAGAACGGATGGCAGAAAACATTATGGCATTAAGTACGAAAACTGAACGTTATGAAATTAATACGTTATATACAGACTTTGCATGAATTAATGCTAAATAAAATTTATATTTAGTACAACTGTACACTAAACAAACCTAACATAACACTAAATTTATGTATTTAATTTTTATTTTATTTTATTGGGTTTTTTTTTGCATTTAAACTTGTTGAAAAATACTTTTTGTTTTGGGTTTTCTAATAGGCCTATACTGTTTCACCTTTCATTTTCTTTGCCTAATTTCCACCGATATCTTCTTATCTTCTTTTAAAAACTATATTTAATCTTCACTTACTAATGCTCTCTTAGCATATGTTGATCCAAGGAAGGCTATTTTGACTGCATTTCACAATGTTTCTGAAATAAGTCTGGCAAATGTCATTGAACTGCCCAAGAACTGTTGGTTGCGCGTTGAATGCAGTCATGGGATAAACAATGTTGTCAGCTGCGCTTTTTTTAGGGCGCCTACGGCGCCGACCTTTTCAAAAGCCCAACTAACTTGTCCTTGTTTGATAAATACGAAATATTAAACTTTCTGAAATGTACACAAAGTATTTTATAATAGTTTTTTTTTCCATTTTATAATTAACCATCATCAAATCCTCTTTTTACATTGATCCCTTTTCCAAAATTAAAATACATGTATGAGCGAAAACAATGACGTCATATAATATTATTTACAGCGCATCTTTAATTTGCACACCTTTTGATGCATTGGTGCAGTAATTTGGTTTGCCCTGCTTTCTAAAATTAGTAACGTCACGGACAGACATTGCACATTATATTGTTTAATTATTATTATTATTTTGGAACAAAAAATTCTTTGAGTGGCCTTTTGGATTTCTTCGAATCTTGAAGCATACGTATCTTGAGATACCACTGTATATAAATCTCAATTTTTTCTTGTTGCCGGGAATACCGCTGATTTTTTTGATCCAGGAGTCCTATACAATAATCATGGAAATGTCTGATGGTTTTGTCCACGAAAACTTTGATTAGTGGAGATTTGACGTCATGGTGTTATGTGTTGATGGTTACTAAAGTTACTATAATTTATTTAACACGACGTAGGAGAAAAGCGATGCTTTAAAATTACATAATAGAACTTTAGAAAATAACTTTTTTTTAAAAGTTGGCTGATTTATTTACCTTTGGTTCAGGGGCGGATTAAGACTGCACGGGGCCCCTGGCTGCAATTCAAACTGGGGCCCTATCCAGCCAGTGAACCTTCAGTTAAAATGATTGCTAGCAGCTAATATAAGACTGTAACTTGTAAATATTCATCCAAAATGAATATTCATGAAAAAAACCGAATTCGAAGAAATAACTTTTTGCCGATATCCTAAAATTGAGTGTAAAAGACAATTTATAAAATTAAAAAACACATGAAAAAAAAATAACCATACCCCACCCGGGGATCGAACCCGCCACCGCTTGCACAATAAGCCTTAGTGCTTTACATTCGGCCACGAGAGCTCATTAACAGTTGTCAATTTAAAATATATATATATAATATTATTTAATAATTTCTGTTATTGAGCCTATCAAATCAGGTTTTTTGACTGCTAAGACTATCGTGTGGGAAAAGAGATCATTTTAATAGATGAGATTTTATTAATTTATCATATTTTCAGCAATTCATGTATACATTTGTCCACATTATTATAAAATATGCTAAGTTTGGGGGCCCTAAATCATCGGGGGCCCCTGGCTTTAGCTCGTTCAGCTTAATCCGCCATAGCTTTGGTTGAAGATAACAATCTCGTTAGTTTGCTGACTGGAAAAATATCCCGAAAACTTCAATTTTATAGTTATTTTTTTCCTTAGCATTCCTTTTAAAAGCAAAAACACAAAAGTGGGGATTAGGCCAAAAAAAAAGTTTTAAGGTTTTTTTTATTTAAAGAAATGAAGAAGAAAATGAAAGGATGTCTTATTAAGAATGAATTTTTTGTTATTATGCTAAATTTCTATTTATTTATTAATTTTCGTAAGTTAAAAAAGGAAAGGATGTTCATGTATATATAATATAGCTCCTCTCTATCATTCTCGTCGTCAATCCTTTAGTGTGTGTTGGAAGGGGGGCTGATTATTTCAAATAAATAGGTGATGTGGTGCCCAGTGAAAGGTTTAATAATCTCTAGCTTACACCATGACCCATGTGAGACCAGACTGGCCAACTTGTTCTGTGGACTGTTTCAGTACCATGACCCATGAGTATGAGAGACCAGACTGACAAACTTGTTCTGTGGACTGTTTCAGTACCATGACCCATGAGTATGAGAGACCAGACTGACAAACTTGTTCTGTGGACTGTTTCAGTACCATGACCCATGAGAGACCAGACTGACCAACTTGTTCTGTGGACTGTTTCAGTACCATGACCCATGAGAGACCAGACTGACCAACTTGTTCTGTGGACTGTTTCAGTACCATGACCCATGAGAGACCAGACTGACCAACTTGTTCTGTGGACTGTTTCAGGTGGAGACAATAGGTGACGCCTACATGGTTGTCTCTGGCTTACCTCTGAGGAATGGCGACGATCACGTGCTCAACATTGCCAGGTTGGCATTGGAGCTGCTGAAAGTAGTGGCCAGATTTGTGGTCCCCCACAAGCCACAGCACAAATTACAGCTGAGAATCGGCCTACACTCTGGTTAGTATCTTGAGTTCAAAGAAAGCTTCATTGGTTTAAGGGGGAAATAGCATTGACAACAGCGATATAAAATAAAACATCATCAACAGTAAATTAAAATGTGATAAAACGAAAAGCCGAACCAGTTCCCTAATAAATGCCTTAACCATTACACGCGCTCCTTCAAAATAAGAAGATTATTGCAACCTACGCTTATCCATGGTTAATGTCTAGTCTTGCATTTTCTAAAGTTGTAAATATCTATAGGGTTGGTTTTCCTAGTTTCATCATGAAACCCGTTCCACGCCCGAATTCCAGACGGGAAGAAACGAGTATTTGTATTTGTTTGCTCACGTATAGGAAAAGAAAAGTGTTTTTATACCTTTGACTATCTGAGAGTAGCATTAGAATATCTTTTCGTTGTATTTTCTGGTTAGAATTAATTGACTCATTTATTTTTACTACCATGTTCTTAGATCTTCCATCCTAGTGTTTCTAGGCTTAATGATTTTACTAATGGTACTAATCCCTGAGTCCACCCAGCTCCGAATGGGTACCCAATATAAGTTAGGAAAATAAAAATAAATAATAAATTTCTAGTTTATCTAAGGGGTTGTCCATAAATGACGTCACGCGATTTTGGCCAATTTCTCCCCCCCCCCACCTCGTCACTCTTCGTCACAAAAACGTATACCCCCTCCAAAATGATGTCACAAAGCTTTGAACCACCCCCCCCCCAAAAAAAAAGCAGCATAAAAACCGTATTTTCTATTTGAAAATAAGCATGTTTCAAAACACATTTTTGACATTTAAATATGTATTTAGTGTAAGTCTGCACTCTAATATCGTTACATGCGAGAGGCCATTTAAAATATTAAATAAATTGCAAGCAATGAAATATTTTAAGTGGAACTTTTATTTAAAGTTGCGTGTTTTTTTGTGACGTCACATCTCTTCCACACCCCCTCCCCCTCGTCACACATTGTCACAAATGCGTGACCCCCCACCCCCAGGCGCGTGACGTCATTTATGGACAGCCACTAAGTTTTATAGCATAGTTATCTCAAACTTTTTTGACTCTGAAACTGATTTAACAATTAAGGTGGAAAAAAACACTCTTAAACTTTGTATTGCGTTACCGTAGGGGTAGGAGAGGGTGAAAAAAACTCATAAATGACCAGTACATTCATGTAAATGACCAGTACATCCATGTAAATGACCAGTACATCCATGTAAATCGCCATGGTAAAACTATATTTAACCACTTACATGTGAGCTTTTCCCGTCCTCGGTGGAAAGTTAGGTTTAAATTTTAGAGTTTGTGGCTTCGTATAAATTGATCGCCCTTCTCCAACTTTTAATTTTATCTACTTTATGTTCAATAATTTTTTTTTAAAAACATCTTTCGATTACTTTATTTATATATTGATTTTACAAAGGAAAACTTGGATTGGCAACTTATGCTTTGATTTAATTTAGTTTTTTTTTCCAATTTATTTTAGGTCCAGTGGTCGCCGGAGTGGTCGGAATGAAGATGCCACGTTATTGTTTGTTTGGTGACACGGTGAATACAGCCTCGCGCATGGAGAGCAATGGAGAAGGTGGGTTAGATGCTGAGTGGTAGGAACCAGTGGGTAGTGTAGGGGGGTCTTGTTAAAATCAGTGACAGTGCTATGAGGACAGGCAGGGAAGCTGGTTTCATCACTAGTGGTAGTATGTGGTGTAAGAGTTACTCTTGTTTAAACAACGATGATGGTCTCACATTAGACGAGCAGGCCGTTCAATGATCTGTGATGAGCCTAGGTTCTGGGGCAGATGTATTATGGGTGAAAACGGATGCATTGACGATGAAATTGCTGACTTTAAAATTCAAAAGATAGATTAATCGGTAACCATGCACTAAGATTGTAAAACGTCATTACGGGTATGTGTGCAGGAAAGGGGGGGGGGCGGGCGGGGATATCATAAAGCCTTTTTTTTAAAAGACAATTTTTTTTAAATTTAAAAATATTTTTTTTAGTTACCATCGACAATATGAAAAATATCTAAAAATCCCCAGCATTTCGTTAAATTTTTAAAAATATTACATTGCGTAGCTTATTAAGTGGTGAGGCTAACTTTTGCCATCACGCTTTAACTAAAATAATTTTAAATATCCGAAATTTCCACCCTTCTTTAAATTTAAAGTACCGCCATGGTTGGACCCCCGCCCCCTGTTACCTGTTATATATTGCTTATATTCCTTAATGACCATTCTTCATAAAATCACCAATGGCGTGTAGTTGGTCTATTACTATTACTATGTTGCAATAAAAACTCAGCCTGGTATGAAACAACACGCTTTTAAATCCATTCTGACTCATCAGCACAAAAAGTTCACATCAGTGAAAGTTCTAAACTATTGCTGGACAAGGTTGGACATTTTGAGACAGAATTGAGAGGGGAAGTTGCCATGAAGGTAGGTTTTCATGATGTGTAAGTGTGTCTGTGTGTGTGTGTGGGGGGGGGGTTTACAAGTGGAGCTCGTGTATGTAATTAGAGGAGTCCCAGGGGTGTTGTCAAATCTGATGTTTAAACGCGTGGTGTCAGCCTCTCCTCCCTGAGATACTTTATGAATGGATGGTAAACATGCATGCAGAGGCAGCCCTAAGGGGTGCGGGTGGTGTGGGTCGCACCGGGTGACACTATCACAAGGGGTGACATCAAAACGTAAAAGTTTCTATGTTCTCGTTATTTGGCACTGGCAGACTCGTGTCTTTGGGGTAAGTCGTGAGAGGATGACACCATGAGTTACCGCACTGGGTGACACCAACCTAAGTGACGCCATTGCATGCATGTATAAAGAAGTGATGAGTACCCAGACTAAGCTCATCTCACCAATGATCTATCAGTCACACGTTCGAACCTCATCCTACATTTAAACTAACACAAACACAATGTTCTTATTCCAGGGGCAAGCTTGTCATGTCATGCGTATAACGCGCAATACTCTAAATTAAACAAAACAAACAAACAAACTCGCTCATATACAGAAACAGAAACCAGCCGCAGGGACAATTTTAGTCCCAGACAACTTATTATATGTTTGACCGTCTGCTTTTTACGCTCACAACGTCAATATTTTTTTTTAAGTCATAAAAACTCGAATGAGTATTAAAACGCAATTTTCAACAAAGAATTTCCGATCTTTTTTTCAAGGGAAATCATTCTAGATTACATTAAAAGTCGATTCAAATAAGTAATTCACGAAACACAATATGACGTCATATCCACTCACGCTACATCACACCAAGAATGTGTCAATATATTGCGCACCGCGCAACAATCGAACATAAGCATTCACAAAGCGGGAAAACCCCATTAACTATCATTCTAGATTATATTAAAAGTCAATTCAAATCAATAATTTTGAAACTAAACAAAAGAATTGCTATCTACAAATTGCTGCTAAAATTACGAGAGTCGAACGAAAACGGATTTTTCAAAAATTCCTTCTCCAGAATTGTTCTAAATATTATTAGCTACCGTTTGGCGTTTGTTTCAACCCGATAGATGTTATGGTAGACGAGAAATTGACAAAATACTGATACTTTTTGGTGTTTTTTTTATATTTTCCAAGAAATCCAGTAAATCTTTTCGGTAATTTGTTTGCCTCGTGCACATCCTTGGAACCTACCTAACATATTTGCAAAAGACCTGAACCCTCTATCTGGTATGGTTTAGGAGGAGTTGCTGTTCAAAGCTCGAAAAGACTGGCCAGACATTTCAAAACTATAAACGCAATTCCCCGTTAAAAATCAAAGGGCGAAAGGGCTCCCTTTAGACTCGCTGTCTTAACATGGAAATATTCCATAAATAAATCCAAAACTCGCGATGCACCGTGCACATGAAAAGCTCCCAAATATGGTGCGCAACAGATAGTGTTTATATCCATGCGTGCCGCAATGATCAATGTAAATATTGAATATTGAAGGCATGTGTAGTTCTTAATAATTCCTTATACGCAAAATAGTTGAGGGTTGAACGTTCCCAACAGAACCTTATGCCGCATCTATAACATTATTGATACATAAATCATACATTGACCTAAGGTAATGTTAGGGCTTCTTTCACCCTTCAATTTTTATTTGTCACATGTTTATGTTTTTTTTGTTGTTGTTGAATTTACAAAAAATAATGTTGTTTTTATTCAATAGGGCAAAGGGACACAAGTAACGTACTGGTTGCTACGAGAATTAGACGGGAACTCAACACAGACTTCCTCCAAGAAAGACCAGGACCAACAGGACCAATCAGGGAAGACCGGCCCAAGCACGACCAACTCCAAAGCGGAAAACAAACAGCAAGTCGCCAAACAATCGGGATTGGGCAGGACGAACGGCTGGGTGGTTGGCACGGAACAACCACAGCATATTCCACCGACGTCACGTGATCTCAGTTCACCGACGACGTGGGTTGCAGAGCTGCCAACAAGTACGACACAACAGACGTCAATCTTCAGGGCGGACGTTAAACCAGCTGAGACACGAGACGTCACGTCCCCCCAGATTCAGGCGGTGAGAGATACTGGTTTGAAGACGTTGAGAGCGACGGCCAAGGTTTATCCAGAAAACACAGTTGACGTGTGACACCCTCGTTACCATTGACGAATCTCCGTAAAAGTGGCGCCCCCTAAGTACAAGTTACGTCCCTTCGAATGTTCCCTATAAGCTGCGCAGACATCTAACGACCCCGCGCAGCAGTTTAGAATTACCACGCAGCAAATTTTGTAAAATATTGAACAAAAACGGATGTTTTGTAACTTTGCGCACGAGTTTTTTAAAAAAAATTTGCACCCGGACAAAAGAATCTTAGAGGGAACATTGGTCCCTTCAATTATTAGTGGTGTCCCTTCCGTCCCCTTGACGTCCACACTATACTAGTGGCGTAGCTAGTGATAGGGCCAGCTGGAGCAAGAGTTTTGCTGCCCCCTTTCACAAAATTAAAAAAAAAGAAGTAATTACTGCATTAGGCTGAAATCCCGCACCTCCATTGAGAAAAAAAAACGGTTTCCTCCTTGGGTTAAACCGCATTCTTGGTTTCTCAATACTGTTTTGTGAGACAGTGCATTGGGACTATAAGTACAATGAAAATACGTGACCCTAGATACCACACACAAATAGGACCAGTAACACCACTCACGAGTGTGAAACCTATAATACCACATATAGTAATAACACCACCACAGCCTTTGAGACCAGAAGCACCACTTGATATATAAGACTGTAACCACAATCAGTGATGAGGATTTTCTGTTTCGTTCCAGACATTGCTTGGATTCCTGTGAGTCACATTTATCAAATTCAATGACTAAATAATAGATGTGGATAGGTTGTGAGCAATAATCTTCTGTATAGAATGAGCGACTGTAATAGATGAGATATTTGAAAACACACATCACCTAGGCCCTAAGCTGACGGGTGCTGTATAATAATATTATGAACGTGTAATTGCAGGTTGGAGTTGCAGGGGTTTTCCAATTACTTCCCAAGATATGAATACAATAATTCAAGAAAGTGTTTTAAGTTATATACATGTAGATAGATTCAGAGATCTATAGATTTATATTTGTAAAATAAATGTTTTGATAATTTTCCTGTTGTTTTTTTTAAAAGTAGAAGGTAAAATACTTTGCATATCTGTTCACTGCATCAAGTAGTTTCTTTGCAAATAAATTGTATGTAATTGTAATAAATTTTCTGAAGCTACTGAAAAGTGCTCTTGTAAATATAATTTGTCAGTACTCAAAACAGTTATATTATATATACAGTAATTTGTTCAATGTATATTATCTCTGTAGTGTCCAGACACTTTCACATTGCTGGAAAAATAATGTTATCAGACTGAACCTCACATTTAAAAAAAACAACTTCAAAAATACACATTGCATAAAATACATTCTGTTTTATAGTTTAAACCAGGGGTCTCCAAACTTTTCTGCCGAAGGGCCACATTAACTGTCAAACAGCAGTTTGGGGGCCAACTACACACAATTTTGTGGTAAACTATAGGTAAATAAAATAAGGTAAAACAATCTTTTTTTTAAAAAGGACACGCTTTTACTTACATATAGAAAGTGCACTAAAAAGAAGAAAATAAAATTTTTCTATGAAAACAGGTGAAATCGGTGAACCTATCTACTGCACATAAAAGCGTGGGGCGCCCATCACAAATCATTTCTCATTGGAATTACTCTCTTACATATAGATAAATATTTCTAATTAATAATGTGATAGTAGCATTTATATGATCAAAGTTGTGAAACTTTTACTGTTTATTAATATTCATACAAATTTGTTTTTATGTTTCGCAGCCTTGTACACGATAGAGAGTTGTGATGAACGCCCCACGCTTTTATGTGCAGTAGATAAGTTCACCGATTTCCCCTGTTTTCATAGAAAATTTTATTTTCTTCTTTTTAGTGCACTTTCTATATGTAAGTAAAAGTGTGTCCTTTTTAAAAAAAGATTTTTTTACCTTATTTTATTTTCTACTTTTTAGTATCAACATTTTTTAAAATTGATTTTTCGACCTTATCAATTCAATTTAATTAGTTAAACTTCATTGCCAGTAACTTAAATGTGATAGTGATAAAAAGAAAGATTATTCATTACAAATTTATGTATAATACATTCCCTAACTGAAAATTGAACCTGGTACCCCCATGTCGGCAATCGTTCACGCTTATATTTCGGCTAGCAAGACTTGATGTTGATATTACTTTTTAAAGTTATAATAATTGTATTCCTCTAGGGCGAATTGAGGCATGGTTCATTGATGCGAGTGATAATATTTTATATAGACAAAAACTAAAAGTGCATTAATTTAATTACGGTACATTCGATCGATCTGAAATTTTGATACAATGCATTGTGATCCACGATCTATATGTGGTAAAATTTTGAGATCTCTAGGACCATCAGAAGTGGTTTAATTTTACGTTACAAGATTTGAAGGAAAGATGGATGGATGGATACAACATACAAACAGTGTGACTTAAATAAAAGCGTGTAAAATAGTATCTTTTTTGGAGATTAAAAGGTTTCCAGGGGCCGTAGTTTGGAGACCCCTGGTTTAAACAAAAGTTACACTTATTTCCAGTAAAGGGGATAGCAAAATTTTACAAAAAGACTTAGATGAATTGATAAAATGTGAAACTAACTGGAGTATGTCTTTCCAACCAGAAAAGTGTCAACTGTTAAGAGTAACAAAGAAAAAGAAACAAATACATTCAAAATATTACATTCATGGAAAAGAACTGACCCAAACTAAAGATGCAAAATACTTAGGAGTCTTAATAAATGAGAAACTACCATGGAATCCCCATGTCAATGAAGTTATTAAAAAATCAAACAAAACTTTAGGCTTTATAAAAAGAAACTAAAATGCTACCTCACTTTGGTGAGACCCGTACTAGAATATGCATCTTCTGTATGGGACCCATCCACCAAAGAAAACATTGATAAACTAGAACAAATTCAAAAAAGAGCTGCCAGATTCATTACTGGAGAATATTCAAAACTGACAAGAATAACACCATTAGTTAAATCATTAAACCTTGAAACACTAGAGGATAGAAGAACCAAGAGCAAAGTAGTAATCATACATAAAGCAATTAATTATAATTTAGAAATACAACACAAAGATAACTTAATACAACCCTCAGATGTTCGTTCGTCCGTCGATACGACGAGGACCACTCTAGTCATCCGAGGGTTGTAGACCGCTGGTATGGGATGGATGACAAAAGTGACTTGCGCGGTGATTTGGATTTAAGTGAGAAGGAGTTGCGCAATTCGTCGATCTCACTCTCTCGCCCGAGGCCATCTTATCCAGCGGCAGGACTAAGTCGAGACGGCTGGTGATGGAAACGGGTGCAGTGGATGGCCATGATGTCCTGTGTGTCTTGTCATGCCCTTAGCGTTCCACAACGCTTTGCTGAGATTCGCCTTTTTGACCGTTGACCAACTAGTGGTTCCTCCGCTCTGTCCACCGAATCCAGTCTTCACGTGCATAGATAGACATATCTAGATCACCGAGGGTTTGAGACCCGTCGGCTACCCTCACCAGGTTTAGCAAGCCAGTCGAAGCCGTTGCCCGGGGTGTGGCTACTGCGCACGTTGCAGTTTTCTATGATCCACTGGTGAGAGCTGTGAGACAACTTCCGGATTAATATTAATAGTATTAACATCCACAAAATGACAAAACCAAGTAAAATACAACCAGACGAGCATTGAAGGAATTCATTTCGAAGATCAGTTCCTTGAAAACTTTAATTTCCTTAATTTGCATTTGTATGTTGTTTATTTCTCCAGCGCTTGATTGTTTTTGTCTTTTAATGACAGCAGAGAAATTTAGGTTCCGCCATTTTGAACAACCGGAACCCTCAGATAGACATAAGGATAAAAACACCTTTCTTATTCCGTATGCAAGAACAAACACATACAAGTTTTCCTTCTTCCCGTCCGGAATTCGGGCATGGAATGGGTTGACTGAAGAATCCAGGAAAACCAACACTTTATCAACATTTAAATCTCTAATAAAAATGCAGGACTAAACACAAACCATAGATAAGCGTAGGACGCAATAATCTTCTGTATAGAAGGAGCGTCTGTAAACAGATAAGATAAGATAAAGGGGATATAGGAATAAATCCTGAAGATGAATCTAAAACAACCATTTTATGATGATCCAAATATTGTCATGCGTTTGGTAAAAGACACATCATATACTGATGTGGAAACTTGAAAAGACACTTGAAAAGGTGAATTGATCCCTATGATTAATACTTTGACTACAAACAACTAACAATGGAGACCAAGCAGAATACCTATGGCTCTGTACCTGCAAGCCACTGACACCAGAACACCAAGCATAGACATCCACAAGTGACACATATATCACTGCAGACCTTACAGATGAAATGTTATTGGTTCCACAAGAAGCGAATGTCAGTACAGACCCCAAAGATGAAAATATTATTGGTTCCAGGTAACACAGGTATCTGTTCAGATGCCAACGATGAAAATATTAACACCACATATATCTGACCACAAAGATCAAATATTACAGTTAAGTCCATGTCAAGCACCTTTAAACTCATCAACAGAAAAAAACTGTTCATAAACATTACTTAGGACAGACAAGAAGAAAACAAATAAAATATTTAAAAAATCTTTTTTTAAAAAGCACACGCTTTTATTTACATATAGAAAGTGCATTAAAAGGAAGAAAATAAAAAATTTCAATCCGTGAACCTATCGACTACATATAAAAGCATGGGGCGCCCATCACAACTCATTTCTTATTGCAACTACTCTTTTGCATATAGATAAATTGTTCTAATTAATATGATAGTAGCATGTATATGATCAAAGTTGTGAAACTTTAAATGTTTATTAATATTCATATAAATTTGTATTTATGTTTCGCAGCCTTGTACATGATAGCGAGTTGTGATGAGGGCCCCACGCTTTTATGTGCAGTTGATAGGTTCACTGATTGAAATTTTTTATTTTCTTCTTTTTAGTGCACTTTCTATATGTAAATAAAGCGTGTGCTTTTTAAAAAAAGATTTTTTTAATATTTTATTTTCTACTTTTTAGTATCAAAATTTTTTTAATCAATTTTTCGACATAATCAATTCAATTTAATTAGTCAAACTTCGTTGTCTATAACTTAAATGTGATAGTGGTAAAAAGATAGATTATTAATTACAAATTTATGTATTAAAAAAAAACAGTTTCCCCAACTGAAAATTGAACCCAGTACCTCCAGGTCGAAAATCCATTATGTTAACAATTCGGCCAACTAGGCTACACAAATTCCAGTTGTTCCTCTTGTATTATCATGTCAATTTAGATTTAGTTTCGTATTACTGAACTGTTTAACACCTGGAATGTGGTCACCGATGGCTGGTGGTGAACTCCGGTGACATTCACATGAAAGTCAAGAATAGCACGGATACAGATTATATATAAAGATAAACTTAATAATGCATTTATTTAATTACGGTACATTCGATTGATCTGAAATTTTGATACAATGTATTGTCATCCAAGATTTATGTGTGGTAAAATTTTGAGATCTCTAGGACCATCAGAAGTGGTTTAATTTTACATTGCAAGATTTGACGGATACAACATACAAACAGTGTGAGTTAAATAAAAGCATGTAAAAATATTGTGTATTATGCTCCTTTAAGATTTTCCCCAACTAACTCATATATTATATATAGATTCAACTTGTTATCAGTCCCCCACAGAAGACTGGTTAAGTTCCCCAATGAACATAATGGTGCCTGGGTCAAGCAACCAAAGTATAGGGGGAAATGGCTTCTTTTATCAATGTTTATTTTTCCTTTACATTCATTATCATAAAACCCTTGTTACTTTAGTACAATTTAAATATGCTTGAGACATGTCACTACTGGGTTATGACCATTACAGGGCTGTTGACCACCCAGTTTTTCTTTTAAAAATATTCAGGTACTTAAAAGTCCAGCAAGGGGAAGCCATTCACATTTTTCTCATCTAGTTTCATTGTGTCGAGACATTAGAATGAAATGTTCAATTTGGTTCAGTCTAATCGAAAGCCAGTGAATATGTTTTCTGACCTGTTTCCTAATAAATATGAAACTCACGTTCATTGACTCACATTTATTCCAGTTGTAAGAAATTTCAAAGACTCAACAAAAACAATAAAAATAAGTATTCTTTATTTTACTTTCACTTTCAAGTGACTATATTTCAATATGTATAATATGCAATGCAAATTTATTTTAAAGTTTAAAAATTCTTTTTGTTTATACAATCGTGGCATAAAAACTTCATTTCTGATTATTTTTGCTCTATGGGAATGGCTGACGCCAATTTTCTTTAAAAATTATCAATAATCAGAAAGCTCACTATCTCTATGAGACTTGTAATTTCTTTGTTCCTACAACAAAAAAAAATTAATTTAATAGTTCATCCGGGATCAGAAAGTGACAACCGTTGCTAATTAAATGCACAATTTTTTAAATTAAAAACTGAGTTTGTATGTATTGAAGCTGACTTATTTAAAAAAAGAGCATGAAGAGGTGACAATAAAATATAATCCTGCAGATTAAAGAAGAGAAGCTAATAATATGAACACTATCAATGTTTGCACCCAGATTAAAGAAGAGAAGCTTATAATATGAACACTATCAATGTTTGCAACGTGAACAGCCACTCAGAAGCCAAACACATAATCTTTTAACTTTGAGACTATGCTAGCGTCTCGCTTGGGTGTTGGTGTGTCTCTCAAAACCTGTGGGAAGATTTGTCAAATAAGTCAGGCATGAGATTTGTAAAATAAGTTCAGGCATGAGATTTGTCAAATAAGTTCAGGCATGAGATTCAAGCCATATCAATGAAGGGGCAAGAAGTGCACTCAATATTTAATAAATGTAACAATAAAATCCATTAAAAAAAAACTAAAGGTTAGGCGTTCTTTTATTTAAAAAAAAATTATTAGGAACGCAGACCTGCCAAGAAAAAAAATCTGTATAGGGGTCCACGCGCGGAATCCCGGCACCCCGAAGTGCTGATTTAAAAACTACATACTAAATAAATATAAAATAATAAAGCTAAATCCATTATCTTTTAATTTGAAGTGTCTACAGAACACCACAGAATATGAGAGAAACATTACTGGAAATGTTTACATTACATACAGATATCTAAGCAACAGAATAACCATGTTTTTCACATATGAACAGAGGCTGCATAGAGTTCAGCTTTCCAGCATTTCCCTAGCGGCCTTTTAAACTTGTCAAACAGTTCTTTGGTCAATTGAAGTTAATTTTGCAATTGATTGTAGTTAAATATTAAAATCAGTTTTTAGTTAGAAACTTTAGAAAGAGTATCTGTATCAGTCATCTGAATTAGTGATTGCCCTTGTTTCATTGTAATTTTTCTGGAAACATTTCTTTGACTCTGGCATTAAAGAGATAGATATTGGAAAAATATTTATTTCTTCCAAAAAGAAGGGTAGTAAATAAAACTTTCGATCTCAAAACTGAAACTGAATTTCTTATTCCTTCTACACAGTAATTGTTAACAAATTAGAGTCACTACTTTTACTTTACTGAACTGTTACTAATTTATCAGCAGTTGTAATTTTTGTGACTAACTATTTCTATTGTTATAATTGAACCCCCACTTTCCATAGATAATTGGGTCTGGCAAATAATGCAAAGTTTCGCCACAGACGATGGCCGAATAAATGAGTGTTTTTTCCAAATATTGATACTTGTTTCGAAAACGAAATGATGTCTTTTCTTTATTTATTTAGTTAGACTAGTCTTAGTACTAGTACTAACATTCTCAAGCTCAGTCACTGGAAACCCGTTTTAGCAGCTTTCTTTAAATATGCATCCATTTTTTTTTAATTAAAAAAAGTCACAGAACAGCTGAATTATTATTTTTTATTAGGCTGGTAAAAGGAATAATGTATGATCGGATGGCCAATGAAGAAATATTTAGAGATGGCGGTTTGCTTGGATAACGGAAGTGCAGGAAAAAACCTAGGAAGTGGCATTATCGAAATACAACACCTTCATTATTACTGAAATTTTATTATTTTATGATTATTTTTGTTGCCACTTTCGAATTTTTATAACGTGAAATACTTTTATGGTAAAAAAAATCAGAATTTTAAGGTCTTGTCAGAATTGCGGAATCAGGGGTAAAAAATCTGTATAATTCCAAAAAAATCGGAATGGTTGAACACTAAAAACAATATTTTTAAAAAAATAAATTTTAATGTATCAGATTCATGACAATAAGTTGATAGAGTTCTTTGTCTTATTTACATACTGATTATTAATGATTAGTTAGACAAAATTAAAAAGACTTGTAAAAAAAAATTAAATACGTTTTTAAAACAATTCAAATAATGGTACCTTTAAAATACTGAATCAACAAAAATGTAGCATACCTCATACTCTCCCTTGGAGGCGACGTAAGCTGCTGTTAAAGGCCTTATCTGTGTCATGGATGTACTTCCAAGTTCATTGCTTGACCAGTACGAGTTGTCAGCAGACTGGTTGGAGTACATGGACAGGTTTTCTTTCTCCTCCATTATGGTCTTATGTAAAAGTGAGAAAGAAACCACTGAATAAATAACAGCAGAAATGCATCCTGAGAGTTACCCAACTTGTTTCTTTCTTTACTTAAACATTTGTCAGCATAATTATATTTAGAGAATCACAGCTTGCCAAACAGTAGCTGCCGCAAAGTGTGAATTAAAATAAAAACTACTCATACAAATAAAGAAATTTAGAATGTTATATATATAACAAATAACAATTTGTGCTAATAATTAATAACATTACAAAAAAATATACCTTTGTTTAAGCCCCTGAACTATATTGTATTAAATGTCCCAGCCGTTTGCTACCCAGGAAATTTAAGTCCATGAAACATACAGAACACATTATGTAACAGACACTATTGTAGTCATCTAAGAATCTCAATGAGTGGAGTGTTCTTGAATTTCATTAAGTGCTCACACATTTTTATACTTAAAGAATTATATTTATTTATAGTGTCTCATAATCTCATGTTTTCATTATTAGCGGCCCATTGTCAACTGGTAAGATAATAGAATGTAAGTGTTCTTGAAAACAGTAAATACAGGATACAATTCAATTATTAAGTTTTTTTCCGTAAAATGTTTTAGTGTAGTGTAAAGATAAGCTTTTTTCAGGTACATTTTAACAATTTTGCAAAATTACTTTATATTTAAAAAATACGTTCTACATAATAAATAATTCAGTTTTTCAAATTTTATTGTCTTTTTAATGCTCATTTTTTAAATTGATTTATTTGATATTTTATATTAATATAAATTAGTCTCACTTGAGTTAAGTATACAAGATAAATTACTTCTTCATAATCTTTTACCTTCTCAATGCATGATGTCACCCCAATTTTCATGCAGCCTCCATAGATTTTCCCATTTTTACTGAGAGCTTTCTTGGCTTGTATTTTAGACAGGTAGTGAATGTGCATCCAGTTGCACCCTGCAGTAACCTGAAGCAATTATGAGTTGCAAAAACTGAATATTAACAAATATTTGATTTTTTTATTGCAGAAAATAATATTTATTTAAATACTTAAACTGGTTTATTTTGGATAAAATTATGAATTTAAAAAATTTATCAACAAGCGTGATAATCAATACGATTTCTTCCCATACAGTAGGGTTATTTTGTAAATAACATCAGCATATTTGTTTTCTGGTAATTCTCACACAAGCATTTTCAATTTCAAAAGCATTCAGATGTGATGGGAGACCATTCAATTTCCCTGCTAACTGGTAAGACGATTGCATTCCATATTACACTGATGACCCAACTCTCGATTTCAGATGAAATCAGACTTTTGTAACTCTATCTTCTGATTTTCATTTATACATTTCTTATGTTGCTGGAAGCTTGAGTCCAGGTCAACACATCAGAATCTCTATCAATGTTTTACTCAAAACCCGTCTCCCCTCCACAACTGCAATAGCTGATACAAGCTGAATGAATGGGGAACAACACAACTTCAATAGCTCATACAAGCTGAATGAATGGGGAACAAACCGTCCCCCCTCCACAACTGCAATAGCTGATACAAGCTGAATGAGTGGGGAACATACCACATGTTTGAGAATGGTACCATACTGAGAAAACTGCTGGAGGATGAAAGATGTGGCTCCTGGAGGAAACCTGTCAATGGAAACAGGAAACAGTTTTTTAAACTTTTTTTTTAACACTGAGGTATATGAAAAGGAGACAAGACAATCTGTTCCAAGTGTTAAAATCAATTCAAACAATATGTCCAGATGACTTTAATTGATTAAGCCCAGATGATTTTAGTTGATTAATGAAACTAGTGGGCCATATTAGTTGCTAACTAAATGAAAGTACATTAATAAGATAAATGAAATCCACTCGTCGAAATATTTCTCTGACTGATAAACATAGCTTATGTGCACCATCTGTTTTTGTAATAAGGATAATAATTAGATGTAAAAACAAAGTTTTGGACTATAAATCCCTTATATATGAGACATAACAAAAAGTAGTGATTATGTTTAAACGCAACATTTACAGACTGAAGCAAAATTATCTCCCTTGGTTTTAAAACCGGGCGCAGGGATGGTGTGAACATCGACGGTCGGCGTCAACGCGTGAACTGAACTGGCATGTGAAAGAATTATAAACAAATAGTCGGTTCGGTCGGTCGGATGGTTTGATTAAACTTACAAAGCAAGTTAATATAAGGGAATTAAATATTTAATTAAATTAAATCTAGACATGGAAAAAGTCCGCAAAAATTCACAAAAATACTATCACCGAAAATGAACATGTGTGCAAATTTTCAGAATGATCGGATAACGGGAAGGGGTTCAACATTGGGATATTAAAAATAGTCCGATTAGGGATAGTCCGATTAAACTTACAAAGCAAGTTAATATAAGGGATTTAAAAATGTTTTAAATTCAAAGCATTTATAAATGTATATGCTAAATTTATAATCGAAGCGCTGTGAGCCCAGCAGCTTGCTGGGGTACTGTGCTATATAAGATCTCAAATTATTATTATTACTATTATTATTTTGTGCGTGAGGGCGTTCATGTCGCGGAAGCATCCCTCATAGCTTTGAGTGAAGGGCCAGGAGAAAGGCCAGGGGGGGGGGCAGAGGAGCAGGAGTACACGCCATCGTCCCATGAGGACGGACGGTTGTCATACATACATTATTATTTGAAAATCAAAGTCTTTTAAAAAATTGAACTCATATAAAATTCAGTCATTTGGAATTCAAACTCCTCACAGATTTATCATATATAAATTAACTATAATATTCTGTCAGGTTTGAAACCATTTTAAACTACACCATGACTTAAACAACACAAAATAGATTTTTGAGGATTTTAAAACTGCTTGTCCATATTTCTTTTCCTTTCCCTAGAGAACAAAACTGATAAAATAATAGTAGTCGAGAAAACGCTACTCACCCAAAGACTGTGACCCAGGTTTCATCTAAAACATCATCTGCCTTCAAATCACTGAAATATATATATTATAAATGACAAGATATAACGGTTTCACTTTTAGATATTCTATAAATTCTCCCAGGGTACACTTGACTTAATTCTCAGTCCCAAGACACATGATTTAATAAAGATATTTGCCTAAGCTGGCTTACGATCCAAGTGCATGTGCAGTAATAAAGATATTTGGTTAGGTGGTTTACGATCCAAGTGCAAGTGCAGTAATAAAGATATTTGGCTAAGCTGGTTTACGATCCAAGTGCAAGTGCAGTACTAAAGATATTTGGCTAAGCTGGTTTACGATCCAAGTGCAAGTGCAGTTAACACAAACCAATACAAATAACAGCTCAGCAGCAGTCAAGTAAATTCTGACTCACCCTTGGGTGTAGAAAGGATCAGACTGGGCAGGGGAAACTGGAAAAGTCTGGCTCTGGTTCATGGCCAGCTGACTTGTGTCTCTGGACACACCAGGGCTCTGGAATAGACCTGGAAGATTATGTAATATGTGATCTTCAACACTGGTCTTTCATAAAATTTGGTATTTTATTGGCTACTCTTGGTCTGTTAGCATATTTTATTAACTGTAAGACGGTTTACAATTTAATTAACCTCGTCTCTGTATGACTTACTACTTTCATACATTTCTCTTCATCTTTACTAGAATGTCCTTTATCTTACATTAAGATAACAATTGATAGTCTTTTAGTCTGGTTCCATTTTGTAGTGTAATAATGAGTTATGCGCATGCAGCCTCCTCCAAAGTTAATTAAAAAATAGTTTAAATAGTTTTGTTTGTCTAATCGTAACAAAAAAAAGGCACTCAGATTTATCATAATTGTTTTTTCTAATATTTTGAATGGAACATGAAATAATATTAGGGCTGGTACTGATTAAAAAATTTGTGTTCGATTAATCGGGAAAAATTTAATTGATTACTTTTGATTAATTATATTTTTATAACGCATTAATAGATCCCATTAAATTGCTATTCATTATTTTGCGAAATCGGTCAAGTCGTGGTAATTCCATGGCTCCCAAATTTTGTGACGTAACACACCAAATTCGATTTGCTATGCAAAAAATAACGGAGAAAACATTTTTGTTTACATATGCACGTCTAAAAAAAATAATAATACGAGGTAAAAGAATGTAATTTTAAAAAAAATTTAATCAATCAAATTAATTTTAATCGATTAAAAGTTTTAAATATATTAAACGATTAATTAATTAATCATTAAATCCCGCAACCGTATATAATATCAATAGTTTTACTGTAGCATCATATAATGAAGATAGCAGTGAGCTCTTCCAAAATTATACCAGCAAAGAAAAAAATAATTTTTCTCCAAAGTTACATAATTTTATTTGTTAGAGAATGGTATTTTTGAAGCATTTCATGACAATAAGTGATAATAAAATTGATGTTACTATTACAGAAATCCATTTAAAATAAGGTCAAGACTCTGGGTCAAAGGTTACCTGCTATTGGTGGTGCGGGAGTGGACATCTGTCTCAGAGCTGGAGATGAGATTGTGCGGCTCTGTCCTGGTGTCCCAGCCTGTAGACAAGAGCATTTATATGGTCATATATTGTTATGTACATTTATTAAAAAGATGGGCACATTATGGGCATCCCTGTGCTATGGCAATGCCTTTCAGACCTGTGTTTGTTCTTTCAGATGGGATATGGCCTGGATGTCAATTTTCTGACACTGCTCTCCACAGTTTAATATGTTGCCAGTAGCTTTATGCCCCATGAGAGTTAACACCACCTTAAGCTGCATTCTGTTAGTCTTGAGTTGTCTATCCTCCAGAGCTGGGGTCAACTGCCTTTGATGATATTGGATCAAAGGAGGAATTTTAGTTCTCTCCGCTTGCTAACAATTATAATTCTAAATTCATTAAAAAATATTTAATAGTAATTGATCATTACTTTCTGTGGTATGCTAGCCAATTAAATAGTTCCCGGGCACCTGCTGAAGGAAACATAGCTGAAGGTTACTGACCCATGCTGAAGGCACCACAGTCATATATAAGTGACTGCTGCTGAAGCTGACGTAATTGTTTACATATTGATATTTCATTTTTCAACTAACGCCACCTACACATTTCTTTTAATAAAAAAAAATACATGGACACACCTGGTGTTGCATGCTGCCATCCAATGATGTGGGACTAGAATATAAAGTTTTCAATGGTGGACCCCCAGCTTTTCCCCTGGGTGTTTCTCTCCTGTCAAAGTGATGAAAAAAGGAAATCAAACAAAAAAATAGTGAATATTTCATAGAGATATAAAAGTATTAGTTGGGCTGAACTATGATATGAAATGGTTATAATGTCAATAGTGTGTTTCTGTGTACATGAGTGCATTTAATGTTAACTGATGTCAGGAACTTTAATAATTGGATCATACATGAGTGTTAATTAGTGTGAGTGATAAGTTGTGAGGATCAAATTAGCTTAAGCAGTTGACTGATGGAAAGGGAATATAGGAACCATCATGCATTATCTGCGAATAAGTCAACAAAATAAATATATTATTGAGCAGTGTTGGGTTTGTAATCAGTTCATTAAATATAAATCCTATCCATGAATCACTGATGAGCAATTAAGCAATCAGGACATAAATTAACTAGTAGACTTAGCTTCTAAAAGAATGGTCTAAACCAGTGATGGCAAACCTGTGGCACGAAAACCTGCCACAGTCGGTACGCAGAGATTCATCAGCTGGCATGTGACTGAAATATTACTTCCTGAGTCAAACTCGTTAAGCCAAACGCTTATTTTCAGAGGGTTTAGGTTGAACTTTGGGCACGTGGCGCCAAAAAGGTTCGCCACAACTGGTCTAGGCATTGAATAAGTTGAAGCAAGTTTTTATGTGTTATTTAATGTGATTTGTACTGGCAAGGATAATTTAAAATCACAAGATATGGCAGCATTGAGTCACAACATGCTGCTTTGTTGTACACCAATAATTGCTTACCTTGACAGACCTGCTGATCCACCAGAAACACTAATTTGACTCGACAAAACACCTTTCTGCATCTGACCCCCTCCAGATGACCATATCTTTGGACTTGACTGCACATGGTCAAACACAAATGTTATATTATATATATATAATTTTATCATACTATTTAATACCCTTTTATTTCTTTTAATCCACATTTCATCATATATGTGTTTAATTAAAGTTTAACTGAACAGCCCCATTTTAGAGACATGTCAGATTTGGTTAGAAAATCATCCCACCTTACAATGTTATTCTGTGTTACTAATATTTCTGATTTATGTTACTAATATTTCTGATTTATGTTACTAATATTTCTGATTTATGTTACTAATATTTCTGATTTATGTTACTAATATTTCTGATTTATGTTACTAATATTTCTGATTTATGTTACTAATATTTCTGATTTATGTTACTAATATTTCTGATTTATGTTACTAATATTTCTGATTTATGTTACTAATATTTCTGATTTATGTTACTAATATTTCTGATTTATGTTACTAATATTTCTGATTTATGTTACTAATATTTCTGATTTATGTTACTAATATTTCTGATTTATGTTACTAATATTTCTGATTTATGTTACTAATATTTCTGATTTATGTTACTAATATTTCTGATTTATGTTACAGTCGAAACCGCTTATGTCGACGGCGTTGGGGTATGAAAAATGGCGTCGACATAACCGATGATCGAGATAAAGGAAAATCAATATGGCGGCAAAATATTAACATGTGCTTGAAATTTCTTTATGTACATGATTAATTAGTTAGCGTTAATTAGTGATGGGATGATTTATCGGAATCGTATCGGAACCCTAATATTTCTTCACTCTTTCCTAAGTCTAAGGTTGTAATTAATGTAATGACCGTTCGTTTTTAAGGACCGTTTAAAATTTAAATATAACTATAACCATGGTTCCCACTCAGGAAAACGGGAAAAAGTCGGGAATTCTTAAAAATAAATTCTCGGCCTTGAAAGTCGGGAAAAGTTATGACTAATCGGGAATTTATATATATATATATACATATATATACACATGTATCTATATTTATGCCGAAGTAAAGGACTTTGATTACGTCTCTGTCATGTTTCGATTCCATTTATTTAATGAAAAATAAGTTACCAGTTTATAATTGTCTGCGCATGCGCTAAAAGGTTAAAGTTTACGCTTCGCCGTGTCACAGTCGCGTTTGCCGTCGTATCAGCGAATTTAAAATACAAATAACAAATCAATATGGTTATTTTAAGTTTAATGCTTTTGATGTATATATATTTATGCCGAAGTAAAGGACTTTGATAACGTCTCTGTCATGTTTCGATTCCATTTAATAATTTTAAAAAAAGTTACCAGTTTATAATTGTCTGCGCATGCGTTAAAAGGTCAAAGTTTTCGCCTCGCGTCGTCCCATGGCGCGTGTCACAGCCGATCGCGTTTGCAATGCCCGTCGAATCAGCAAATAAAAAAAAATAAACATATCAATATGGTAATTTTAAGTTTAATGCTTTTGACGTGCAGGATATCTGTTACTATCAGAACGCTCTCGAATTTCCTCAGTCAATCAAACTTGTAATATAAATAAAACTATTGTGGCCTTGACCGTTGATCACAGCACGCTGTGGGCTGTGTGTACTGACACAGTACAGTACTGTGTTAATCAGTTTCATCGTCACGCGCGTGTTAGTGTCACAGTCACTTATCTTACTGGTAACAAAGCAACAACAACAAACTTTTAAAAGAATAATAATTTATTAATTTTTTTATTTAATTATATAAAAACCACCGTCGATTCTCGATACAAACCTTTATTTTCAACCGACGAAAATCGAGTTAAGTTGCAAATTTGGCCCTCTTTTGTGCTCGAGATACTAGGTTTCGGCGACATAAAAGAATCGACATTACCGATGAGAAAATGCTAAGACAAAGAGAGAATTTGGCGGTTCCAATAAAAAACGTCGACATAATAGGGTGGTCGATATAACCGAGCTCGAGATAAGTGGGTTCGACTGTACTAATATTTCTGATTTATGTTACTAATATTTCTGATTTATGTTACTAATATTTCTGATTTATGTTACTAATATTTCTGATTTATGTTACTAATATTTCTGATTTATGTTACTAATATTTCTGATTTATGTTACTGATATTTGTGATTTATGTGGCAATATATCACAAAGTGCCTTCCATGAGTTTATAAATTTCAATGAAATAAAAGGATTGATACATACTACTGAATGGTGATGTGAGTGGTGGTCGCCAAGGAGATACCCAGGAAGGAAAGGAGAGGAATGGCTTGGAGGAGCACCCAGGGAGTGACTTGGAGGAGCACCCAGGGAGTGACTTGGACTGGTTGGGGATAGTGACATGTAGGAATCTGACAAAAATAAAAAACAAGTTTATATTTTATACGCCCATAAAAAATTAAGTCAATGCACTGCTAAGTGTTTTGAATTAAATAAGATAACAAGAGTTAATTACAAACTACAAAAAAAACAAACTGAATGGGTCAACAAGTTACTTAGCAGCACATTGAAGCCACATGACTTATCTTAAGTTGAAATTTCATCAGAATATAGGACCTTGATATAAAAATGAATCAGTTACTGAATGTGTGTAGTGTATTAACTAGTAAATGTTAATGTAAGCATAAACAAAAATTTTTGCACAAAAAAGCAAATAAATGAAAGCCGACTGTGCAAATTAAATACATTTTTAGGATATTGTATTGTCGCCGGAGATACAGGTGTATGCCAAATTTCAGCTCAGTCAAGCAATGCGAAGTGCATCAAAATGAAGTTGCAAGATTTGACGCTAACATACAGAAAGACACAGAATAGCAAGCTATAGCATGTAATAATACTATGCTAGCCAGCTATACCCAGTTCAGTAAACAGCTTACTGTATACATTAGTTTATTAAGCCTTTTAACTAACTTTAGTGTATAGTCTCATAAATTTACTATTATAGTATATAAAATAATATAAAGTTTATATATTATATACATAGTATACAGTTATACTATATACATAGTACATGTATACAGTTATATAGGCTTGTAGGGTAATGTACCACATTTGCATTATTTCAAAATTGTGATTTTTCTATTTCAGGAGCTATTGAAACATATTATGTTCTATTCTCCCTATTTTTATTTATTGACTATTGTCTATATTATTACATCACCCTTTAATTACACGCTTTTATTTAAGTCACACTGTTTGTATGTTGTAACCATCCACCCTTCCTTCAAATCTTGTAAACTAAAATTAAACCACTTCTGATGGTCCTAGAGATCTCAAAATTTTACCACAGATAGATCGTGGATGACAATGCATTGTGTCAAAATTTCAGATCGATCGAATGTACCGTAATTAATTAATCAATTTTTAGTTTATCTCTATTTATCACTATTTAGAATGTATAGTCGTCTGCTAGAGTTGACCTCCACGGCTCACTGGTTTCACTCCAGCCATCGTTTACCAAATTCCCGTGTTTACATCAAGGACAGGGGAGATCAGCGCGTTTCAGTCTGTAAATGTTTGTAAATAAAAGCGTGTCCTTTTTAAAAAAAGATTTTTTTACATTTTACTTATTTAATTATTTTAGCTCACATACAAATATAACATTTCAAAAATTAACAAAAGAATTTTTTTTTAAAAGAGCTTAATACAGTTATTGGTTGTCAATTAGCCAAATTTACCCAATCCTCCCCAAAAAAAATAAATAAACAATTTTTCAATGACCCAGGGCAGGTCACTTTAGACTTAATTGCTTATATGAACCACGGTGTCATCAGTGGTAGTACTAGTATGGAAATTAAAATAATGTTAATGTCATTGTTTAAAAAAAATATTTTTGCGCTCAATTTAATTTCCTATGAGTGGTTTAAAAAAATGGGGGGGGGGTATTTGTATTTGTAGAGCCAATTGTTTTTAGCATGTAGCTTAGTTATGATAAAATCAAAAATACACATCTTCATTAGACTTAAATGTAAGATGAAGAAACAACTGTTTGCCGGTATCCTAATGAGTTTGAAAAGACAAATGGGGAAAAAAAGATCTCTAACTGAAATTCGAACCATACACCTCCAGTAAATCAATCCTACACACTACCATGTGACCACCAAAGCTTGATGAACCATGCTTTTTAAACTTATAAAGAATTATCCTTAAATGGGCACCCATCATATTTTCTGAAGGATTTTTAAAAATTCAGTAATCATGAATTTCGAAGAAGGACATAGATTATTTGAGGACTAAGGTTTAGTATTAGCATAGGAATTAGGAACAGCATACATTTTGTCTAAATATAGTGATATCTGCTCATTTTTTTTTCCACTTGGAGAGTAAATATTATCGCTTACTAAGCCTATCAAACCAGGTTTTTGGATTACTAGGACCTTAGACCAGGGGTCTCCAAACTTTTCTGCAGGAGGGCCGCATTAATTGTCAAACAACAGTTTTGGGGGCCGACTACACACTAGAGGTCTAAATAAGAAAGAATCCAAACATAGATGTTGTTTTTAATTATATATTTAATATTATTATATTTATAATATTTATATTATATTTAGTATTATTTCATAACACATTGATACACTGCACATGAACACCTGTATTAGTGGGAATGGTGAAATTGTTTCCTGGATGCCAAAATAGTAGATATTTCTGGCTTTACATTTGATGTCCCTAACATCAACAGTGACCTGAGATTATAATCAGACAAGTTAGTTCTCAAATTGTTCTTCACGTATTTCATCCTTGAAAATGTCTGTTCGTACAAGTATGTTGTTCCAAAGATTGAAAGGTAACTTGATATTAGGAAAGTCTACCTTGGGAAAAAACTGGTAAAAACTCAAAAGTCCTTCTTTGAGCTTGTCCCTAAGGAATTCATTTGCTTGCAAATCAATGACCTCCAGCTGCAGTTCATCTGAGCAACTGGCCACATCTGCTTCAAATGGATTTTGAAAATAGCCTCACTTCTTCTGCCTTTGACTTCCGGAAATAGCGGTGTTTGCTTTCGCTAGTGTTATTCGCTAAGTTTTGTGATAAACTACAGATAAAATTAGTATCTTTTTTGGAGATTAAAAGGTCTCCAGGGACCGGATGAGAGGGCCCCGCGGGCCGTAGTTTGGAGACCCCTGCCTTAGACTATCAGGTCCTAATAGTGATTCGAGTCTAAATGGATCCAGGTCTAAATTGCCACTTTGTTATATTTTATCAAAAGTAAATTTTAAAAAATAGTGAGAAAAGTACACAAATTACGTCAATAGTAAATAGTTGTCAATAGCACATGAAATTGAAATTTCACAATTTTGCAATAAGAACGCGGATGTAGTACATTACCGGCATATGTAGGGCTGGGCCACGCCCACATACACAAATAAGCTCTGCTCATGGTTAAATATTCTCAGTCTCAAGGTGCTACTCCCTCTATCCATCATTCATCAGTGACAGCCATTTCTGGTTGTCGGCTATTGGTAGTCGCTAATATTAATTGTTAATAAAACTACTACTAGGCGGTGATATTCTGAGTTTGATGTAATGTTTTAATGTAATAAAAGGCAACTAAACCTAACCCTGACCCTAAAACTAAAAGCTCCAATTTAATTGTAATTATAATAATGTTAAATTGATTTATTTAGTATCAGTCCCTATATTTGTTTTCTATTTTAATGTAAATGTAAGAAATAGACAACTAACCCTAACCCTGACCCTAAAACTAAAGATCTAATTAAATCGTAATTATAAGAATTTTAAATTGATTTCATTAGTTTTAGTCCCTATATTTGTTTTTCTATTTTAATGTAAAAAATAGACAACTAACCATAACCCTGACCCTAAAACTAAAAAGAAAAAATAGGAAGAAAGAAAACATTTCGCGCCCACCGCGCGACTGTAAATAGTACCAATTGTCTATAAAATTGTTATAAACTACACCTCTGCATAACGGTCAAACGAGCCCACCTTTACGGAGCCTCAAGACCCCCCTGTGGGCGCGCCCCACTATTTGAGAAACACTGCTTTAATCCCATTGGATGCTATAAATAACTGACTACCAATAGCCGCAAACGCAGGGACCTGCTATTGGTACTCGAGACACTCCCATTGTGATTTTATAACTACTTCTGAAAAGCGGATACATTGATTAAATATATTTAAATAAATTGAGATTTTAGAATTAATACACACATAAATAAGCCCAGATTCAGATCTATTAATATTGTATTAAGGTAAGTGTTATTCGCACGGTTTTGGCAGTGCGAATAATGTCCAACATTATCCGCACGGTAAACCGTGCAGATAATGCCTAGCGTTATTCGCACAGCCGCACGGTTTTGACCGTGAGAATGATGCCAAACGATATCTAAATTCTTATTACTAACTGCTTATTATTTATGTATCATTGCTTATTGACATATTTTGGTTTGGAGGGTATCAAAAATAATTAAATTGTCATTTTAACCGTCTTTCGAGTGACTGGAATCTTATATTTTTTTTATCCATTTTAGCAATAATCTGAGTGGACCTGCATAATATCGTTAGTTAATCATTAGTTAATTAATTAATTAGTAACATTATGGATTTAGCTGATATTAAACTATTATTAACTGTTCCAGTGCACTCAAACTTTGTATTTTTATTCTATATATTATAAAGTACATTTATTAACTTTCATTCATAATTGGACAAGGCTCTGTAATTAAAAAGGCTAGTTATTATTCTCCCCAAAACTAGCATTGTACAAGTAATCATCATAAATCAATTAAGTTAATTTAATTTAAAGCATGCGAATGCGAAAGACGATATAATATTAATGGTATAGCATAGAAATTTAAAAGTGAGGGTCTGTAACAGTGAGTAATATTAAACGGAATAGATAAGACAGGCATGGGTGCGGGTGGGGGAATAATAAAAGGTTTCTGGTAAAGAGCCTGCTTGAGTGTTTGCAAACATCCTCGCTGTGGTTGTAAAACAAACAAAAACAAATAAAAAAATAACTAACCCCCCAAAAAATATGTTAAAAAAACAACATAAGTAAGACCATCCTGGGATTTGATCCGCATACCATTATGCTTCATGGAACTAAGCTACGACTAACCACTCACCTGGAGAAGCTGACGATTTAAGTGCGTTATTTTAAAATTATAAGAGTAATCATTAATTGGACACATATCATTTTTTATGGCAGTGCTACTTTAAAATTTCAGTAATCCTGTTTTTTTAATTTGTATTAGCTAGGGGTCTACCGATATATCTGGATATCGGCAATATCGGTATCGGAAGCATGTAAAGGTCCCGATATTGACGTCACCGATATTTCTTAATAAGTGACATTTTGACCCCAAAAGAAAACGGAAACAAAAAAACTATCATTTAGATTTACAATATCTCGACAAATTAATATATCGACCCCGATACCGGTATTGAAATAGTCAAAAGAGTCCTAGTATTAATTGTGCAGCCACGATACAGTGTGCCATGTGCTTTGATATTGTTTAGGTATCGGCCGATTTTCGTATACTCAGAAATACTGTGTAAATAGTGCCGATGCCAAGTATACCGTAATTACTCTAATAAATGTATAACATGTAAACATTATGTTCATTTAATTGCTCTAATAGCAAAGATGCACGCAGAATCGCAGATGTCTAAAACATTTCGTTTCGAATGGAATAACAAAATGTACCGTATGAAGACTTGTTGTCATTGGCAACCATTCAACCTTCAGCCTCATTTTCACTCTATTACTATTGTACTTTGTTCTCATTGTTTCATTCATAAAAGGTGGCCGTGTGCAAAAGCCATTAAACTATTGGTTAGAATGAATAATTATGAGTAAAGGTTGAAGTTTCAAAACGAGTACCTAATATGCTTGTACATTTTTATAAAGGACGGTTCGTTTTGTTGAGTCCCATGTAGGTCATGATCTGGAACTTGTAAACACATCGGAAACTTCGTTTCGGGAAAAAAATATCGGTAATTTCGGCTAAACTGGATATCGGTAGACCCCTTAATTATAAGATATAAATAATTACGAGTGATAAATTTAAGAATGACGTCATCAAATATGACCGCTGTTATGTTTGTCCTAACAAATACTCATATCGGCACTCATATCGGAAAAAAATATCGGTAATATAATGGCAAAAATGCTTATCGGTAGACCCCAAATATAAAATATAAATAATTAGGAGTGATAAATTTAAGAATGATGTCATCAAATAAGACCGCTGGTTTTTGTCCTAACAAATATTCATATCGGAAAAAAATATCGGTAATATCGGCGAAAATCCATATCGGTAGTCCCCTAATATAAAAGATAAATAATTAGGAGTGATAAATTTAAGAATGATGTCATCAAATATGACCGCTGGTTTTTGTCCTAACAAATACCCTATTGGCACTCATATCGGCAAAAATGCATGTCGGTAGTCCCCTAATATAAAAGATAAATAATTAGGAGTGATAAATTTAAGAATGACGTCATCAAATATGACCGCTGGTTTTTGTCCTAACAAATACTCATATCGGCACTCATATCGGCAAAAAAAATATCGGTAATATCGGTATCGGTAATATCGGCAAAAAGGCATATCGGTAGACCCCTAGTATTAGTATATCAATTACACATTTTAGCCGAAATCGAGAGATATCGGCTTTTATTTTGTCTACACCGGGCGCGTGTTTTTTCCAACGTGACCAGCCCCTAGAAGACGCATGCGCCCACTACCCGTGCGGATAATACTCGGCATTATCCCCACGGCCAAAACCGTGCGAATAATCACTTCGTTGTATTAATTAGTATAATATTTGCGTATAAAATATTAAGAAGAGTTTGTTAGTTAAGTCAGTTAAATTATTATAGTATAGCAACTTAGGGGCCGTCCATAAAGTATGTCACGCTCCAGAGGGGGGGGTAGGGAGGGGGTGTAAGAAAGTGTGACAGGGGGAGGGGAGGTCCGGGCATGTGTGACGTCATGGTGTATTATATTAAATTTGAATTATTTTGCTAATTAAAAAACAACATTTTGTTCGAAAGTGTGACATACTTTATTAGATGGGGGGGGTTCCAAGATTTGTGACAGTTTGTGACAGGGTGGAGTTAAAAATCAAAGTGGGTGGATACCGCGCAATGCGGGGCATACACTGTAAAGCTTGGTTGTCGCGTCCTACGCGGCATACACTGTGTCCTACACCGAGAAAGTAGAAACCGCGTAAATGTGTGTGTGACGTCACATTTTGCTCTTTCATCCGGGTCCGTTTCATGTGACTACTTTATAATATTTTTAAAAATTCATACGGTACATGAGCTTCTGTGGTCTCACGGTTAGGACATTATCATTAGGTTCTTGAACTCTAGGTGTCAGGTGGAGGTTCGAGTTTCGTTTGAGTCTTTTTTTTTAAAGTTTGTAGTTTCAGTTTTAGGGTCTGGGTTAGGTTTAGTTGTCTATTTTTTAAATTAAAATAGAAAATGAGTTTCGTTTGAGTCTTTTTTTTTAAGGTTGTAGTTTCAGTTTTAGGGTCTGGGTTAGGTTTAGTTGTCTATTTTTTAAATTAAAATAGAAAAAGCAACAAATATAATATAGCAACCAAAAATATGATTTATCGAGCGCACCGTTCTCTTTGCTTTTACCAAATTAATTTTAAAATCATAAATCTTTTTAAAAATTAATTTTAAGCTATTAAGGTGGACTGGGTATACCAAAATAAACAGTGTAGGCTGAGTAATGCGCGCCATCCACCCTCCACAATCTAGACTGCGTAATGCGTGTCATCCACCCAACTGAGTTTAGACTGCGCGCTACGTGGTGTCTACCATCGGCCGTTAAAAATAGGTAAAGTACTTTTATGGACGACCCCTTAGTTTTTTCGAAGTGTCTACTGCTAAGACTAGTCATAGCACTAGCGAAGAAACTTGTAGCAGAAGTTTCCTGGCTAGTGTTACTAGTTTTAGCACTAGCAACATCCCGTCGAATCGTCGCAGCAGTAGCAGTTTCCTACAACTACATCCTAAACTAAAAGTAAAATGAAAAATGTATCCCTTTGCATGAGTTTATTACCATGGCCTTGAAAATTTTCATTGCTTGGTCCCGGTGAAAACATGTTTATAAATTAGACTTATTCAGTAAAATAGGCCAAATACTAAGTTCAACTTTGAAATCTAAAATTCTTTCGATGTGATAGGTTTGCGTGTTTGGGTCTGCCTCATTACCGAATTCACAATAAGAAAACGGGATCATCCAAATACGAATTTTAAACATAAATAAAAATAGTTTTAGCTCAATACAACATTCAACATGCTCTGAAATTATACATTTTTTCTTGAAGAGTTTTCAAGACAGTAAAACAAGGTCTAATTTCACGAATTCAACTAAATTGATTATTCGAATAATAACAAAATCTGGTCTCATTGGAGAAAAGCAGAAAAGAATGTGAAGATTTTTATTTTATTAATGAAATTTATTAGGATTTTTATCAATGTCAATATTTTTAATGTTTTACGATTTTATTACTTAAAATGCTGTAACATTTATTTAAAAATCGTTATCATGAAAACCTTTGTTGACATTGAATTTTGAACTCATGACGTAAATGTAAATAAAAATACCAATACTTAGGCTATACTATACAATTAATGACATTGACATACATGTACATAATAATAATATACAAAATGGTTTTGGAATAGAGACAATAGAGAGTGATAAGGTAGCCTTCATTCATTAAGACACTGGTAGCTACTCTCTCACATATTAAAATGTTTAATAAAATATAAATTCACTTTTTCATTAAAAAAATAATTAACTATTGCAAAGTCATCGGGAAAATGTATAAATTGTTGTCATTATGTTAGTTATTTAGCGTAACCCTTCTAACTGTAAATACGATATTATATTATCAATTATTATGATTCTTATGTTAAGAGATTTATGTCTCTAAAATTAAAGTTAAACTTATATCTAATGTAAACTTATTCAGACTGAAATGAAGTTTGAGTCTTGAAATTCGATTTTTAAAGCTCAGTTTTTAGGTATTAACAAAAATGGAATTTGAATTTTATTAAATTTAAATTATTATTTTCACTCTGTCTCGAGTCTTAAGTTAAACAGTGTAAATTTCGTTTTATAGGTCGTACAGTACAGTTCACACATTTGAGTTTAGACTAGAGCTTGGACAGTGTTTAGTTTAGGCCAAATTTATGTAGTTTATAAAATAGGGCAATAGCCGCAATACTAAGGCGTAAAGTCGCAAATTATCTTAAAATGATAATAATCGGCATCCTTCCGTCTCGCGAGACGATAGTGCCACACTGTTGAGTTGGGTTGCATTTCCTCGAGTGGCTGTGCAGTCCTATCCTTGAGTCGTTGAGTGACATTTTTTACCACAGCTTTTACACACGAGTTATGTGCTTCCAAATGTTTTGGCCTTTCTCCTAGCTCTTCTGTCTGTAGCCTCCTCCATCCTTCGCTCCTCGGCTACTATGACGCCCTCTTTGACAACTGTGCGCCACTTAGATCGGTCTTCTGTCTTACACTCCCAGTCGCTAGTGCGTATTCTGGCTGCTTTCATGTCCCTTTGGCAGACATCTTTAAATCGCAGACGTGGGCGACCTGTCTTCCTCTTTCCCGATGCCAGTTCTCCATATAGGAGGTCCTTGGGGATGCGGCCAGGGCTCATTCTTTTAACATGTCCTGAGTCCTAGCCATCTCAGGCGTCTTTCACTAAGGATTGAGAACAAGCTTTGGGTATTGGCATGCAATAGGACCACAGTATTAGGCACTTTGTCTTGCCATTTAATGCCTAGGATGCGACGCAGGCATCTCAAGTGGAAGCTATTAAGCTTGCGCTCTTGGGATGTATAAGTGGCCCATGTCTCGCTCCCGTATAGCAGTGTACTAATGACTCAGGCTCTATAGACACACAGTTTGGTTTTCTCTGTTAACTTGGTGTTTTGCCAGACCCATTTGCTTAATTTAGCCATTGTGGCAGCTGCCTTGCCAATTCTACTGTTTATTTCCTCTTCAATGGACAATGTATTGGAGACCTTGGAACCCAAGTAGGTGAAGCTGTCCACAACCTCAAAGTTTTCATTGTCGATATTGATGGTAGGAGGAGGTTGTGTGTCTTGGGCCATGATGTTTGTCTTTTTCAAGCTGATTTGCAGACCAAATTCTTTGCAGGCATTGGAGAAGCTTGACACGAGTTGTTGCAAGCCAGTTTCTTTGTGTGCTGTTAATGCTGCATCATCCGCAAAGAGTAGCTCACGAATTAGGATATCTGTTGTTTTGGTCTTGGCTCGGAGGTGGGCAGTGTTGAAAAGTCCTCCATCAGCTCTGGTGTGTAACCAGATTCCATCACTGCTATCCTTGAATGCGTATCCAAGCAGTACAGAGAAGAATATTGCGAGCAGTGTTGGTGCAAGTACACAACCTTGTTTAACTCCGCTGCTGACTGGAAAGGCTTCTGACGTTGCTCCATCGAACTACACTGTGCCCTGCATATTTTCATGGAACTGTCTGATGATGGCGAGTAGGTGTGGGGGACAGCCGATTTTTACCAGGATTTGGAATGGCCTGTTGCGACTGACGAAATCAAAGGCTTTCGTAAGGTCCACAAAGGCAATGTATAGTGGCATCTGTTACTCTCTGCATTTTTCCTGGAGCTGCCGTATGGAGAACACCATGTCTATGGTAGACCGACCAGCCCGGAAACCGCACTGAGATTCTGGATAGACACGGGATGCTAGACTCTGTAAACGTGTTAGTATGACACGGGCAAAGGCCTTTCCTACAATACTAAGGAGCGAGATGCCGCGATAGTTATTGCAGTCACTTCTATCGCCCTTGTTTTTATATAGTGTCACTATATTTGCATCCTTTAGGTCTTGGGGGATATAGCCCTGTTCCCAGTAGAGGGACAGAAGCTCGTGCAATGGCTGGAGTAAAGCTGTCTTGCCACTCTTTAGAGCTTCTGGTGGTATGCCATCATTCCCAGGGGCTTTTCCACAAGCTAGGCTGTCAATTGCTTTGCTCAGCTCTTCCTGTGTGGGCATGACATCAAGTTCTTCCATGAGTGGCATATCAGGGATGTCATCTAGAGCGGTGCTGGAGACTGGTAACTGTTGAGTACAGTTCCAGATAATGCTCAACCCACCGTTTTAGCTGTCCTTCCTGGTCTTGGATAATTTCACCACTTTTGGACTTTAGGGGGGCAACTTTGGACATCAAAGGGCCAGTTGCTCTTTTGATATTTTCGTACATGGCTTTTGCATTGCCCATGTCTGCAGCTGATTGTAAGATGGAGCAAAGGTTAAGCCAGTAGGTATTGGCGCATTGACGTGCAACTTTTTGGGCATGCAACTTTGCTGTTTTTAAGGTGTGGGCTTTTACTTGTAGGCAAAAGATCTTTCCTTTTGGCTTCAGTGACGAGTTTCATCTCGTCCCAATATTCATCAAACCAGTCCGTATTTTTGTGAGATTTCTTGCCAAAGTCATGTATTGCTGATGTATAGATTGTGTCTCTGAGATGCGCCCATTTGGATTCAATGGTGACACATGGGGACGTCTTTGAGAGACCTTCCTTGACTTTGTCTGTCAACAGCTGCGTTTTCACAGGGTCTTTCATGCAGAAGGTGTTGATGCGTGGACATCCCTTTTTCTTGGTGTGGTACGAGTTTTTCTTCATAATTCGTACCTTGCTGGCCACAAGAGAGTGATCCGTGTCGCAGTCGGCGCTGTGATAGCTGTGGGTGAGTAGGACACTAGCCAGTTGTGCATGCCTGGTGATGATGAGGTCCAGCTGGTGCCATTGGCACGATGGAGGGTGTCTCCAAGATACTTGGTGTATATCCTTGCATTTGAAGAAAGTGTTGGTCACACACAAGCCTCGTGAGCAGCACAGTTCCAGAAGCCTCTGTCCATTCTCATTTATCTTTCCCCTTCCAAAGAGTCCAAGGCATGTGGGCCAGGCTTCGAGGTCACGCCCCACTCTAGCATTGAAATCTCCTAGGAGATAGATTGCCTCATCTTTGTGGATGCTGGCTATTGCCTGGTCTAAAGCTCGATAGAACTGGTCCTTCGCTTCCGGTGTTGAACAGAGAGTTGGGACATACACACTAAGAATGATTGCTGGGGCATACACACTAAGAATGATTGCTGGGGCATACACACTAAGAATGATTGCTGGGCCATACACACTAAGAATGATTGCTGGGCCATACACACTAAGAATGATTGCTGGGCCATACACACTAAGAATGATTGCTGGGCCCGCAGCAGTTTTGAGTCTTTAATGGATGATCCTCTCCGTGACTGATGATGGGGGTTCAATGGATGGTAGAAGTGTGTTCTTAATAGCGAAACCTACACCATGCTGTCTTGGTTCATCTGTAGGTCTGCCTTGCCAGAAGAAGGTGTAATTTGCCTCTTTTAGTGATCCGCTGTCTGGGAGCCTGGTCTCCTGAAGGCATGCGATGTCAATCTTTAGCGTCTTGAGCTCTCTATCGATTATTCCTGTCTTTCGTAGGTCATCAGTGATGCCGGTACACATAGCCCTCACGTTCCAGCTAGCGATTCGAAGAACTGGGGTCTTCTTTTTATGTTTTATTTTGCTTGGTGCAGGGCTTTATGGCCCACTTGTTGAGTGGAACTCTAATCTCCACGCACTCAGTGGAGAAGGCAGGCCATGATGGGATAGCACCAATTTGACTGGGGGAAGCCCAGTTTAAGGCGGGCGGTAGCTGTCCAGTAAGACTTTGGTAGTCTCTCCCACCGTCGGAAGCGGCCCCTGGCGCCTAGCTCTACGTCAATTGAGCTTTGGCTTAGAACCGGTAACTGCTGCTTCCCGTGTTTTGTCGACACCTTGCGACGACGCTGGAGTGTCCTCTCCAGAGGTGATGCAAGCCTGGAGAATTAGCTGCTGCCCATACAGCATATCCACCCTCTCCACGTCAATGGTGTAACCAAGGGAACGACTTGCGTCGATACAGCTTGGCTGCCATTGGCGTCGTAGGAGCTGCCGGAATGTACTATTATGTATAGACCGCCTGTATGTGCTCCAATACCTGTTTTTCTGTCAGGGTTTACTCCCTTAGCCTTTCCCGAGTAGCGGGTGTTGCCGCAAGGCAGCGGAGGTTTGAAGTAGAAGTTTCCTTCTCCTAGATGAACTACCAGCCAAGGTTAACGAGCATCATCTACCCGTAGGGGTGCCCAGTGGGAGCTGTAAGCTCGGGGAATCAGCAGGAATCAAACCCGTGACCGATTTTTAGGGTATCGGTGCCACAGCGCACTATCACTTAGACCACCGCGCAACTTAAAATTGCTAATTGCTAAAATAAAAAATTAATAGTAATAAAAGTCTAACTAAAGTTAAGTAAAGAAGTTAGTCAGTAGCCTATTCAGTATAATTCAGGCGTACTCAGTGAAGTTAAAGTGAAGGCCTCCCCCCACCCAATTTTCAATGGCCATGTCAATAGCCATGCCACAGTCCTTGCCGCCTTGCCTTATTATATAATACTAAATAGCCTAATGCCGGTATGAATTCCCATTTCATAAAATACGAAATCTTGCATTCTCAAAATCTGCTCATATCATGCTAAAGTCTAAGTGTTTTTACTGTAGGCCTATATTATTATTTTCAAAATGTTTCTAATCCTGTGTGCAGCTTGCATCAATAGTGTTAAACTGAATGAATATTAACAATACTAATGTCTGTGTCATCTGATTTACCAGTATGTAAGGCAACATATTTTATAGCTAAATGCATAAACTTGGATAGTTTGGATCAATGTATTAAAACATGCGTTTGGGCGTGCAAAGATCGCACTAACACACCCCACCCAAGGGAAATTCTTACATCAGCACACCAAGACGGGCCGGTTATTCTTATCTTTAGTGTTAACAATCAGCATGGTTGGCATGGATATTGTGAGAGTCTTTTTAATGAAAGCTTCGCCTACAGTTCCTTTCCTTCTAACATCACCACCAATCAGACACAGTTACGTGAAGTGAGTTTAGATAGTGCACAAGAAACTTCTTATTCTAAATCAGTTGGAAATAAAAACATCAACTCTACAACGCCCGCTTTGTGCAACAAAGCACAATATCTTAGCAGAGAAAAGAATGGTTGGCACTATTTCAATGTTAAGTGGTTGAAATATTTTCTAATATTTAATAAACAAGCTTGCCTAAACTTTGAAAATACACAGCATTTGCTGCTTCCAGATGGAACACCTGTGAATAATTCTCGTAACTGGCAGATTGTAAATGAGCAGGTTGGCAAGGAGCTCTGTGATTTAATCAGTAAACATCACCAAAAGTTGTCCATTGAAAAACAGTTGAAGGAAGAGGAAAAGCTTGCAAGCATTGAAGAATCATTTTTCAAAGAAGAAGAGGCAGTGTTAGGGACAGAAGTTAGTGAAGGATGGACAGCTGTTATAACAAAAGTGGAAAGAGATTTGGGCAAGGTGCATCTAGTTTGTCCTTTCGGCAGCCAAAGGTTATTATTCATAATAATGAAATATTATTCATATGTAAAAAATGGGTTTTATTTAATTTTTTAACAAAATCTGTACGGGTATTTATTTTTTATCCATGTTTCCTAGATATATAATTCGCAATCAATATGAAATTGTGTGTGGCTAATTTAGTGTTTATTTTTGTAATAATATAATGCATAAGCTAAGAAAAACAAAATTTTAAATTATTTTAAATTAATTCTGACAATTTAATACTAAAATAGTTCTATAGATAGGGCATGTTCATGTAATCAATAGGGCCTAGACAAAAAATGTCTTTATTTGAGTTAACTCTCCCCCCCCCCACCCTACCCCATATGTCTTTTGAAATAATTTTTTGAATAGCTTGTTTAGTGTTAGTAATTTGTTCCTCTCATGTCAACAAGATACAACTGCAGCCTGCCAGAAAGTGACAATGATATTTTTATTGTGTATCAAGCTAAAACCACAGCAGTGCTTAGCTTAGACCCACCAAGACAAACAATCAAGGTAACTAACATCAGCAACAAAATTGTCTTTGCCAACTTGAAGGTTTTTGTTTTCATTAGTTGCCTCACTATTCATATGCATATTTCAATTATATTGTGTTCATTAATAGTAATCAATAATAGTTCATGTTCACTAGTCATATTTAAACTCTTCTTTACCTTTTTTTTGGGGGGCTGTTAAAAAATAGTATATTTTTTTACCCAGAACAGCGAGAGAGAGCTTGTTGACTACACCGTTTTAGAACTCCAGCGTTACTGTGAGCTATTGTTGGCTGGTGATCAACGATGTATTGAAACACTGTTTTTAGAGGGGACCAACGCTGTGGCCTTCTCAACCTGTCAGTGGAGACAACTCTGTAAACTAAGACATCATGTACTTATGAGGTAGAAAGGAAAACTTTTTAACAGAAATTTGTTTTTTCATGTCAACGTAGATTGAAATGAAATATCAATTCTGTTTATTTAAAAAAAAATCAAATGCCATTCTTAGATTGTGGGTAAGCTGATATATTTTTATTTCATTGCAAGGCCACTCAAAAATTTAAAACATTATTTATTGTGAACATTAAGTAGAATACCTACGAAATCAGAACTTTTAATTTTGAATTTATTGCAAAACGTATTCCTGTGCTTTACTTTAGAAATTATTTTTATGAAGAATAAATCATTCATTAAATTTTTTTAAAACATTATTCAATTGTACTTAATTACTGCCAGGTCTTGCTTGGACAAGTATTTGAAGGAAGCACAAGGAAATACTGGGCTCAAGCAACTGAAGAAATGGAAAGAAAACAACGCAGATGTTGACTACCTCACCCCAAAATTAAATAAATTGGGCTACATTTGTCTGAGGCTTCTTCAAAATGCTAGGTGAGAAAAACAAATAAACGTCTAAAATGAATAATTATAAAATTTTGTTTTACATATTAATTGAAATCTGTCTATATATTAAAAAATACATAGTTATAACAATATCCCAATGATATAAATATGACCCCCTTTCCAGTCCATGACGGACTATGGGGCAAGTGATGTAGCGTTCACAAGTTTTTAGCCACCACTAACGAGCAGGTGAATGTGTGGCCAGCACAATGCCCCAGGGGCCTTGCCAGTACCTTGGCTCGAACCCGCGACTCGGGATCTGCCTCGGATCGATAGTCCAGTGCGCTACCACTTAGACCATCGCGCCGATATAAATATACATGTGTTAAATTACAAGTAATTTAAGTCAATGAAACTGGTTAGTCAGTGTCATATGCTCATCTGAACCTAGTTTTTTTTTAGGCTCTGAAAAGATGCTTATCTGTTTAAATCCTGGGATAAATCAACAAAATTAACCAAAATTATCTATATTATTTTTTTTGACCCTATCATATTAACATAATGTTGTCTTTTTAAACTTTTGGATATTTTTTTGTTAGGTGTAGTTTAAAAAATTACATTAAAACTTCATCCTGCTCTTTAATTTGATAGTACTCATGTACGAATATATTTGTCAAATCCAGAGACATGGTAGCCCTGCATACATTGAAAGTATACAGAGATGAAGATTCTGTTGAGAGAAAAGAACTCCTAGATATAAGACATGGAAAGTACAGCTACTCTGAGTTCATGGGACTTGTTGAAAGGTTAGGAGGCTGTGAAGTATCTAATTGGATTAATATTTCTTTCTAAGTTGCTTAGCATTATTAAATATTAATAAATATTAATAAATATCTATCAAGACAGTGTTAACTGGAGGGCCAAAATCTTTACTTTGCTCAAGGACAGTAGCAGTAAGGTTCAAGCTTGACCATTTTTAATATCAGTGCCATAACCTTAACCTTTACAATTTAACCTTAATCTTTATTTACTCCACTTAAACAAAAATGATCAGATAAAAAACTATCTTATTCTATATGTTATGTTTGGGAATTATTTTTTGCCTTGCAGATGTGGGATATAAAGATTATCAAAATTCTTTTATTCATTGTTTGCATTGCTTTTTGGGGCTAGGGTATTTATTAGGGGTCTACCGATATATCGGCTGGCCGATATATCGGCACCGATATCTGGATATCGGCAATATCGGTATCGGTAGCATGTAAAGGTCCCGATATTGACGTCACCGATATTTAATAAAAAGTGACATTTTGACCCAAAAAAAAACGGAAACAAAGAAAAACCTATAATTTAGATTTAGAATATCTCGACAAATTAATATATACCGGTATTGAAATAGTCAAAAGAGTCCTAGTATTAAAATGTGCAACCACGATACAGTTTGCCATGTGCTTTGATATTGTTTAGGTATCGGCCGATTTTCGTATACTCAGAAATACTGTGTAAATAGTGCCGATGCCAAGTATACCGTAACATCTCTAATAAATGTATAACATTATGTTCACGTAATTGCTCTAATAGCAAAGATGCACGCAGAATCGCAGATGTCTAAAACATTTCGTTTGGTATGGAATAACAAAATGTACCGTGTGAAGACTTGTTGTCATTGGCAACCATTCAACCTTTAACCTCATTTTCATTCTATTACTAGTATTACTATTACTTTGTCCTCATTATTTCATTCATAAAGGTGGCCGTGTGCAAAAGCCATTAAACTATTGGTTAGAATTAATAATTATGAGTCAAGGTTGAAGTTTTAAAAGAACTTCGTAATTTTGCTTGTCCATTTTTATAAAGGACGGTTCGTTTTGTTATGAGTCCTTTGTAGGTCATGATCTGGAACTTGTAAACACATCGGAAACTTCGTTTCGGGAGGAAAAAAAATCGGTATTATCGGCAAAACTGGATATCGGTAGACCCCTTAATTATAAAATATAAATAATTACGAGTGATAAATTTAAGAATGGCGTCATCAAATATGACCACTGTTATTTTTGTCCTAACAAATACTCATATCGGCACTCATATCGGAAGAAAATATCGGTAATATCGGCAAAAATACTTATCGGTAGACCCCTAATATAAAATATAAATAATTACGAGTGATAAATTTAAGAATGACGTCATCAAATATGACCGCTGGTTTTTGTCCTAACAAATACTCATATCGGCACTCATATCGGCAAAAAAAATATCGGTAATATCGGTATCGGCAATATCGGCAAAAAGGCATATCGGTAGACCCCTAGTATTTATATGGATATGTAGTTATGATAAGTAAGTTATGCTATTCATTGTCATGGTTTAACACATTTTTTAAAACTATTTTTAATTTTTTTTTAAAGATACTTGACAGAAATAGAAAAATGTGAGGCAAACTTTGCAGATGTTAATATGGAAGAGGCCAAAGGAAAAGTTGGTAACTGGCTGCTGATGTGTAGAATACATGACTTAGATATTCACCCATACAAGCCACATGATCAGAACTTGTGACAGAATTTCTTGATTAGTAAATGATAATAGCAAATTTAAACTACAATCATGCAACTAGCATTGACAAAAAATAAAATGAAAAAGTAAATTTTTTGTCACCAATTTTTTATTGTGAAATCTATTTAAAATAATTAGTGTAAATTGATTTATAAATTGTTTATTCATATCAAACCACTTAAGCTTTTTTCACATTATTTTGATTCAAGAGATAATCTGGTATACAGCTAAGACACAGCTATTGCCCAACAGATTTAGCAGCATTTTCTTAGCCTTTTTTAAATTAATAAATTATTAGTATGTTAGTTTTAGAAAACATAATCTAGTAACGGCTCATCTATTTAAGATTATAACACAAAATCATTTTTTAAAAAAAATGTTCTTTATCTTTACGGTTGAGAAAATGTTTACTTCTCCAACCAGGTCATATTTTTATTTTTTAGTATGATTACATTTTTATCATAAGTTTTCAAGGAAAATATTGCATTAAACCATCCTTCCAGTTACAGTTGTTGAAATAGTATTAAATGATAAAAACATGCATCATGTAATCATTTCAATAAGCTTTACAACAAACAAAAATGATGATATCCTCTTTAATAATTAACAACTTTTCATTGTGGAAAGATGGATTTCTAAATGTAAGTGCTAAAATGCAATCATATAATTTAAAGAAAACAGGAAAAATATACAAGGTTTTGCAAACATTCTTGTAAAAATAATTTGTCTGATAAGATTCAACTTTAAATTTTTAAATTTCAGTAGTTAAAATTATTTGGGTATTTATGATAACAAATATTTTATGTTAAGATCAAATCCTTTCCATATGTATACACCTTTTTATCCTGTGATAAATAATTTTTAATTTATAAATATTATTTGTGAATTATACAAAGGAAACCAAACATGTGGTTTGATCATTTACCAAATAATTACTGAAATAAACTTTAACCATTTTGCAATAAACTTGAGTGTTCATTTTCTGTAAACAGATCTGATTGATTTTTAAACAAAAGTTGTATTTGTAAGACAAGTTAAGAAATGTTTTGATCTCTTATTCTTATAGTTTGATCAAATTCAATCAAAAGATGACATTTGAAAATATAATAAATATACATATTGAAGTGACAACTTAAAATATCTATCTTTGACCCCTGTTAGTGCCGGGAGGTCAGATTTCCTTATTTGTTATATTAAGTATTGGCAATTATCCATTTTTAGTGCAAGCAGATCTCATGAGTCATGGTAACTAGAAAAAGTTTGAGAAGGATACAGGAAACAAAATAATACTGTGTTTTTTACGTGGTATAATTGTAAATTATACATTGAAAATTTTTCTTGCGTCGAAAAATTCAAGAATAATGTAGAAAAAATAACACCACCTACTTAAGACTATTTTTCCTTTTAAATAAAAATAATTTTAATACCTCGTTACAATAGACCAGGTTTTCAAGACATTTGCTACAAAAAAAACTTATTTTTAATAAAGTGATTGGTAAGAACTGTTGTAAATGAAATAACAGCTAAAGATTGCTTTCAGATAAGGTAATAAAAAATGTGTAAAATATAGTTTCCTTAAACCTTTTTTAAAAAATATTAATTTTATAAAATAAAATTAGGTCTGGGTGCTTTTTAGGAATGATAATATATTTTGGTCAATTTTTTCTTACACTGTAATAGTGTAATATGGACAAAAGCATTGTTTCCAACATCAATACTGGCACATAACGTCATATCAGGGGATGACATACACAGGTGATGAAACACACTACAATTCTGAAACATTTAATGACAAGCAGAAATCCAGTCTACTTGGATACTGTGATAGGCTTTCGGCTGCCAATATTCTGGTACTCTGTATCATACATTTTAGGTGCTGTGTAGATGGACTTGGTGCTGGCCTCAGGCAACTTGAATGGAGTATCCACAGGACAGTAGTAATTCTCTTTCATGTTTACATGGGACGGAACTTGATAGGAGACATCATACAAAGTCTTCAGGCCCCTGATAAGAGAAAATTCAATAGAGAAGTTATCATAAGGACAAATTTAAAAAAAAATTATTTTAAAATTTCAATTCTTGGCAAATATGATTACCAAGAGCTTTTTTTTTATAAAAGAGTAAAACGTATACGACTTAAATGAGTCAGGAACTTACGTATGTGGCACTGGGATTGGAGCTTTGGGTAATCGAGGAATTTTTGTGGCTGTTTTAAAAACCATTTCATCTCTCATTGGTAGCCGGTCTCTTGGGACATTATCTTTAGGCAGGGGGCTGCAAGATGAAAAATATAAACTTATAAATACATATTTCCATGATGAAGGACACGTAACTTTTAAATTCAAAGCTTACAAAAAATATACACAGTTTAAGTGAACGTTTTTTCACCCATAAATGTAAAGGAATTTAACAACTGAAATATATAATTTTTATGAAACTCACTTATGGTGAAGCCCATGCCCCCAAGCTTTAGGATAATTTTCACATTCCCAGAATGTTGGAACATCTTTCTTAGGGTAGTCACTGAGTTCAGCTGGGGTGAACATTCTGTGGTCCCTTTGTGTAGTACTGAGGTAGGGGTCAAGAATGTTTAGTATCCCCTTGTCCTTGACATAGAAGGGTTTGCCTTGAAGTTTTGGATTTTGTGTGCTAGCGACTCCAATCTATTGTTAAGGAGACAAAGTGTGCATGTAATTTATTGTCATTTTTAAACTGTTAAGCACAAGATGTGTTTAAGTCTCAGGATTAAAATTTTGTTACTATATTGCAAATGGGCACAAATAAATAGGTGTCATCATTGATAATAAGCTAACATGGCAATTTTAGGTATAAAAAGAAAGTTAACCAAAGAGTTTGGTATCTTTAAAATAAAACAAAACTATTTCCTTATAAACAAGCAAGTAGTTGAACTACTAAATAGTGCGAAAATTGAACCAAAAATATAAAAAAATTAACAGGGCATTCACCAATCAATTATTATCAAATATAAATGATCAGAACCTAAACTAAATTATTACTTTAAAATACATGTACTGAGATTAATTGTGTGTAGATATTTCATGGATGATTATGTTAGAGAAATATTTTAAATGTTTTGTGTTTAAATTGATATAGTTTTAAAAGTAAGGATCTGGATTTTATATGAACATATTAATATGCTAAAATTGAAATGTGTTCATTTCATTAAAAAAAATAAAGTAATTGAAATCTTTAAATTAATCTTATCTATTTAATCTTAAAAATTATTTAAATGCTTAATTATTATTATTTTTATAAAACGTTTGAAAAATTATAATTTCTTCTGTTTTATAAATAAACAATATTTGGATATAATATATATTGTGGACCCAAATAAAACAGTATGGCTGCTAGACTCTGGGTTTTATTCATGCCTGCTGTATGCCATAAATGTTTGGAATATTCTCAGCTACATTTATTAGCCCCAAATTGTATAAGACTTCTAATAATATTCAAATATATACAGTGGAACCCACTTAACTCGAGCCCGGTTAACTCGTCAGCTCTATTAAGTCAACGTTTTTTATTGGAACCGCCAAATTCTCTCTTTGTCTTTGCATTTTCTCATCGGTTATTTCGATTATTTTAAGTCGCCGAACCCTAATACCTTGAGCACAAAAGAGGTCCAAATTGGCCACTTAGCGTTGGTTATCTCGATCCCCATGACCAATCGTCAGCTTTTGAAAATGTTAGATGTGATTTTTTATAACCAAAGGAAGGCAAAAAATTTCTAAAATATTTCGTTTCGTATCGAATAACAAAATGCACCGTGTGCAGACTTGTTATCATTGGCAACCATTCATCCTTCAACCTCATTTTGACTCTATTACTACTGCTTTGTTCTCATTGTTTCATTCATAAGAAGTGGCCGTATGCAAAAGCCATTTAACTGGTTTGAATTAATTAAAATGTGTCAAAGTTGAAGGGTCAAAAGTTCAAAATTTATTTTTGTACATTTTTATAGAGAAGAGTTCTCTTTGTCATGAGTCATATATAAGTAATGATAGACAAACATATAACGGCAACGCCTTTGTGTAAAAAAAACCTCCAAAAACATGTGCATGTACATTATCATTTGTTAAGGCTATGATACCAAAATCATAAGGTGTTTACTGTAAACAAGGCTCCCCAGATTTTAAAATATATAATATAACAGACTACAAACATTTTACCCACCCCCACTCTCAATCTCCCACACCATTGTTGTTGGTTAGTTACTGGAGAAATTCTGAGTCCATTGTAAGCTGAGGGGACGGACCCAAGGAAGATGGTTTGGAAGAGAATGGTTCGGGGACAATGAGGGGATGTGTAGGTTACACTGGGTGGGTTATTTATTTATGTAGCTTGTAAGGAAAGTCGTACATAATGGTAGACTAACAGATGAATTCCATGTCACAACTGGAGTCAAACAAGGATGCCTCCTTTCACCACTTCTGTTCCTTCTTGTGTTAGACTTGGTCACAAAAGAAGCTTATGCAAGCTCAGGAAAAGGAATCCAGTGGAACCTAATGCAAAAACTAGAAGATTTGGAGTTTGCGGATGACTTGGCCATTCTGTCCCACAGACTCCAAGACATGCAAGACAAAGTCACAGCCTTGAGCGAGACTGGGAAAAGAGTAGGACTCAAGATAAACATTCAAAAAACAAAATTTTTGAAAATAAACTTCCTACAAGATGGAGTCATCCAAGTAGAAAACCGCAACCTGGAGCAAGTTAACAACTTTGTATACCTTGGGAGTGTGGTCAGTGTAGCAGGGGGAACAGATGAGGACATCGAACGAAGAATAAATTTGGCGCGACAGGCTTTTGCCAATCTGAAACAGGTCTGGAGATCTACACACATCTCTGTCAAAACAAAAGTAAGGATCTTTAACACCAATGTTTAAACGGTCCTACTTTATGGATCCGAAACATGGCGGGCGACAGAGACAACAAAAAATAGACTCCAGACCTTTGTTAACAGATGCCTCAGAAATATTCTGAAAATAAAATGGTTAGATAAGGTCGAAAACTCCAAGCTGTGGGAGAGGTGTGGACAAAGAACAGTAGAACAACAAATCATGGAAAGAAAGTGGAGATGGATTGGACACACCCTCAGGAAAGATAACAGCAGGGCTAGGCAGGCCTTAGATTGGAACCCGCAGGGCAAGCGACAACGAGGAAGACCCAAGCGTACATGGAGACGGAGCATGTTGGACGAGGCTGGAAGGACTGGGAAGAGCTGGGAAGAACTGAAGCGACTGGCAAGGGACCGTGTAGAGTGGCGAGCTTTGATAGAGGCCCTATGTTCCACAAGGAACTCAAAGGACAAATGATGATGATTGTAAGGAAAGTCACACAAGTGCCTTCTAAGGCACTGTATCGCTCAATCTGGGAATCACAGCAAGAGAGAAAAAATATGATGTCACTAGCGGACCCTGCGCGCGCGCGCACTGTGGCGGGCAGGAGTATATGAATTTGTTATAGTTATGTACTAGGGGGAAAAAAACTGCGCTAACGCAATAAAGGGTTGTATTTGTATTTAAACTTAAAGGGTCCTTAAAAACGAACGGTCTTAACAACCTTAGGAAAGAGTGAAGAAATAGGATCCCGATATTCTGATACAATTCCGATTAATCGTTCCATCACTAATTAACGCACATCATGTATATAAAGAAATTTCAAGCACATGTTAATATTTTGCCGCCATATTGGTTTTAGTTTAACTCCATGATCGGTTATCTCGGCGTCATTTTTCATACCCCGAGGCCGTCAACTTAACCGGGTTCAACTGTATATATGAGCACAATGCCCGTGCTATGCTACGGGGTAGGCACAATAAAAATAACTTTATTTGCTTTTGGGTCTCAAATACCCCTTAAAAATGAGTGTAAACGCATCAAGAAATTATGGTAGTGATAAATCAAACCCCTTCTTTATAAAAATCACGATATATACTCTTCCAGAATAACAAAGGTCCTTAACATTTACCAAACTCTAATAGGCAAGGCTCAATTTCTTTTCACAGGAATGAAAAAAATTAAAACAATATCTTTCCATATGATTCCTATATGGTTCTATGAAAAAGCTCTCCAAAACACCCATTCCAGTCTTAGCATGAAATTAGTTCAAGACAAATCGGAATAATCGGATATTTTTTTTTGAGCCAGATAATATTTATGTGACTATTTATGCCTAGGGGAGGGAAAATAAGGTTTCTTTGTTTCTACATGTGTAGTAGAAACAAAGCAATAAATTCGCAGATTCATGTTCCACTAAAATGAACGGATTACTTTTCTTTGTATTTATATTTCAGCCTTTTTTCATTGTACCCTTTTTTCAGCTTATAAAATGACAAATTTGTAAAGGCTTTAATATATAACATATACTATGTAGGCATTTTATTTTAAATCAGAATAGTTTTTAAAAAAACTTTATTTTCAAGAAAGAGTATACAGTTTAAAAGAAAACTGCCATTTAGTGAACCACATCATTTGTCTTTGAAATCAGTCTGTATACAAAACTTTATTCTCATTGTATAATATTGTTCATATAAAATCAAGCTGCTATGTCACAATATCAGTTGCTATTAGTGTATTTTTTCGCCAGAACACGCACTTTATGAAGCTAGAAACTATATATATGAGTCATAATACCCACGATGTGTCATTACACTAAATATATGTACAACTGAAAGAACAGTACAGTTTATACTATTTTTTTTAAAATGAATGTTTTAGCTTTCGTTAGTTCTCAAATTGCTTTTCTTAGGATTACTTTTTTCAAAGGAACAGCTCTTAAAAACATTATTTTTATTCTAGTCTAAGCATGACCTCATTCAAATGAATAGGATATTTTTTTTAATGAGCCAGATATTATTTATGTGAATTTTGATGCTTAAGCAAGGTGTATATGGGGTTTATTTGTTTTAAAGAAACATTTTGAATCGCGAGATTTGCGCTTAAATTTACCCTGCGGGTTTAGTTTAAGTTATGCAAAAAGTATAAACACAGTTGCAAAGCTATAGTGTTTATGCCACCCAGGCTTGAACGATATTATTGACTCCTACATCTCCCAATGAAAGGTACCTTTCAAAAGGTCAGGAAGTTAATACCACTCAATATAAAAATAACTATTCCACTTATTACACCCACTCTTAGGTCCGTGCATAAAACTCCTATATATAATCCATTTTCATCTTTAACAGTACCGATATTTTTTTCAATCCATCTATTTCTTTGGGGCAGTTTATGGAGCAATCGTTACAGAAAAAAAATAAATTACTTGTACATTAACTTTTTAAGCCCCGAAAGAAAATAAATCTGCCACCTAAGAAACACTGACATTGCTTTCATCACTAATAACTCGCTTCATACATCAAATGCCTTTCCCTGTGCATTTTTCTATTTATAAATTTTATTTAACTATCATGTTTAGCTTAATTTATGCAAAAAGAATATTAACCGTGGCTAAGCTATAGTGTTGGGTTGGTATCTTGTTTCACTGATGTGCCTTCTATCTCTAATGCATTGAATAAATTATTAGTATTTGAATATTTATAAACTAACTTTTAAAATGTAAAAGACATAAAGTATTAAAACTTAAGCATATATAAGGATATAACGAAAAGTGGTAAAATGATACTGTGTGTTTGATAATCAACAAAATAATATTATATTAATATTTTTAAAATATACACTTAAGAAAACACAGTGACTATGGTTTGCAAACAAAACGTAAGTTAGATTAACATTTAACATAAATGTAGACATCTGAAGAAAGATTAAAGCAAATAAATTTTTCGAAATACATTAAGAAAACAGTAATAAAGATGTAACTTGCAAACAAATATTAATTCTTTAAAATAAAAAAAAAGATATACGTAGTCTTGTTAGAGGCGCTACATTACCAGAAATAAAAAATAACCCGCTACATCATATTTAGTTCACAAAAAAAACAACAACAACAAAAAACATAAACACATACACTGACTTATATACGCACGTGCACACACATACTTATACACACACATGGAGCGGGATGTTAACATTTAAAAAAATCACAATAAAATAACCATGGATCGTTTTACTTTGTTTCCTTTTTACAAATTAATGTAACCTCAGACAATGATGTCACGCCACAATATTTTATTGCGATAAACGCCTTCTAGTTAATCTCGACACCAAAATGTTTATTTTTTTACATTTTATTTTTCAATAATTTATTTTATCATCGGGAGTTACCCCGCATATGCGCTTCACACTGACGGACGCGCTTAGGCGCAATATATATAAGATTGTTAAAAAGCATCTTAATTAATGGATAGTTTTTACACAAACATTTTAATATATCAGTCTAAGCAGATTGTACCTATTTATTAGATATCCACAAAGTGTTAGAGTATTAGTAATTAGAATAACCATACCTTGGATGGTCCTTCTTTGTGATGGTCCTGAAGTGTAAAATTCTGTGGATGAAAGACCTCCTCAAACTTATATTTATCTTTAACTTCAGGTGGTTTTGCCTGGTACTGATCCTTCATTTCACTCAGCTGGTTGCCCATTGTAAGAGGCCTGCGCCATCCACCTTGTCCTAGCTATATGAAACGTAGTTATTAACTTCTGAGAAAACAGTTTTATATCATTTTTGGACGCTATAAGAATTCAATATGCGCTAAAAATGGGTCATTTAGGTAAGAATTACAAATTGACCATAACTTTTCAAATCAAACATTTTCAGCATGAAGATGAATATATTTAGTTCCTTAATTCATTGGTCAACAAGCAATCTAAAATATAAAGCAGAAATGTATCTTGAAAATAAAATGAAAACTTATATAGAATAGACCTGGCCTATTGGGGAAATAATAATGAAAAAAAAATATAAATTATAAAAAAATATAAATATCATATTCTTTGTTTAATAAACATTATCTACAAATGTCATCTAAAATACCTTCTCTGTGAGATCCTTCATGTATGTCACCTTCCAGTGCCCAGGAGCTTTTTTATGTTCTGGATCTTTGTACAACAGACCTGGATATTTTCGATCATGAAAATATTCCTTTGTTGTTAAAAATGGTTTATCATTTGTGACTTCATCCTCTTTAGCTAGACTGGGTGGCAATGGCTCTCTCAGCAAAGTCTAATTTAGAAGTGTCAAAAAATATTTATGTAGCATTAATAAAACTTAATATAAATACAGATTTAAATTTGCTTTTATTACTTTTATATTAATTTATAAGTTTAACACAAGAAACATATATAGTCACAAATAAATAGTTTTTCCTTAAATAAATGTAAAAAATCATTTGTTAGTTTGGATTAGTTTTTAGTTTTTTTCTATGAATTAATTTATTTGTTTCTTTTTCTTTGTTACTCTTAACAGTTGACACTTTTTTGGATGAAAAGAAATACTCCAATTATTTTCCCATTTTATTAATTCATCTAGATCTTTTTTTAAGATTTTGCTATCTTGTTCTGATTTAATTGTTCTATAGATTATACAATCAGCAAATAAACCAATTTTTTTCCTGTTGAGATGTTGTTGGGTAAATCATTTATGTAACTTAAAAAGAGTAGGGGCCTAAGACAGCTCCTTTGTGGAACTCCTGAGTTAACCATTTTTGGTGCTGATTTAGATCCATTAATTATTACAGTTTGCGCTCAACCCAAAAGGCAGTCTTGTATCCAATGATGTATGGGACCTGAGATTCCAAAGTAGTTAAGTTTTTTGAGTAAACTAAAGTAATGAACTTTGTCAAATGCTTTTGAGAAGTCTAGTAATATTGTATATATTTGATTATAATTATTATCTAAACCTTTTGACAGATCATCTATTAAACCAATTAATCATGTTTCACATGGACTGTTTTTCCTAAAGCTTTGGGCATAAGACATTATGTTTGTCTAGGTGATTGACTATTCTATTATATATTATGTTTTCTAGTAATTTACAGGTGATACAAGTAAGTGAGACAGGTCTATAATTACCAGGGTCTGAATTATAACCTTTTTGAAAAAGGGGAGTTACGTTAGCTGATTTCCATTCATGGGGCACTTTACCCTGATTTAGGGAGGCTTGAAAGAGCACTACAGGGATTGGAGACATTTCATTGTTTAGTCCTTTTAATAACCTTGCAGCAATTCATCTGGGCCAGTAGCTTTGTTTATGTTTGTTTTTTAGAAGTGTATTTATACCTATCTCGTCTACAATTATGCTACCTTTTTCTTCTATTAAAATTTATTAAAAATTACTTGTCAACTAAAGCTTAAAATAATGACTCAAAATAAGTGTTGAGGATGTTTGCTTTAGTCTCATTATCATTATAATTATAGGTTTTATTATTAAGCCTTTCAGTGTGGCTATTCCTGTGAGTTTCATTTTTTAAGATTTAAAAAAGGACCATACGTTTTTATTGTTATCTTTAGTAATTACATTGTTTATATACTCATTTTTGAGATATTGACTAATTTTTTGTTCAAGTGTTTAATCTGTAATATTTTTTGCGTATCCTTTTTAAATTGGTAGCCTTAAATCCTTAAATTTTTTTCAAATAAACTCTCTTTTTGTTTGCAAAGTTTCTTTAATTTAGTATTGAACATGCATTTATTAATTTTATTCGATGTTACAATCAATGTTCCCTCTAAGGTTCGTTGGTCCGTGTGCAAAGTGAAAAAACTCGTGTGCAAAGTTGCGCAGCATCCATTTTTGTGCAATATTTTACCATATTTGCTACGCTGTAATTCTTAACTGCTGCGTGGCGCAATGCAGATATCTGCGCAACTTAAAGGGAACATTGGTTACAATGTTAGTTTTGTTTGGGGATTCTCTTCCATTTTTATTTAAGATTTGTTTTTAAATATTTCCAAATTTCTTCTACTGGGATATTTGTGTTGTATTTACTTAGGAAGTTTTGTTGGAAGTTGGCCACTGTTTTGCGTAATTTTATTTATTTCAGAGATAAGTTATTCTTCTACGTTTCTTACATACTCTTTATTAAAGTGTCTTTATTAAAGTCTTATTAACTTATTAAAGTTAAAGTTCATTGTGTTGGTTACCCTAACAATATCATGATCAGACAGACAGCTCTTAAGTCAGCGAACAGCGCTAATCAGACTAATCACCTAATTTTAAGTTGTTTTATTTCTTTTTTTCAATTTAATAAACAATAGTTTACATTATCATACCTTAAACTCTGAATCTGGAAAGAAGTAGCCTGGTCTATAGTGGTGACCAACTCCAGTACTAGTCAAGTGCCAGTTTTTAGCATCCTGACGCTCTCCATATTTAACTTCCTGGTGCATTTTAATAAAGGTCTAATAATTTAAAAAATTAATGATATTATGCTTATATTATTTAAATAAATCGTCTTATGCTAAAAGATTAATCATCCACTTAAAATGGTTCCATGTTCATTATTGACAATGAACATCGTCCATTTATTTGGTTGCTATGTGAAGCACAATGTAAGTTTGTTTCCGGTTCCTGTTTGACTCCACTCAAACCAAAAAATAAACAATAGGTAAATTAAGAATCAAACAAAATTTTTTTTAAAAATGCATATTTTATTAATTAGAAAATATTTTCCCACTTTTTTCTGAATAAAAAAGTCATTTTGATAGGCCTTATGCATATAATTTGATGATTTAAAGACACTCTAATAATAATATATAATACGGTGACACTCGTAAATTAGTTAACCCATAGTTATCATATAGCAATATTGACTTTTTTTAACTATAAAATCAAATTGAACGACCCTTTATTAGGAGTATAATTTCACTACTTTATTTTTGTTAACTAGATCTAATACCTAAATCTAAAAGTAAGGCTAATAAATAATAAATCAGTATAAAAAACAATAAATTTTCTTAACAATATATTGTGTTTATTTTCGGGAGAATTCAATTATTTAATTTTAAACATTAATTTATTTGGGCATTCTAGTTTGATTGAGTAATTTTTTGTTCGCTGTCCCAAATACTCAGCTGCAAAACGGGACAACAACAAAGTATGCTCTCACGAGATTACATTCACTTTACTGGATGAGTGTTATGGTGTAACTTCACAAATTGTCACAAAGCAATTGTTTATACGCTAGATTATTGGAAGCCTTCCACTGAGTACGGAACATGGATTAATCATTTAATGTAGGTACTTTGACAGAAAATTTAAATGATTTGTCCAATGCCAATACAATAGGTTCAATAGTCTCAATAGATAGTAATAGTATGTATTATGTATAAAGTATAAGTATAATGTATAGTACAGTAAGTATAGGCAATTAAACTTAAACATTGACATTATTATTATCATTTCAGAATCATTATTTTTAAACAATATATCAAGTTAAAATTAAAGGGCTTGCTAAGAGTAAGACTAAGACCTTTTCAAAAAGACTTGTTTTGTCTTTCTATGTTATTATAGTTTATAGAAGCGGGATTATGAGTTTTTGTGTGAATTTTTTTCCCCCTTATTATATTAATTATATAATAAATAATAATATAACCTATATAATTTATTCCAAAACTTGTGACCCAAATTTCAAAATTCTGTACTCCTTCCCTCACAACTTTTTTATATTTTTAGAGATATGGGCATTATTGGGCATGGCATATCAAATTTTCAGGAGACATTCTCAATCCAATATACAAAAAAAAATGAACAAGAAATGTTTAGAATATATCAAGATTTTGAATTTTGCATAAATATATTTAAAGTAAATTAAAGGCATGTTGAAAAAAATCATAGTGAAAATATAAATTATAATTTTTAAAAAATTATTAGCACAAATCATTACAAATAATTGCATGTTTAATGTATTTTAATTAATTATATCATATGGTACAGTTAAATCAATAGACTATATTTAAATGTTTGAAGGGTAAGTTTTTGACTTTTAAAATAAAATTGCATGCAAGTTACTATAAATTATTTTTGAAAATCCATGATGCCTGATTACTAAAATAAAAAATAAAAAATTCAATTCAATAAGTATTTGAAGATATAAGTATCTCATTAAATCATTAACAGATAATAATAACATTTTCCATGTCAATTTCTGAGTAAAAAACTTGGATGCTAATTTCTCAAAATGTCATCATAACCTTTGTCATTGTCTTCACCAAATATTTGGCTATTGAGTTGACTATTGAAGAAATTCCGAGTTCTGCAATGGAATATTATTTATTTTTATTCCTTTGTAATTATTCCTATGCCTATTTTACTTAGTAATATAATTAAATTTTAATTGAGATTTATTTCTTTTGATTTATTATGTAAAAAAATAAGTTTTGTCAATATTTATGTTCTCATCTTTGTAAAATGAAGAAGAGAGTGACACTTTAAAAAAAATTTGTATTATTAAGAAAATAATTATACCTTACAAAAACCATTACATTTTAAATAAAAGGATTACAACACCATTATCATTAATAATTCCAAGGTAAGTATTAGTTTGGACTCATCATCATCATCAGTGGCGCTACAGCCCATGTAAGGCCCTGGCGTGCTCCACCACATCCTTCCATTTGGATCGATCGATGGCTTTCCTTCTCCATGCCCGAACCCCCAGCTGTTGTAGGTCCGTTGCCACATCATCGATCGACCTCAGTCTTGGGCGACCAGTGAGTCTGAACTGTGGCAGCGGACAAAACAGAAGCCCATTGAGGAAGAAATTCTCCAGATGCGGTAGAGGTGGATTGGTCATACACTAAGAAAACCTGCTTCTAATACAACAAAGCAAGCCCTGAAATGGAACCCACAGGGTAAGCGGAAAAGAGGCCGTCCAAGAAACACTTGGCCCAGAGAATTGGAGGCAGACATCAAGAGAATTGGCCATGAATGGAAGATCCTGGAGAAGCTGGCCCAGGATAGAGATGCCTGAAGGTCTCTAGTAGGTGGACTATGCCCTTGGTGGAATCGCAGATGGCGACGATGATCAGTGGATGCCCCTCATGGGCGAGAAGGCTCAACAAGTATTAGTTTGGACTCATCATCATCACAAGTAACGCTACAGCCCATGTAGGGCCCTGGCCTGCTCCACCACGTCCTTCAATTCGGATCGATTGATGGCTTTCCTTCTCCATGCCCAAACCCCCAGCTGTTGTAGGTCCGTTACCACATCATCGATCCACCTCAGTCTTGGACGACCAGTAAGTCGTCTGCCCCCTGGTTTCTGCCTGTAAATATAAGCTGAGTACATTACATGTGGCTATTCGTATCTCATATTTGTGGACAGGCGCGGGTCATAATCCAGTGTAATCAGTCCAAATTTCATTTTGTGGTTTTGTTTTCATAACAGTAGTTTTTACCGTGACTGGGTTGTTAGCCCTGCGCACAGCCATCTGGAGGGTTGCCCCTCACAGCTCAATGGGTAGCTGCCTTTGTTCGGGTTGGGTCCCTAGCCTTTGTGGATCCCTCCACTTCCTAGAAGGCAGTTGGGCTGATTTTGGTCTACCCCGGGTATTTTATTTCCCCGGTACCCTCCATATCTGGTGGGCTTTCCCCTATCCGCCGGCTGGGGAGGCGCTCGATAGAAGATCAGCATCTCCCACGAGAGTTTGGACTCGGCATTAGACAAAAATTAAAATTTAATAGTATAATTGTAACAGTAATAATGTACATGTAGTATTAAAGTAAACCCTAAAGTAAACCATAATGCAGTGGCATCACTAGGGGGGTGCGGTGGGGGCAGGCCGCCCCGGGTGACACCATCAGTGGGGTGACACCGAAATCTAAAAATTTTACTGTGTACAATTTTATCTCAAAAAAAGAGATGACAATCGCCTCCAATCTTCATCTGAGTTCTTTTGTTGTGTGCTAGTTTACGGGTCACCGTCACGAATTTAATTAGTAAGTTACACTAAGCAGTGGCGTCGCTAGGGGGTGCGATGGTTGCGGAGCGCACCGGATGACACCATCACAAGGGGTGACACCTAATGTTCCCTTCGAGCTGGTTGCGTGGCCGTGCAGATATCTGACCAACGCCGCGCAGCAATTGAGAATTATCATGCAGAAAATTTGGTAAAGTATTGTACAAAAAATTAGTGCTATAAAGGTACTTTGCACACAAATTTTTTTACTTTGCACATGGACAACGAATCTTAGAGGGAACATTGGTGACACCAAAATGTAAAATCTGTTTGTTCCGTATATTTGGCACTGGAAGACTCGGAGGATTTCTATGGGTTAAGTCGTGAGGGGGTGACACCATGGGCTACCGCCCCGGGTGACACCAAACCTCGTGACGCCTCTGCTATAATGATTACACTAGTTTGATTAAATTTAATATTGGTCCATTGGTCATTTAAAATGTATTGGTTTTATTTCAACTTCCATTGTTTATTATGTAAAATAGTTCTATATGAAATTATGAATATTTGTAATTAATAAATGGCTTGCACATAAGCATATAAATATAAACATAAGTAATGTCAGGGCAGTGATGGAAACGCTAAGATAAATAATACTAAGAGAGGTGACTCGGGTGACAATTGACATTTTCATTTTCCTAGTCTCAACTCATCCACTTTGCATTGCCTATAACTTTTCATGCGGGCTTTTGTTTTCAACAAAATAAATTGATTAGTGTTTGAAAGTGAAATAAGTTCAACCTTAAGTTAACAGCTATAAACGAAAGTCCATCGGAAGTTATAATTAAGCTTTAATATGTACATAGCTACTAATAGAATAAATTCCTTGCTGCTCAAACGCATAACTTGTGTTATAATTGTATCGACTTTAACAACGAAATGTGTCCTGTGCGTCACTGATGACAAAGTACACAAATAACCATTAATCGTAACATAAACGCAAAAGACCGTCTCCATCCATATCGGACATGCCGAAAAAACAAAAATGTTGATTTTTTTTGACATGCGCAGAACGATGCGCGAACGAGTATTAAGTACCTAATTTAATGCTATGGTCAATGGTCATGGTAGGATAATTAATTCCCATCTCAGGCATCTCAGTCTCTCATATGACATCATGTCAAAATATCAGATAAAATAAGACTAAGACATTACTATTTACATGTATTTGTATTACACTGTATTGAAGTGTATTGAGTTGAGTATTGTAATGTAAATAATTAATATATGATTCTTGTGGGGGATTTGTAATTACAGTGAAATAAGTTATTTGATATCAACCATCCACCTTTGAAGACAACATTACATGAATAAAGAAAGTGTGTATGTGTGGGTAGGAGTCCCCATTTAGTGATTAACATGTATAAATTTGTTGTCTCAAATCTGTGATTTAAAAAAAAAGTGGAAGTGTGGCAGCAACAAGTTTATTTTATTCCCCTAGGCCAGAGGTTCCAAGCTGTATATTTTATTCTGTGACCCAGGCCCAGGTCAAATTTATTGTTTCAGCAGGCGTAATTTACCAAAACTTTATAAAAATATATAATTCTTCAAGATTGCTATTAAATTTTTTCAATTCAAATAAATAGGTTAACTCTACTCTGGCATTGCAGCACACCAGAGTGTCTAGCAAAGTTCCCTTTAAGCTGTGTGGGTGCATGGCCGCGCAGATATTGGACCAACGCCGTGCATCAGTTTAGAATTACAGCGCTGTAAATTGTATAAAATATTGCACAAAAAATGGACGCTGTGCAACTTTGCACACGAATTTTTAATTTTGCTCATAGACCAACGAAGCTTGGAGGGAACATTGGTGTCTAGAAGTCAATTCTTGGAAACTCTTTCTTTTTTAAGGGGGTGGGGAGCAAAGCATGTACCGTTGTAGGGGGAGGGGTTAAAATTAAATAGCAATGTGAATGTCTATGGTTTAGCTAAAAAAATAAATATTTTTTAAAAAAACTCTTAAAAGAATGAACGTAGTAAGATTTGCATAAGATAATATCTTAAGCACCCAGTCAAGTAATTATCAACTTTAAATCAAAGAGCTTAGGAGATGTGCACTGGACATTTGTATGCGATTGGGTTTTGGGTGGTGTGTGAATTAAGATCTCTAGTATCTAATTTATGGTTAATTACAAGTTGTTTTTTTAAGTTCCACTTTGCCACACAGCAAGTCTTGATGCCATCATGTTGAGTGGCATGCACACTCGGCTGGTGTACCAATGGTCATGGGCTCGAATCTCCGTGAAGGCAGGGATTTGTTCCCGGGGCCAATAATGTCCCAGAGTCCTCCCAGCTCCAAATGGGTACCTGACACTAGTTAGGGAAACAAAAGTGCCTGGGAATAGCGTCGATCCCTCATAGCCGTGGTCTGTGAATACTGCATCACTTGCCAACAGACCGGCATGGTCTGTGGATGCAATAATCTTCTGTATAGGAGGAGAGTCCGTATAGATAAGACAAGACAAACTTATCACTGGTGAAAAATATACATAGTAAATTTCTAGATAATAATTATTGCATTTGTAATATTTTTTTTCGAATTCCCAGAATTTAATTGAGTTTTCTTGTTGTAAAATGTCTCTTTTTATGTAACTTAAGTAGTTAGAAGCTTACATATTGCATCAGCCAATTTCTGGTGGTTTATGTTTGCACTGTTATATTATATTTAAATTAATATCATGTCATAAAAAGTGAAAAAAAACACCCAAAGAGCACTATTATGTAACTGTTAAGTTACCTTTGCAGCTTATTTTAACATTTTTAAACAAAAATAAAAGCCATCAGCCTGATAAATTTAACATATATGTCACAATGTCAGTTATTAGGTATTTTTCTAACATTGAGAATGTTGCAGCATCTGTTACGGCTGCAGTATTTTAAAGGTAAGCTTTTTGGAGCTTTTGAAAGTCATGCCATGGTTGCTCAGTGATTTTTTTTTAGCCTGTACTGATTCTGTTCCTCTTGATGTCACATGACTTTAAAAAAAATAATTAATTTTTAAAAAAATACAATAAATATACTAAAGTAGAAAATTTATTAATTTACTTTTCTTAGTTCTATGTATTTAATTTTATTAAATAAATGTGGGGTAAAACTATCAATCTTAATTTAAATAGCACTTTAATAATATAGGGATACAATTTGTGTCTATTGTAATGAAATGCTGACCATGATGCTTTCAAATACAAGCCAGGTTGTCCAAGTATTCTATCTTTTTTAATCAAATTATAATCATTTTCTAAATTTTCCTATGGAGGAACAATCAAAATTTAACACTATGATTAAATAATAGCAATGCTAAGAAATTATGTCATAACCTTTTTAGAAATGTCAGAGCTGCATTTTCCTTTTAAACTAGATTTTGGAGTAGCTACATGCATCATTTATGCTATAGATATTCTTTATTTAGAAATTGTAAAGGGTATAGAAATTTTTGCTTAACATATTTTGATATTAAATCAATAAACAAATAAAGGAGTGTGTAGGATAGGATGATCTTCGCTTAATATGAAAACAGTAAAAATTCATGTCAAGCTATACACTTCCCAGGAAATTCCATTCCACATTCAGCTGCATAAACAATGAAATTTTTGGGCATAATATTTTGTCTAAAATATGTACATTAATGGGGGCATGGTGGTCGGATAACGTACTAAGAGTCATGCGTTTGAATCTCTGTGAATGCAGGTGTTTGTTCACATAACTAAGGGCGGCCCTAAGTTAACCCAGCTCTGAATGGGTATCTGACATTATTTGGGGTAAAGTAAAGGCGGCTGGGCATTGTGCTAGTCACATAATCCCCACGTATATCCTAGCTATAGAAACTTGTGAACGCCACTTCACTTGCCCCATAGTTCTGCATGGTCTGAAAAGGGAACTTATGTACATTAATATACAATTGAATAGTTACAATTTTTAGTATACATTAAAAAAATGTAATTTTGATCATAGTCCTAATGAAGTGTCATTTAGCTATTTATTTTTGTCACCTATTTTAGAGCTTATTCCCAGACTATCTTACATAACCTATGCCCTAAACAAACCCTTACACATCTTACCCTTTGTCTACTGCACATCTAACAAAGTCTACAGATTATAGATCTGATGATGCTTACACATTGGACATAGCCAGCTCATTTATTTAAATGCTAAACAATATTGATAGATTCTGGTGGCTTAGTATTCTTACTCAAAAAAGTGAAAATGAAAGGGGAAAGCCTTCCAGGGGAAATAAACCAGGTCAGGATCATTACCTAATATATTTAGAGATTTGTCTATATTGGGAAATTTCAGGGGACTGTAAGAGAAACATGTCTTTTTAGTTTCAGTATTAAATACATGCTACTTTCTAAAAATAGTAAACTCAATTACCCAATCATTTTATGATTTCCCATTTATACAAGTGATTCTGTTTAGTCACTTAAATATATTTTGTACAAGTTCAAGTTCAGATTAACTTCTAAAGAATAATATGTGATTAAATTAATTATAAAATAAGAGACCTATTGTATTTACAAAAAATTTAGTTATTTATTGTCATTTAAAAAAAATAAATCATGGAGTTCGATGATCTTTTATTATGTAAGTTTTATTTAGTAAACAAATCATCTGCAATGAAGGCCATAGGCCTATCTCTTATTTAAATTTGAAAGTTGTCAGCTATATTGTTTTTGTTATTTTACTTCTTCTTGCATAACATTAATAAGGAAATTATTGATTATTCATTTCACCTTGTATTATTGACTTCATTACACTATAACTTCTGTATTTGTAAAGTTTTCAATGGAATGGTAGCAAATGATGTTACAATAAAGAAATAGCTGTTCTGTTGTTGTTGTTTTTTGTCAACTTTTATTCCTAAAAAAGAGTATATTTCCATTGTGAAGTTTTTATCAATATACATAATTTGCAATCTCTGTCACGTCTGTCTGTCATGTCTGTCTGTGACGCTACTAATTTTAGAAAGCAGCGCACCAAATTACTGCCCCAAAAAATAACTCTTTTGGGACGGCCGCATATAATTGTTCAATAAGGAAATAAATTAATAAAATAAAAATAAATGGAAGTTCTGTATTACGTTACTTTTTAATCTGATGTGTATTTATTTTGAAAACTTCCGTCATTTTTGACGGGTGATACACTAGTATAATTATAAATATAAAAATGTCATAGTCAATTAAATTTACAAAAAAAAATTTTTTAAAATAGAAAGTACTAGAATGAACAATGTTTGTCCTATTGCATAACATTTTTAAAAACTTTTTATTTGAGGAAAAAAGTGATGAAAAAAAAATGAATTCTTTGATTTAGTGAAACCATTTAATCACTCTTTTCATTTTTGGACTTTTAAATTTCAAATAAAATATTGAGGCTTTATGTCAAAGATACACTACGTCACAAATTATTTTGTTTGTCTTAAAACTTTTGTAGTATGAAGTTATTTGTGACTCTAGTTTTCCAGTGAAGGTATTTTAAGAAAATAATAAAGTTTCTCTCCACATTTAGATATAATTGATGCACCAACAAACATGAGAAGTAACTTGAGCATCTTGAGTGGGATCTGTCCCAACTGCCAGAAGAGGTTGTTCTTTGCAGAGCACGATGCCAGTGTGGAGTGCACAGGATGTGGCCAGAGGCATACACAGGGCAAGCTACGGAACTTGGAGAGAGTGCCGGAGGTAGGATGTCATAATAACTCAGTTCGTTGTTCTAATCAGTGGGGGTGCAAGTGAGTCGTCCGTTATTACTCTGTGTTAGAAGTAATGTGATTGGTCCCATATTATTTGTTCAAAAGGATTTCAATTATAAAGACAGATTGCACAATATGTAGAGTTAATGGGTTAAGGTGTGTGTGCTTGGGCCATAACTGCTTAAATACTTATCATATTGTCAATATTGTCATCACCTTTTTCTGTTAAATGATTTAAATTAAAGAATGGACGAGACTTTCATTTTCCCGGGCTTTTAAGGATGGCATACGTGATTCTCACTAATTAATCTAATTTTTATTTCAATATTTTATGACAAAATAATTCCCCTGTCAAGTGTCAGGATGGAGATAGAAGTTGCATTACTAAAAGTAAACATGAAAGAGTTCCCTTAAATGATTCTGAGGTACATATGTTACACAATGTGTTTCAGCAAATGAGTGGTGTATTTGAGGCCATAGAGACTTTACTTCAGAAGTTGAAGCAGAGTGAACAGAAGCCAAACATAGACCAAGTATCCTTGAAAGTCAATGGATTGTCCAACTACCTGTGTGCCATTCTATCCCCTCTGCTTACAGACTATGGCATGGACAAAGCCACTGGCCGGTGAGTAAAGCATCCTGTTTATAAAGATAACATAATGTGAGAATTAAATACAATTACTTTTTTTCATAGATTTAGTTATAAAAAGAAAGTATTTTAAATTGTATTTTTTATTAGTGTCTAATAACAAACATTATTTTCATTAGTAATTTACCATCCTACAAACTTAATGATGTGTATTTTCCCTTTTTTAGGGCAAAACTCTTGACAGAAATGGGAAAAGGTCAGATATTTGACTGCGCCCAGCTTGGAGACAGAGCTTTCCTTATAGAGCCTGAGCACCTTTCTATGCCTGGTTATGGCCAGGATCGCAGTGGAAGCTATGATTACCTGAGGGACACATTAAATATGATCAAGGTGATTTTTGAAAATATTTATTTTATTATAATTTTTGTGGGATGTGTACAATATGACCAATACATTTACAGTGGGGCCCACTTAACTCAAGCCCGGTTAACTCGTCAGCTCTATTAATTCGAGGTTTTTTTTTGGAACCGCCAAATTCTCTCTTTGTCTTTGCATTTTTTAATCGGTTATTCGATTTTTCTAAGTCTCCGAGCCCTAATATTTCGAGCACAAAAGAGTGCCAAATTTGCAAGTTAACGTCAGTTAGCTCGATCCCTGTCTGTTCGTCTAGCAATGGACTTTGGCATTTTTAGTTCAAAACAGTGTTGACATCTCGCTTTCTTCTAGACTTCCGGCTATTGTGTGATTCTACGAGATTTCAATAAAAATTACCGGATGTTTTTACTTTCAATTTGATTCCGTGTGTTTGAATTAGTTTGAGTATGTATTGACCAGAGGTACTCGAAAATCACGTTAGTGGTCTTTAATTCGTCATTATTTCACTGTGCATGTTATATTATTATTAACTTAATTCATTTTGTGATGCATCAATCATTTTATTTTTTAAGATAAACGAATATCTTTAGAAAAGAAAATAAAGGTTTGTATCAAGAATCGATGGTGGTTTTTATATAATTAAATAAAAAAGTATTATTATTCTTTTAAAAGTTTAGTTGTTGCTTTGTTACCAGTAAGATACGTGACTGTGACTAACACGCGCGTGACGGTGAAATCAAATCATTTTCTTAATATTCTAGTAGATATATAATATACACGTCATCACTGTTGTAGTTGTAGGTCGAATTCTGATAAGGTGAAGGCCGCATTTGTTACTATTTATATTACAAGTTACACATATCATTTGATTGATGGAGAAATTCGAGTGCGGTCTCATATGGACAGATATCCTGCACGTCAAAAGCATTAAACTTAAAATTACCATATTGATATGTTTATTTTTTTTAATTCGCTGATTCGACGGGCATGCAAACACGCGCCATGGGATGAGGCGAGGCGAAAAATTTGACCTTTAACGCATGCGCAGACAATTATAAACTGGTAACATTTTTTTATTAAATGGAATCGAAACATGACCACAGAGACGTAATCAAAGGCATTTACTTCAGCAAAATAAATATAAATATAAAAATTCCCGACTAGTCATAACTTTTCCAGACTATTTCCTGACTTTCAAGACCGGAAAAATTATTTAAAGAATTCCCGACTGAGTGGGAACCCTGGGTTATATTTAAACGGTCCTTAAAAATGAATGGTCTTAACCTTGGGAAAGAGTGAAGAAATATTAGGGTCCTGATATTCCGATACGATTCCGATTAATCGTCCCATCACTAATTAACGCACATCACGTATATAATTATAAAGAAATTTCAAGCGCATATTAATATTTTGTCGCCATATTGGTTTTCGTTTTACTCGATGTCGGTTATCTTGGCGCCATTTTTCATACCCCGAGGCCGTCGACTTAAGCGGGTCCCAATGTAGTGGAAACGATTTTTAGTGTTGCTTTTAGAGTTTAAAAAACCATTTGATTCCTGTATTTAAAGTTTTTTTAGATTAATCTATACAAGAATAAGAAAAATTATTTTAAAAGATGATAATAAAACTTATTATGATGTAACAAAATCAAAAGTGCTTTTAGAAACCCTCTATCATAATCCAACATAACAGTCCTAAATGAGGGAAACGAATTTACAATTTTAAATTTGAAGAAACAGGAAATAATTAAAGTGAAAGGGACATGTTTTGAACGCAATTTCCCTTGGGACAAATTGCATTTATATATTCGAAATGTCTGTTTCGAGCTTGCACAAGCAACTCCTCCTGAACCATACCAGATAGAGGGTTCTGGTCTTTTGCAAATATGTTAAGGAGGTCCCAAGAATGCGCACTGGCCAAAAAAATTACCTAAAATGTTTACTGGACTTCCTGGAAAATCAACCAAAACAACCCCAAAAAATCAGTATTATGTCGATTTCTCGCCAACCATAACATCTATCGGGTTAAAACAAATTAATTGCCAAACGATAGCTAATAATATTTAGAAAAATGTTGGAGCCGGAATTTTAGAAAAATCTCTTTTGGTTTGACTCCCGTAATTTTAGCAGCAATTTGTAGATAGCAATTGTTTTGTTTAGTTTCACAATTATTGATTTGAAATGACTGTTAATGTAATCTAGAATGATAGTTAATGGGGGTTTTCCCACTTTGTGAATGCTAATGTTAGACTGTTGCACGGTGCGCATTATATTGACACACTCTTGGTGTGACCCTAGAAAGATTTCCGTTGAATTAAAAAATCGGAAATTCTTTGTTGGAAATTGCGTTTAAATACTCATGCGAGTTTTTATTACTTGTTTTCAGGTTTGTGATTAAAAAAATTATTAAAATTATTGATTAATTTAAGAAAGGGAAAATTAAAAGAGGAGGATTGGAATGTAAAATCTGCAAGTCACAAATGAAATTTTTAAATAAAAATGTTTACTTCTCACATCTATGTTAATGTTTAAGACACACAAATATATTTACTTGTGCTGTAGCAATTTAGACTCTTCACCTCATATTAAGCGGCGTTGTTTTAATGCTCTATTCATCACCCCTCTTACTCATCAATTGTTTCTCTACTACAGCTTGATAATGAAAATGAAGAGCGCCTGGTTCCCATCCATGCCGATGGGGACGGCCATTGTCTTGTGCACGCTGTGTCCCGGGCGCTGGTGGGGTGGCAGCTGTTCTGGCACCCTCTCAGGGTCAACCTGATGAGGCATTTTCAGGACAACTTCCCCAAGTACCAGATGCAGTTTCAGGTGAGCCCCTAAGTAGTGTCACTAGAATTGGTGAGCCGGTTGTGTTGTCTGGGGTCAATGAGCCGGTTGTGTTATCTGGTGTCAATGAGCCGGTTGTGTTGTCTGGTGTCAATAAGCCGGTTGTGTTGTCTGGTGTCAATGAGCCGGTTGTGTTATCTGGTGTCAATGAGCCGGTTGTGTTGTCTGGTGTCAATGAGCCGGTTGTGTTATCTGGTGTCAATGAGCCGGTTGTGTTGTCTGGTGTCAATGAGCCGATTGTGTTGTCTGGTGTCAATGAGCTGGTTGTGTTGTCTGGTGTCAATAGTTAGTTTTGTGCTATGACAGGCAGTTCTGGCTCATAACATCAAGAACACAACGTAAGAACTTCACATTCCTGCCAAAGACAGTTAGTGACTGGAACAAGCTTCCAGCAAGTGACAGTTGACATGACAACAGCTGACATATTTGAGTCAACTGACTCCTGGGTTCCAACTCTCCCAGGTCCTCATACCCTCACTGATTAGCCATTGTGACCGTGGGCCATCAAAATATAGAAAAAGATACCATATTTATCAGCGTATAACACGCACTTTTTCCCCTGAAAATAGGGGGCAAATGATGTATGCGTGTTGTATGCCGATATACATTTTATTTTTTCCCTGAAATTCCCTCTTAAAATGAAGGTGCATGTTATACGCCTGTGCGTGTTATGCGCCGATAAATACGGTATATAATATGTATTTCGGGGGGGGGGAAATAAAATTTCAGATTGTGAGACCAAGTCCATGTCACTTTCTTTGTTTCCAATATATAAATAATTGGCATTGTTCTGTTCAAATCAATATATTCTTACCCAGATTTACACATACATGAAAAAGCATTAGGTTCTTACAGCACAGTCTACATCAGTGATCTGCAATTTTATTATGTTTAATGAACTATGCCATCTGCTTATTCCCAGGACTTTATTGATGATAATGAGTGGCAGCTTATCATTAAAGAATGTGATCCGAATTTTGTCCCCAACGGTGCAGAACCAACTGGCCTTAGGAATATCCATATTTTAGGCTTGGCCAATGTCTTGAAGAGACCAATCATATTGCTGGACTCACTGGAGGGTATACAGAGCTGTGGGGATTACTCTGGTAAGGAAGACAGAAATCTGTTGAAAGAGTTTAAGGTTTTATATTAACTATACATTATTCCTTTTTAAATCCTCTATATTAACTCGTGGCGTCTGCTTGATTGTTTGTTTGCCGAAACAATACTTTGGATCGATTCTTAACCCACTTCCCCGTATGCTAGCAAGCTGAAATGTTGCAGGCAGACTCGTGTCTACGATAAAAAAATGATTATCAAAATTTCAGATCGATCGAATGTACTGTAATTAAATTATTGAATTTTTAGTTTATCTCTATGTAGCATGTAAATTTTTGTGCTAGAGTGTCACCGTGCGTATTGTATTGAACAATCTTTTTAATATATTCCTGTCGCGCTGTGGGGTGCGTATTATATTGACCATACTTTTTTAAATATATTTCTGATCTGTAAATGTTTATGCTAGTCTGTCTCGCGGTGCACATTATATTAAATATGTTTTTATAACCCTTTTCCCGTGATCAAATCGAGCTGAAATTTAGCTTGCAGACTATAGTAGTTTTTTTTACTATAAATCCTTTATATATTTGAGACATAACTAAAATTTTGGATTTTTGGATTGTCGTGCGATGCGTATTATAATGAACATTCTTTTAGTTATGTCTCGTATATAAAAGGATTTACAGTCAAAAACTTTGTTTTTTACGGGTTTCTTTTATTTAAAGGTAAAGATAAATGGGACACTGATTTAATTAATATTTTTAAATTTGTTTTGTGAATTATTTTCTTCTCTAATGAGACATCACACAACCCTAAATTACCTTTTATAACTTAGCTGATAAAGTGTTCTCTGTGTGTCAGACTGTGTAGATGTCGATGAGAAAATTATTCTTTTTTGGCAACCCCCTTCATTTGAACTCATTACATATTTTGTTTCATTCCACTGCACAGCCACTTTTCAAAGTGCAAATTTCTTTATAATTCATGAATTTTTTTTTAAATATAAACATTCCTACATTTTTCTTCAGCTATTTTCTTACCCTGCTTCTCTCCTCCATCTGAATGCATGAACAAGGATGGCATCTTGAACAACCCGATTTGTATTGCTTGGAGCAGCCCTGGGAGAAACCACTTCATACCACTGGTTGGCATTAAAGGTCTCTTTTACTTATCTTTTTCTTTACCAATTTTCAGTGAAACCATACTGTAATGCTGCAATTCATATGGCTCTAATAGTCAAGCTGTGTTAATTAATAGAGGGTCTTACTATGGGACAAATGAAGATTGATGTGTTTTAAAAAGCTCAGTTTTTTTTTATTTTACGGGTAATTAATTTTTCATTTTTCGGAGCCCAAGTTAACCCCCTGTGCCATATTTAAAAAACAAATTCCCATCTTATAAAACATTTGACTAAAAATGACATCCTATTTGACTAAAAATGACATTCTATTTGACTAAAAATGACATCCTATTTGACTAAAAATGACATTCTATTTGACTAAAAATGACATCCTATTTGACTCTAATAACTCTAAATGGATTGATCAAACCCGTTTGTCTTTTCCTTAAAGGTAAAAAATGCCCTGTACTGTCTAGACACATGATTCAGAGGGCTTGGGGGATTTCAGATGTCGAGATTGACAAGTATGTCCACTTTGATAAAAATGGATTTTGCCCAATTGGCGGAGAGAAGGTTCTGCAGGTGAGAATGTCTGGAAAACTAAGTGAAATTATTGTATCCTGATCTCCTGGCCACTACCGACCACACCCTCTCCCCCCCCCTTTCATCCCACCACGTCCCACCACAATTTTAACAACCCCTTAATCCCAGATTAACACTCGCACACACATGTTTTATGTCAATAATTTAGTGATCTAGCTCATTTTTTCATTATCTTGTCCTTGTAATGCTTTGACTCGCTTTTCAGCTCTAGGCCTCATCTGTCTTATTATTTCAATCAGTTCAACACATTACATATCAATTCATTTTATCATCTCATTAGCATCCGTGTATCTGAAAATTTCTTTTTGTACCCACTAGTTAAAAGCAACAAGAATAACATTCAATGATATTTTTGTTTCAATAGGCAGGGTATTTCCAGCGTCTGGTTTCAGCCATGTCTGATTTATTTTATGAAAAGTATCATGTGTCCTCTGCTCTTCTTGCCGATGTTTATCAACAGATTTTTAAAGCTAATGGTGAGTCCGCCAATATTGTTGATAACGAGAACACAATTGTTGACGTTTATCTTGCTTTTGGAGAAAAAAAATTTTTCCTTTAAAACGCAATTTAGATTTTACATATAATATTGGTATTTATTATGAGAATGCAACTTTTTAAAATATTTTTTTTTAAATTAAAAAATTTATTAAAAATAATTATTTTTGACCAGTCACAATTAAAGCATATCAATAGTATTTTTATTGACACAAATTGTTTTCTCATTCATCTACTTTAAAGGTTAATGGCATTCCAACTGGTATATTGATCTTTAATTGCTCAAAGCGTCCTTTTCAGATTCCATATCTCCATTAATTCCATTTATTTTCTATTTTAGTCTCAATCTAAAATCTTTTTATTGCCCTATATATTTTTGGTCACTGTCTGATCAGTAATCTTTTTGCTATAATCTCAGGGCTGGTCTTTGGAATGGACCTTGAATTCCTGCTTGAAAAGACCAAGGCAAGCATAGTTGAGGGTCTCCTGTTCATCTGCCTGTCTTGCCACAGCTTGGGGTTTGCCAGCGTCATCAATGAAAACTGGTGTTACCCGGGGGGAGAACTCTATGAGCTGGCAAAGACCCACGGAAAGCTGAAAGATCAGCAGCAATACTCATTTCCCCTTCACGGTGAGGATATACAGATATAATTGAGAGACATCTGAATTGTTGTGGATACATTTAAAGTGATCTCACTACTTAAGATCCTTACTCAATTTTTTTCAAATGAAATAAATTTTATCTAAAGACTATAAAAATGTTTTATTCTAATTTTACAACCAAATTTTGTGTATATATTGTAATTAAAGCTCTTGACACCAGTTTCTGACTAGGCCATTTTTATAATTCTTTAAAAGATTCAATTGACTTTGTTTTCTATCCTGTACAATTATAATGGTATTTAGACAGCTTATGTTAAATAGATATTTTATTTTCTTCACTACTGTTCAAGTGATGAAATTGCTGCAATTTTGTTAGCCTTGTAGATTTGTTTAACTGTGACAATTATCCTTTATTAAGAAATGGAAACATTTTGTGTGTGTAACATGGAAGTTGTGAATTCTACAGATGTATGTTAATGTTAAGGTGCATTAATGACATTGACATGAAGCAGGAAAGTGTGGTGGGAGTAATGGTAAAGCAAAGTGTGTTATCAGTACTGTAACCGCTGCATATTTAAAGGCACATTTTTATCTGTTGATTAGTGGTGCATAGCACCAGTCAACAATTCGTTCCAACACGTTCAGCAGTTTTTGTCTGCAAATGGGCTGCTGAATGAAGGCGAAAATTGTGATACTTAACCTTAATTTTTCTAAATGGCTTGAAATGATTAAGCCATTATGTTGGAGGAAGTGGACTAAATAAAACTGAAGAAAAATTTTAAACATTATTTTATGAGACTTCGTCTAGTTACACGATGTTGGGCTGTTGTCTACGATTATTTTAACAGTTATGGAAGTGTTTAGTATGGATCAATATAAGAAGCCTTATTGACCACTAAGTTTTTCACGACTGTGTTCTCGAGAGAATGTTATAATGGCGCCTGCCTGGGCTACAAGGTGCATACTTGCCATTCAACATCAGCTATATTTCTGTTTCTCTTTGTTGAAGGACAAGTGTTGTTTTTTGGTATGTGTTGCAGGTTAGAAAATGCTTGCTTAGATGGGAACCTAAATAATGTGTTTTGGAAATTTCTTGCTATGGTATACAGGGTTGCAGATTTTTGTAGGAATGAGTGGCTATCCAAGATTTTTGTAGGAATGAGTGGCTATCCAAGATTTTTGTAGGAATGAGTGGCTATCCAAGATTTTTGTAGGAATGAGTGGCTATCCAAGATTTTTGTAGGAATGAGTGGCTATCCAAGATTTTTGTAGGAATGAGTGGCTATCCAAGATTTTTGTAGGAATGAGTGGCTATCCAAGATTTTTGTAGGAATGAGTGGCTATCCAAGATTTTTGTAGGAATGAGTGGCTATCCAAGATTTTTGTAGGAATGAGTGGCTATCCAAGATTTTTGTAGGAATGAGTGGCTATCCAAGATTTTTGTAGGAATGAGAGGCTATCCAAGATTTTTGTAGGAATGAATGGCTATCCAAGGTTTTTTGTAGGAATGAGTGGCTATCCAAGGTTTTTGTAGGAATGAGTGGCTATCCAAAAAAAATACTTAAGTTACCAGGTTAATCAGAATTTCCTTTCTACTGGAAGATTACCTTTCCAGTAGACTACTACTTGTTACTGTTTTACAAAATTATCTTGGGATTGTGTTATGCCACTTTTTTAAAACATGGTTTCCTTTAACCTCTACTTGTATAAGAGCCAAAATATTTGTCAACTGAATATTTTTTTCCCTGGAGAAACCCAATTTGAAGAAAAAATAATAAACTTAAAATCTTTTTCACTATAATGGACACTGGAAGTTGAACCGATGAAGCATTTAAGAGTTGAACATTTGAATGCATCACAAAAGATTGACCACCATATCAGAAATATTACATTTCAAAGCTTTGGAAACCTTATGTGTGCCATCCATGTTATTATTTTTTCTTTAAAGTTACATATGTTTTGTATTTAATGTATATTTTTCTCTATTTTTTAATAATATCCTCATGGTAAGCATAGCCTGGGGTACCACGCTAAATAAGTTCCCATTTTTATTATTATAATTAAAGGATTTTAGATCAGATATATAATTCCAACAACCTCCTCTCCACAGATGTGATTGCCAGCTATGATGCCAGCCTGGATAGATTAGTTGTTGTAAAGGGAAGCCACAAGCCCACTTCTTGTTTGTACTGTAACAGGTAAGAGATGCACATTTGTATGGCCATCACTCTCCAGCACTTAACAAAGATGCTATTGTTATCATTTATAACTTTGTCCCGGGAGCCTCTAGTAGAAACAGTTTTAATTGAACTTTAGTGCACTTAATGTTTTGTTGTTGTTTCATCATATCATTAAACCTGGCCTGAGCCTCAGACCTTGAGGACCTTATAGCATATTAGAAAAACCTCAAAACAATTTTCCCTTGAAAAGAGCATTTATAGATTTGAATCAAATTTGTATTAAATGTTTCCTTTGTTTGTAGAAATTAAGGGCTGTAAATGTTGATGTGAGAAAACTTTTTTAAAATTATAAAGTGGTCAGTATATAAAATATTCTTCATCAATATTGACCCACTTTAAACATGCGAATATATTTAAACATTTCAACCAAAAAAATAGTTTGAACTTTGTCTACTCTGAACTCTGTAGCAAGAATTTCCGCCTGGTGGATGCTGACTACACAGTGCACTATGAGAACAATGACAAGACAATGAATAAGTCAAAGACTTGCCAGTGTGGCTTCAAGCACTACTGGGAGGGCAAAGAGTATGATGGATTTCCTAAATTGTAAGTTTGGCAACAATGCAATATTCTTGCTCTGAATTAGGGAGCTTGTCAAGCATGCTCCTGTTCTTTGTCATGTTTCCCCTGCTCATTAAAAAACAAAAACACATTTTAAAAAAACATAATTAGAAAGACCATACAATAAATTCTAAAAGCATATGGATTTAGATGACAAATTCTTCAAATTAAAAAAAAATTGCTTTTAATTTTTAGAATGCATAATTAAAAAGAGAACACAGCAAAAATCTTTATAGTAGTTGTGTTAGAGCAGTGATGTAATTATTTTATTAAGTAAAAATGATTCGAATATTTTTTATATGGTATCTCAAAACTTTCCAGTATTTAAATAATTCTCACCCAGAGTTTACTGAAATTGTGAATGTTAATTTATACTTCTCTCACTGCATAATTGACAGCCTGAATGTTCTCATGGAATGGGGTGATCGGTCAGTCAAGGTCCAGGTGGATTGGTTCCAAGACCAAGAAGATCCAAGTCTCAATAGTAATGCCTATGAGATAGCTCAGGACCTTGTCCAGGCTCACTTCCCAGGTAAGTCCAGTAGCTTTTTCTGTTTAGCCTTCTAGTAACTTTCATGTGAGACTGCAACAGTTTAGGTAGAAAGAAATTTCATCAAACAGGTATTGGAAAGCCGCCTTTGACAAACATTAACAATTCTGTACAGATAATATGTAAAAAATATGCTATTCATATCCAAAAGGACAGAAAGCAGAAAATGATAGAACAAGTGCATGTAAGAAAGTTTATAGCAGCCTTAAAATAACCAATGACGTGGCATTCCTTTGATTTAATATGGAGTTAATTTTTTGGATCATCTGTCATAAATTCTCTTGTCTGATTTTAAAATATTTGTTTACATAAATTTGATGAAAGATGATTTGTCATAGACTTTGTATTGACCTCATTTGTTTTGACCTGGAGCTCTCCACTTTGTTGATGTATCGTTTTCTGTCCGTGTTAAATGTATTCACACGAGGTGTTTTTTTATTTCTATGTATTTGATTTTGTAATTTGCTTTCAGAAATGCATGTACAAATTTAATGTACTTGTTAATAGCACTATTTTAAAAAAAATGTATATCCTGATTCACATGGTGCTCTTAAAATAAGCCAAAATTTTACTACTAATGTTAAGTTATTGAATCTCATAACAGTATGTAACAGTATTTCTAGAGGTAATGGTTGAAGGTTAATAATACAAGGGTATTTTCCCTGTTACAGGGGAGTTTGGCAGCGAGAGGCTGGTGCAGAAAGTAGTGGAGCAGATCCTACGTCAAACGAACAAGCCTGAGGCAGAGAAGAGTGCTCAACGAGAGGTGCGGGGTGCTGCCGGTACGTCAGCCTCTAATGACTCAGCATCTCTTGATGGGGAGGACCAAGCGAGTTGGTCACCGCACAAGGCGACCAAAGCAATACTCACTGGTCTGCAGGTCTGTTATTCATATAGGATATTCATATTTTCATTATTTAAGAAACTGAAACTAGAAATTGTTGTATTTGGGTGCCGCTGGAAATTTAAAATGATATACAAAACTAGATGCGACCCGCTGCGCAGCATACGCCACAGGCTTGCTCATAGATAGTGCAAAGAAGTGGGGGGGGGTGGGGGAGAACGGACACAAACTACATCACGAAGAAATCAGAACAACGCTAGTGAAACTGGGGAGGGGGGAACCTCAGACGCATTGTTGGTCTCGAAACAAGGGCACTGCGGTTAGCTACCTTCCCCCACCCTGCACCACCCTAGCTTGCCAACCATAAACTGTTATTGGCCGACCCTGGCGAGGGTCATTCGTCAAGCTTATTTGCACTCGTCTTGTGCTTGTTCTGGTAAATTATATATATAATACATAGATGGTGGATTGAAACTCTTCTGCGGCATCCATTCGTTCATTAGAGTGTGTTTTGAAATGCGGTTGTACATGTTTATCAGGATAGTGGCAAGGTGACGTTCCATCAGTGTGATAAGGTGGCTGTGAAATTTGTGTGGACATATCGACATTGTCAATAGATGGCACCAGAAAGTCATCACGTGTAAGAGGCAATAGAATTTTGTAATGGCCGTGATCGGAAGGACCGCTAAAGAGCAGGTACTTGGACAAATGTTGACCGGCATTGTAAACTCAAGTTGAGGCTTGAGGAAGTAAATGATGATACTGGCGGGAAGTATTTCGGATGTTGCGATAATTTCTGCCTTGCCACTATATACTCCTAAACTATTCGTGTACTGAACGTATTGTTGAGGAGAGTGTATGATCATTTTTACGTCACTGAGAACAACGGAGAGCAAGTCGCCGAAGTTATCCCAATGTTGAGAAACAAAGTTTACAGCCTTGTTCTGAAGTCATGTTCGAAAAGAAAGGGGGAAAAGAACGGGCACAAACATAAACATTTTTAAAAATTAAAAAATATTGTCTCAGCTGAGGCTTGAACCCAGGACCTTCGGCGTGTTAGGTGGATATAATAACCACTACACTACGAAATGCATGTTATTCTTTGAAGGAACAATGAAAGTGAACTCAAGAAGCATTGTTGTTCTCGACTCCACCACCTTTGTCTGCCAACCATAAACTGATTGGTTGACCCCAGCAAGTTCATTCGTCATCCTTATTTACATATACTCGCTCTTAATTTGGTGAATTATCTATATATAGATTGAAATAACTTCTTCAAAACTATTTGCATTACGCACTTTTATTCGAGTATTTTCAGATTTCAACTAGAAAAATGTTTCCATTTATTTTTTAAATTATTTATTCAAATGCTTTGAATATAATTTCATTTTAGAGGGTTCCTCAAGCACATTGGTTAAAAATATGTATTTTAGCTTATTTATGCAATTCTCAGCCAATGATGTATTGTCTATGTTGGATTTGTCAAATGCATGTTTGGAACCAGGGCTGCAAAAGCCAGACAATGATATTGTTTTATATTTTTAAATTCTGAAGAATAGGAACAAAGCACATATTACATGTCCTTTTTTTCCTGAATATATTTATATTGCTCAAAATTTATTTATAAACATAACCAGCTTTAACTTAGAAACAAAACATAAAAAGTGACTTGTGCAGCCTTGGTTATTTACATTGACTCTTTAAGTTATGAATAAGTTGTTGACATCATCCTGTGGTGTAACAGTATCTGACCATTTCACAGAGACAGAGCGTGCACAGGGAGGAACTCAACAAGAGCAAAGCGGAGCGCAAAGTCCAGCAGCAGATCGAAGCCAATGCATCAAAGCAACAACGAAAACTTTCTGATCAGATGTCACACGAAGGGAGGAACACGTCTGATCAAGGGTCACGGGTATGTTTCAGTTTGAGAAAACTTCACATCTGGACTGTCGTGGGTATGTTTCAGTTTGAGAAAACTTCACATCTGGAGTGTCATGGGTATGTTTCAGTTTGAGAAAACTTCTCATTTGGTGGGTCAGTTTAAGAATATGAAAACAAACCACTTTTAAAGTGATATTTGAGATTCAGTCATTTAAATAATTGTTGACCTCTTTTCTTTGCAACAGAAAACACCTGAACGAAAGCTTCCCCAGTTGTCTCCACCTTTACCCCCAGCCGCCTCTGTCCGACAGTCCCCACCACCACCATCATCATCACCACCTGTAACCTACTCCCAGGCTCCAACTTCTGCAGCAGCTGCCGGGGCAACAAGCTCCACAACTCCAACAGGCAGCGGGGGAGCCTCAGAGTTATCCACCCCTACGAACAAGAGAATCAGGCTCTCCACATCTGATGGTAGAAATGTAAGAAATTTCTGACTTGCATTCTCAACCCTTGTTTTAGAAAATAATATGTTAGCACATGATAACTAATGTTCTGTTAGTTTGACACAGTTGTTATATAGTGTGTCTAGGTTTGATCCAGTTGTTATATGTGTCTAGGTTTGACGCTGTTGTTATATAATGTGTCTATGTTTGACCCAGTTGTTTTATAATGTGTCTAAGTTGACCCAGGTATGTAATGTGTCTGGGTTTGACCCAGTTGCTATATAATGTGTCTTGGTTTGACACAGTTATATAATTTGTCTATGTTTAACACAGTTGTTATGTAATGTGTCCAGTCACTTACCTGAATGTCACTTTTCTTCTCCAGTTCACCCTGGACCTGCCATCAGAATGCACATTTCTTGAACTTCAGTCCCTCATCACAGACGCCGTCAATGTCCCGTCGGCCAAACAGAAGATCAGGTATGGGTTCCCTCCCCGTGAGCTCAAACCCCCAGCCACCTCTGAGGGCGACTACAAGGTGCCGATCCAGCCTGGGGACAAAATCATGTTGGACATCCTGCACCCCCTGGCGCAGGACAAGCCAGCATCCACCATTACAAAACCAGGTGAGAAGTTGGCTTTTAACCTAATATTGCTGTATTAGATTTACTCTAGCATGGCTTGAAATGTTTATTAAACCAAGTAATGAGAGTCAATTTTTAGGATCACAGTCTGGTTAAATGTGACTCAAAGAATTGTTCCAAATTTATTGTCACCTTTGTTGGGTTGTTTTTCTTACATTGACCTACTCTGGTGATTACATTGACCTACTCTGGTGATTACATTAACCTACTCTGGTGATTACTTTTTTTTAAAATAAATTTTTAAAAATGTAAACACAAAGTATTCAAAACAATTTTTGTGATTTAAAGCAATAAATGTAAAGCTTTTTTGATGGAAAAATCCATGTGTAGACATTTGGGCAAAAGCCTTCTTTGGTACTAATAAACAAATGAATTTAAATTAAATTTACACTATAAATCACCTACCTACTTTACCATGCAAAACTAATTAATTAAAGAAAAAAACAGAATAAGTGTGGGCTTAACAAATACATGTCATAGAAGAACAGGAAAGCTTTATGGCAGTTTTATTCTCTATAATGATGTATGAAAATACTTATATGTTTTTGAAAGAATTTTTTTTAGCCCCCATAATTTGTCATTATTTCACTCTTGGCTTGTCATTATTTCACTCTTGGCTTGTCATTATTTCACTCTTGGCTTGTCATTATTTCACTCTTGGCTTGTCATTATTTCACTCTTGGCTTGTCATTATTTCACTCTTGGCTTGTCAATATTTCACTCTTGGCTTGTCATTATTTCACTCTTGGCTTGTCATTATTTCACTCTTGGCTTGTCATTATTTCACTCTTGGCTTGTCATTATTTCACTCTTGGCTTGTCATTATTTCACTTGTCAGTGGAAAAGAAGTTGATCCACCCCCAGCCCCCAAGTAAAGAGATGTCCTGGACGTCATTCGCTGAGGGAGGAATGGATGAAGTGTCTGACCGCGTGCTGCAGGGATTGATGGACCCTCTACTTGCAAGTGGTAAACAGTTTCTTCTTCTTAAAATGCCAGGCCAGCATCCCATCTGGCAACATGCTTTATTCAACAAATGGCTATTGTTTAGGCTGCGGCCAGTTCCCTATGTTGTTCTGGCTGCAGGCAGTTCCCATGTTATGGCTACAAGTGGGCCATATGTTTTTCGTGCTACAACCAGTCCTTTGGATTACATTCTACATCCATATTTAAAGATCATCCAAGGCTGGTGTTTTGTTTCAGCCATTTTCGGACCAAAAAAGCAATTTTAGGAGATGGGGAATAGAGGTGTTACTTTAAAATAAAGGAATCAGCTTTATGCATCCTTATCTGAATCAGCTGTGCCATGTAGGTCGCTGTTTTGTCCTGGTTATAGCAAGTCAAGATATTGTGTAAAGGGGTTTGACTTAAAATCATTAATTAAATCAACTCCAAACCTATTTTAAGTACATGTATAAGGTATACCGCCATCTTTTCCCACTCCTGTTTTCATAAGTTTCTCTCTGTGAACAGGAAGACTAGAAGTTTTTTTTAAAAGAATTAGACCTTATAAGGAAATGACAATTTCAAATGAAACTATTGTCCACCTTGATCGACAAAGTTTATTGTATCTACCAATAGGGGGAGATAACTTGGATCATTCGCTGTCAGCCCTGGCCCTGACGGCAGCCTTGGACAACAAGGACTTGTGGTTGTACGTCCAGCTGCGTCCACACCTGTTCTCTGTCAACGGCCTGTTCTACAAACAGGTGGAGAGAGATGTGGGTCTGGAGCATGGGAAACACTGTCAGCTGCCCCTGTTGGCCCACAAGGTATGTTATAGATGTACACTGTCAGCTGCCCCTGTTGGCCCACAAGGTATGTCATAGATGTACACTGGCATCTGCCCCTGTTGGCCCACAAGGTATGTTATAGATGTACACTGTCAGCTGCCCCTGTTGGCCCACAAGGTATGTTATAGATGTACACTGGCATCTGCCCCTGTTGGCCCACAAGGTATGTTATAGATGTACACTGTCAGCTGCCCCTGTTGGCCCACAAGGTATGTTATAGATGTACACTGTCAGCTGCCCCTGTTGGCCCACAAGGTATGTTATAGATGTACACTGTCAGCTGCCCCTGTTGGCCCACAAGGTATGTTATAGATGTACACTGGCATCTGCCCCTGTTGGCCCACAAGGTATGTTATAGATGTACACTGGCATCTACCCCTGTTGCCCCACAAGGTATGTTATAGATGTACACTTTCAGCTGTCCCTGTTGCCCCACAAGGTATGTTATAGATGTACACTGGCATCTACCCCTGTTGCCCCACAAGGTATGTTATAGATGTACACTGGCATCTACCCCTGTTGCCCCACAAGGTATGTTATAGATGTACACTGGCATCTACCCCTGTTGCCCCACAAGGTATGTTATAGATGTACACTTTCAGCTGCCCCTGTTGCCCCACAAGGTATGTTATAGATGTACACTGTCAGCTGCCCCTGTTGCCCCACAAGGTATGTTATAGATGTACACTGTCAGCTGCCCCTGTTGCCCCACAAGGTATGTTTGCAGTCCATTTTGATAATCATATCCACTAATACTTCTTTTTTTAATTCAAAACTAAGTTCATCACAGAAAGCCTCTTTTACCTCAGTTATGACTAATATCGTCTTACATTTCAGTGAAATCAAGTCACTAGCCTATATTTTGACAAGTAAACCTTGAATCCCACCAGAAGAAAATGTTGACATATCATTTACAACAAATATGTTAAATTTGCTGTCTTCACCCATTCCCAGGTGTTTGTGTACAACCGTTTTGATGACAGACTGGAGTTGTGTCTGGAGCCCTATGGACACTTCCCTATTGAGATCAATGTTGAAAGAAATTCCTCTTGTATCACGCCGGTCAGCAAGTGCAATAACAAGTCAACCAGCAAACCATTTTCTGGTCAGTTTTCATCAGTCTGGTCATGTATACCTTTCAGATATATATATTTTTGGTTAGCGTACCAATTATATCAACAGCAGGGTTTAACATTAATCTAGAGAACTTTATAGAACTATTATTTAGGGTACTGTATCCAACAGCCATTCATGTGTGCAAGGCATTTCTACTTTCATTATTTGTCAAAACAAAACAGAGCTCACTCATTTGCTAAAGATAAAGACTATTTTTCTCATGACAAGGGAAACAATCATGACAAGGGAAACAATGTTCTGTTAATGCTTATTTGACCTAAAACCTTTTACCATCAATAAAACTTCAGCAACCATAATTTAAATAATTTAGTAAGCTACTCAATTTTTTATGCAAAGTTTACAAAATCATATTTTTATTGAATTAATTTAGGACATTTTATTGGGGAAAAAATGGTTTAATTTGTTTTGTGATAACAGTATTTACTTATATAACCAGTAAACTGAAATCCACTTCACTTTCTTAAATCTCAGGCATGTCTCTGTCTAAAATGGTGTTCTGTGGTATTTTATTTAGTTTTTGTCCTTGGGGAAAGAGATTGTAGGCCTTGGGGAATAACACTAACTGGTTATTGTTGGTCATCCTTAAAAATATTTGATTCATGTTTGAGTGCATGTCTGTGTACATGAATTCATGTTTGAGTGCATGTCTGTGTGCATGAATCCATGTTTGAGTGCATGTCTGTGTACATGAATCCATGTTTGAGTGCATGTCTGTGTACATGAATCCATGTTTGAGTGCATGTCTGTGTACATGAATCCATGTTTGAGTGCATGTCTGTGTACATGAATTCATGTTTGAGTGCATGTCTGTGTACATGAATTCATGTTTGAGTGCATGTCTGTGTGCATGAATTCATGTTTGAGTGCATGTCTGTGTACATGAATTCATGTTTGAGTGCATGTCTGTGTGCATGAATTCATGTTTGAGTGCATGTCTGTGTGCATGAATTCATGTTTGAGTGCATGTCTGTGTACATGAATTCATGTTTGAGTGCATGTCTGTGTGCATGAATCCATGTTTGAGTGCATGTCTGTGTACATGAATCCATGTTTGAGTGCATGTCTGTGTTCATGAATTCATGTTTGAGTGCATGTCTGTGTACATGAATTCATGTTTGAGTGCATGTCTGTGTGCATGAATTGTGAAATCATGTTTGAGTGCAGGAATTGTGAATTTTGTTAAAGGTGTAGATGTCTGCACAGGCACAATAAATTGCTGTTACTAATATGTTGTGTTTTTTAAAAATCTTCCCAGGTCAAGGTCACTCGCTAAGGCCAAGCACTAGCCAGGAAGAGCGAATGCCAACAGATGTGCCGATGTCTCCTAAACGTCACGAGGCCCGAAGGCTAAACACCCTGTGTGATCCAGCGCTGCACCAGGAATCCATTGAGGAGGAGGATGAGGAGACGGAGGTTGAGACGGTCATCGAGGACACCCACTCGGCGTCACACCGCCTCAACCCGGCTCAGTTGACACGGAACCTGCCTCTCATGAGGGGGGCCCTAGGGCCGCACTCGCTTCTGCCGATAGCAGACACGAAGCTTGTGCGCAAGGGCCCTGGGTACAGTGAGCTGAGCCCCATCCCAGAGAACGCAGCCAACGAAAGTGTTGACATGCTGCACCAGCTGGTCAGCAGGATAGAGAGGGTTGTCCAGTCCATGGGGCAGGACATGGCGGCGGCGGGAGACTGCGATGAACCGTCGCCTCATCTTGCGGCCTTGAACTCTTGTCAGTCGCATTTCACCGGGCCAAGGTCGCCTCCTTCCCCTTCACTCACCAGCCCTGCCTCGAGGACAAACAAATCCACCACTGAGAGCAAGTCACTTCATCCCACGTCTTTCAGAACCCCACTATCCAACAACAACAACGCTGAGCATGATGGCAGGAGCCACACAGCTTTTCCCTCTGCTCATCTGTCCCCTTTACAGTCCCAGAGACAGGACTCAGGCCCAACCATTCTAGAGCCATCGGACTCGAGCGAGTGCCAATATCACTCACCAACATCAGAACCTTGTCCCGACGGTGGGTCTATTTTTAATATCAAAGCGTCTGATCCTTATCATCTGTCGCCGAGCCCCCAGGACGATTCATGTCAAGTCGCTGCCTTGGCAGGTCAAGTGGCCTTCAGTATTGCCGCCATGGACACGGATGTTGAGCCAGAGGCTAGGAAGGGTTGTGAGGGATGTATACAGGGTGTGGTGTCAATAAGTGAGCCGGGGGTTGTGCTGGGGTCGGAGGGTGAGCCGGTGGAGGAGGAGATCATGGAGGCTGATGGTGAGAATCTGGTACATGAAGCTGTTACAGTCAGACAGACGGCCCATGCCCAGATGGAGGTAGACAAAGAGGGTGCGGCATTGTTAGAGGATGGTGTTAAGGAGGTGGGCAGCAAAGAGACAGAGCTACAAGATTTGTACATAGAGGAGGAGGTCTGTCCTGATGGTGTGGTGAGTTTCATGTTTGTTGATCTGGTTGTTAACTTGTCTGTCCTGATGGAGTGGTCAGTTTCATGTTTGTTCATCTGGTTGTTAACTTGTCTGTCCTGATGGAGTGGTCAGTTTCATGTTTGTTCATCTGGTTGTTAACTTGTCTGTCCTGATGGAGTGGTCAGTTTCATGTTTGTTCATCTGGTTGTTAACTTGTCTGTCCTGATGGAGTGGTCAGTTTCATGTTTGTTCATCTGGTTGTTAACTTGTCTGTCCTGATGGAGTGGTCAGTTTCATGTTTGTTCATCTGGTTGTTAACTTGTCTGTCCTGATGGAGTGGTCAGTTTCATGTTTGTTCATCTGGTTGTTAACTTGTTTTGTGACCACGGTGTCAGCTGATATTGCTGTGTGCTGCACTACTTTGTTTTAGTGAATTATATGCCAGAAGAAATTTATTGGAAAATGGGATGAAAATGCTGTGACTGTGACACTGAAAATTCATTTGATAAGGTCATCCACCATTTGCATTTAAAGTTGCTTTAGATAAAGGATGAAGTACTTGAAGAACTATAAGGAAACACAACTCAGGCGGTTAAAGGTTAGCTTGCAGAGAGGAAGAATCAAGCATAGTTTTCTGAGAGGGGCATGAATATTTGCAAAAGAGATTCTTTTCATATTTTAAAACTAACCTCTTGCATCATGGTCTTGTTCTCATTTATCAGTCATCCCCCTAAGTGACTTCTTCATAAATTTTTCTTTCAGCAGGCTGTCCCTCCTGGCAACAGCAATTCAACAGAAAACATGGAGAGCACCTGACCAGCTATGTCATCACTTTGGCAGAAGTAAACTGTGCAAGTCTCACTTAATGATCTGCAGCGATCACTGACTGTGCTGTGGAATCTTCAATCCTTGTTTTTGACTGGGGGGAGGGAGTAGCTGGGGGTTGGGATCTGGGGCTTCAATGCCCATGTTGCGTCAGGACAATGTGAAATAACTTATTTCTATAAACTAATTTTTGTATATAGTTTTGTCAGTTATCTCCCCCAAACTCTTGACCACAGAGTTTTGGATGCCAAGCTCCCTGCGCAGGGGAGGTAATATGTTTATTATATATGTATGTGTAAAGTTAGTGTGCATGAGTTAACCCCCCAACTCATATATTCTGATAGTGTGGTGACACCTTACTGTCACATCATAATTTGAGTTGGGCATGCATGTCACATAAGAATATATATATTATATACACACATCAGATTGAACTGTCCAGCTTTAAATACATGAAGTGACATAATTTGCCAATGACACAAATTTGAGCCACGTCCATCTGGAGATGAATCTACCTCAACAGTAATTTCAGCTCCCGTCTGCTCTTGCTGTTACATCATTTTTTGTGCTCCAGAGCCAATTAAAACTCGCTGTGAGTTCCCTGTGTAATTAACCAATCATGTCACACTTCATAATTTATTACAAATAATACTATTATTAATAGGTTAATCAAATACAGTGCCAAACCTCATGTGCAATGTTTATTTTTTATAATATTTTTTTTTAAAATCTAATCTTCATTATTAAACATATTGAAACCTATTTTATTTTATTTTGTTAATCTGATTTAATGCATTTGCTAACTATAGCAACCATGAGCAATAATGTTTGTTTTTTTATTTTAAAATATTGTTCATGTCTGCAATGCTTCTTAGGGCCAAAGTAACGAATGGGACAAGAATGAGAGAACGTAAGAGATGGGCTTGTTTTAATCAATGCACAAATGGCTCTTAACTGGCCCCCCTTCCCTCATTTCTTTGCCCTTTTAAAAAAAATTGTTCAGCAAAACTTATATGATAAAAGCCCAAGTCACTCATTCCGTAACACTGAGGGACATAGTACAACAGTCCATAGCAGTTAAAAAAGAAAGGTATCATTTTGGTTTCAAGATTAACAGATCGTTTGGTGTTTCTCGCCATAAAATATTACATGTCGTCAATTACCCAAACAATTATAAAATATTTTGTGTAAATTTTCAGGAAGTTTAATATTTCGTATTTATCAAACAAGTACAAGTTAGTTGGGATTTTGACAAAACAAAGTGGGCACCATAGGCGCCCTACAACCCCTAGTATCTAAATAATGATATGCCAAGAACATTGAAATAGTTGACAATTTTATTTGGATTTCAACATTTTTATTGGCTTGAAGTTTGATTTGAGGTAAACATATTATGAAGTCTAATTGGCTGTTTGTGGTATCGTCCCACTGAGGTGGGGAATCTTTATGTTGGGTTACTGAAAATATGAAAGGATGTTTGATAATTATCTTTACAATATTGCCTTGTATTATTTATAACAAACCCTCTAGATATCACTCACAGAGTGTACAACACAAGTAGGACATTATAACTGACAAATGCACTCAAAATAATGTAAACATCAAACATTTTTTTTTAAATGTGTGAGTGAAATTAAATTAATAAAATATATGCAGGTCACTTAATATCATCTTGTAACAGCTATCTGTTTGCACAACAGTTTAATTTAAAAAAGGGCACTAAGTTTTAAAAACTGGGTAACATTTTGCTGCCTGTCTACCCCACTTTGTAAGAAAGCTACAGGAACCCATAAGGGAAAGCCCCCCTCCACCACCACCCTTCCCTGGAAGACAAGTATAGCGCCCTTTGTCCTTGTTTTCTTCTAACAGTTGTTAGACAAGTTGTCTACTGCTCCTAATCTGACTCTTGGCTTCCTTCTGCTGACAAAACAAATAAGAATTGATCCGGTGCTAAAAGCTTTAAAAATGCAGCACCACTACTTTAGAATTAGAATTCTGAATTTGGACACTATTCAAATTGTCAAAAATTGGGCTGTACTCTCACTAGCTCAATTGAATTGACTGTTGACCAGGCGTTACTCTGTCCACCATTATTCTCTAACTCTTGTGCCCTCACCTTCTCTTCAGTCATCTAACCCCTCTTTCTTTTTGTTCCAATTGTTTGTTTGGTTTTGAACTATGAGCATATATTGTGAATGGATGCCAAAGAAATGGTGATAATTATTTTTATGTCTAATTCTCTACTAAAGATAGATAGTCCAACAAGATAGGTGCCCAAGTTTGTTGCCCTCTTCATCCCCACTCTCATGGCCCCACCCAAGAGTGACACTGCAGGTATACTGGGCACACCAAACAGCAGACATAACCAGTGGCACGTTTTTCTCTGTGGCATCAGTATTTGTTTTAATTCATGATCCTATGGGGTTGTTTTGGGAGGAGCCGCAAGCTCAATACTCAAATGCAATTATGGGGTAAAATGTATGCATGCAACATGGGTAGGAGTTAAAAATACAATTTGTATTTGTATTTTGTGGATGGCCTCTGTGACTGGTTTCAGGGTAATCATGTCTGTTTTATAACTACTCCAGAGTCTTTGCCCTTTATTTAGAGTTAATTCCCATTTTGAAATTGTGTTCCCTTCTTTCAAGTATATGCCCTTGATAACAGATTATTAGTTGGTTGAGAACTTATGCCCCACCCCTCCGCCCCCTTTTAAACTTCCATTATCTGTTGAAACACAACCGTCTTGATGTACTGTTAATCTGACTAGCTCAATATTTTGTTGTTCCCTATTGGGAGAAAGGCTTAGAATCAAAACATGTTTACATTTTAACTGAAAAAGACAACAAATTTTAAATAGTTTTAGATGTAAATATTTTTGTACTACTTTGAGAGACTATTGTCATTTTTACTAGGACTTGTCTACTGCTTGGGAGAAAATGTCTATATGTAAGACAATTTTACCTGTATTATAGGATGAGAATGCAGCCAATTATAAATATCACAGAATATCTCTCTGTCCATTTCTCTCTCTTATCAGATGATGTCCATGGATAAAATCATGTGAGAATTCAACTGAGAATTCAATATAATCCAGCATAGACTTATTAAATTATTTTACTATTCACTCAACTTTGCCATTGAAAACATGTGTGCTCCTTCCATCCCATTAAATAAAAAAACTGTTGTTTTTTTTAAAAGCAGAGTCTCTAAGTTAAGAACCTGTAATTGTAATCTGATGTCATGTTTTTTTGTTGTTTTTTTTGTGTCCCATATCCTAGGGGTCATAGGGGGTTCCATTAGAACCTTCTCTGGACTTGGTAAGACTTGGCGGCGCCCATCTCCTCTCCAGTTCAGCGGAGGACTTTTTAGTGATACTCATTCATCAAAATTTGTTATTGTGGCTTTAATGTGGGCTAGATCCCATGCCCCTCAGCTTGTGAGGCGAGCGCACTATTGACTTCACTATCCAACCACCTGGATGTCATGTTACATATATCAAATTGCTTGTTTTAGTTCCATTCAACTGACCAACTCCTTACAGTAATTAGCCGTAGACTTACGATTATATGTGTATCAAGTTTCAGTGAGTAATTAATCACTGTGTACATTATCACATACATTGTTGTATTGCATCACTAATTTATATATTCGCTTGGCAAAAAGTTATTTTATGTGTCAGGTCCGATCAGGTGATGGACAGCTGTAGTCCATTTGTTTTATGTGTCAGGTCCGATCAGGTATTGGACAGCTGTAGTCCATTTGTTTTATGTGTCAGGTCCGATCATGGGATGGACAGCTGTAGTCCATTTGTTTTATGTGTCATGTCTGATCAGGTGATGGACAGCTGTAGTCCATTTGTTTTTCCATTTCACAGCAGTTTTATCACTTCACATTTTATGAATGCGGAGTAGTGAAACCCAGGGCCATATTTGCCCATATGTTACATCAATTTTGGTTTGTTGCCTATAAGTTATCTAGCTTTAGATTGGTTGCCTTAAATTATGTTACTTTGGGTGAGTTCCCCATAAGTTAAATTACTTTGCACTGTAACCTGTAAGGAACCTTGGATTGGTTGTCTTTAAGTAATCAAATATTGAATAGGTTGCCTCTATGTAATCTAACTTACAATTGGTTGAATGTAAGTAATCTAACTTTGGATTGGTTGTCTGTAAGTAATCTAACTTTGGATTGGTTGTCAGTAAGTAATCTAACTTTGGATTGATTGTCTGTAAGTAATCTAACTTTGGATTGATTGTCTGTAAGTAATCTAACTTTGGATTGATTGTCTGTAAGTAATCTAACTTTGGATTGGTTGCCTGTAAGTAATCTAACTTTGAATTGGTTGCCTGTAAGTAATCTAACTTTGAATTGGTTTCCAACATGACATATAAATGCTGAGTTTGTGCTTGTATTGTAATGGTTATTTACCATGTCAAATGTTTTCAAACCTAAATTTTGTTTATTAAGTTAATTAAATTGCTTCCATTGTTCAAACATAAAGTCATTTTTATGGGTGTTTTTTTTATTTGTTATTATTTTTTTTCCATCTAGGAAAATGAAAATTGACAGTTTCAATGAAGGTATTATAGAAAAAAAAATTCTTTTGTTGAGTTCCAGTGATAATTCTTTGAGATATGTGGGGATAAGGGATAAAACATTTTGAAAGTTTTTTTATTTTTTTAACCTTGATGCATCAGAATAATGTGTGTTCACCATAAGTGAGTCTGTTATAACTTTAAGTGAGTCTGTTATAACTTTAAGTGAGTCTGTTATAACTTTAAGTGAGTCTGTTATAACTTTAAGTGAGTCTGTTATAACTTTTAAGTGAGTGTGTTATAACTTTAAGTGAGTCTGTTATAACTTTCAGTGAGTCTGTTATAACTTTAAGTGAGTCTGTTATAACTTTAAGTGAGTGTGTTATAACTTTAAGTTTGAGGTTATCTATCTTCAATTGTTGATGCAGTGTACTCAGAACATCCAGGTATTAGTCATCCATTGCTGTCAGTGTTTTGGCTTAGATCATTTGGCATCATAAACATCTATTGGGCATCATAAACATCTATTAGGACTGGATGTTTTTTAAACTTGGTTCATGCCTTTATCATTTAATGTTTTGTCTCCTTTTCAAGGCAACAGGGGAATAGGTGCAGCAAACAAACAGAATTTGAGCCCCGATTTTGTGTCATTTGTTGTAGTCAGGCTGAGAGGACCAGATTTTAAAAACAACACATTTTGTAAACTGCCAGGTGGATTTTTTTATGAGCTGCAAAATGTGTTTGTAAATCATCTATAATACTGGTATGCGTTGATTAAAGTACCAAAACTGGCTTTGATTAGAACTACTAATGAATTATCTGTCACCAATGTTGATCACTCTTCTCAGGAGGGTTTTAACCTTCAGTCAGTCCATCCTAGAATCAAGGTTCTTGCTTGTTCCTGTCAGTGTATTTTATTATAAACAGTTCCATTCACCATGACAACACTAGTAGCTCAGCACTTGCGTGACTTGAACCTTGGGGTTTGTGGGCTGGTGGATGATCACGTGACTTGAACCTTGGGGTTTGTGGGCTGGTGGATGATCACGTGACTTGAACCTTGGGGTTTGTGGGCTGGTGGATGATCACGTGACTTGAACCTTGGGGTTTGTGGGCTGGTGGATGATCACGTGACTTGAACCTTGGGGTTTGTGGGCTGGTGGATGATCACGTGACTTGAACCTTGGGGTCTGTGGGCTGGTGGATGATCACCTGACTTGAACCTTGGGGTCTGTGGGCTGGTGGATGATCAGGACAACTCTGTAACAAAGTGATCATGTGTAGAGGGTAACTAACTAAAGTGAGGAGACTACTTCAGATAAATTAGATAGTGCAGGCTTGTTGAGCTCATCTTGTCCATACTGCAGTAACAGATCTGTTTTCCTCATGTGACATTGAATCATTGTGTAAGTAGGGACACAACTGTGTAAGTAGGGGACACAACTGTGTAAGTAGGGGACACAACTGTGTTGAGATCACTGAATACAAACATTCATAAATGGCTCAGTTTTATTAGTCCTAACTGGCAATGTGGTCTTGAGTATGAGTCGGATGACTTGACAAAATATGTTTTCAGGAAGAAAAGGGCAAATTATGCTTTTCGTTTTCTTACGTCGTTTGTCACTTGTCTATGGAGAGATGAATATTAAATGGTGTTACTATAAATAAAAGGGAAATAATATATTCTGGTTTTAAATTGTGCCATTAAAAAAAAGTGAATAGAGTTGAAGTTTTCAAAGGCTGGCCACAATGTTTTAAATTACTCTCAAATGGTCTAAATTTCCGCAACACAGATTGAATTAGTATTTGGGTTAAAGAATCTTGTCGTTTGTTGGACATTTGTCAACTTTTTCTTCATGTTGATGTTGAATTATCATAACGATCATTATGTTGGTCAATAATTGTGTTAATGGACTATAATTATGTGGCTCTTTTTTTACATCAATATCATGACTTGTCCTGTAAGAATGAATAACAAAACTGGTTAAACATTTTGCTACAATATTAAAATGTTTTTAAAAAAATACACTAGAAGGTTTTTGTTTTTTAAACTAATGTTGTTGATATCAACTGAAATACAAGAAATAGGGAATACAAACAATATCATTTCAGAACTATTGTCCTTGCCTACAAACAATATCATTTCAGAACTATTGTCCTTGCCTACAAACAATATCATTTCAGAACTATTGTCCTTGCCTACAAACAATATCATTTCAGAACTATTGTCCTTGCCTACAAACAATATCATTTCAGAACTATTGTCCTTGCCTACAGACAATATTTCAGGACTATTGTCCTAGCCTACAGACAATATCATTTCAGAACTATTGTCCTTGCCTACAAACAATATCATTTCAGAACTAATGTCCTTGCCTACAGACAATATCATTTCAGAACTATTGTCCTTGCCTACACAATCAAGCCCTGGGAGACACATCTAAGAAATATAACTGGATTTTGTTGATTAGTTTTAAAGAATTGAAAGGGCTAAACTATAATGTTGTTTTTTTAATAGCTGAAGCCACCAAGCTTTGGCATACGCTTTTTCTCACAGCTCTGCCACTCAAATATATGTCTTTAAAAACCTGCTTTTATCGACCAGTGTTCTGTGTATCTGTTGATCCTACATGTGGAAGAAAATCAGAAGCCCCGAGCCTAGTGCTCTTCATGGGTCTTCCTGGAAGACCCTCCCAGCTATCTGGCCCCCTCCCCCCGAAAAGGACGTGACAGCTGGGAAACGGAGCGGTCGCTTCTGAAGCGGCCACCTGGGCATCTAAGACAGAAAGTCGAGGATGCCTCCCACTAAGTTGACCTCACAAGGAGGGGTGGAATTGCCTTACTACGACCCGCTACCACTTCGGCGCCACCCCGGCAAAGCATACGAGTCTCAATGGTTAGGATCGCCGCAATGCGGGGGATCATCAATGACCTACCTAGGGTGCAACCCCCACTGGAAGGTGTATCTGTTAAACAGAGACAGTTATCAAGTTGTTTATCTTCTAAAAAGTGTCAGCGTTTGTCCATGGTTTCATTCATTTTAACCATGAAATTTTGTTAAAACGTAGGTTCTCCGAGCAAGTTTTTATTGACCAAATGACACTGTTGACTTTATCGATTTCCTGAAAAATGTGTATTCATTGCTTCTGTTTGTCAGTTAAACTATCCATTTTCGACTATTTTCTGAAAGACACACCCGTTCTTAAAATATAAGACATATAACAATCACTTGACAACGCTCTCAGAAGCCTCAAATGCTGAGCTGGCTTGTCAGTTTTAGTATAGAGAATTACCTGATACATACATATAATGCAAACAAAATATTATTGTACTAGCTGTCCCGCGGCGTAGCATACGCCGCTAATGATTTAGTGACGGGTGAAGACTTCCTGAAAGACACGGTTGTCAAAATGGGGTGGGTTTGGGCAAACGACTGTGAGTGAATGAAAAGAAGGAACTCTGGAGAGACCCGCGGCGTATCACCCGTACAAAATGACGGAAGTGTTCAGCTGAAATCTATTTATTTTGAAAAAATGCAATTTTTTAGGGCGCCCCACCGTTTTCAAAATCCCAACTAACTTGTCCTTGTTTGATCAATACGAAATATTAAATTTTCTGAAATGTACACAAAGTATTTTATAACTTTTTACATTGTTCCCTTTTTACAAAATTAAAATATCAGCGAAAACAATGACGTCATATAATTATTTTTTTACAGCGCAAATTTAATTTGCACACCTTTTGATGCATTGGTGGAGTAATTTGGTGCGCTGCTTTCTAAAATAAGTATCTGTTGAATATACTTGCAGCTTGGTGTCTCGCAGGGTCCGACCACGAAGAGAATTACTTATATATATAGATAGATAGCAACTGCTTCATTCAAGGCAGTTTTATCGCTGAAAGGATTGAAGTGGGGGGGGGGTGTGGGTGGGAGGTCAGTGCAGGGGGTGTGGGCGGGAGGGCAGGGCAGGGGGTGTAGGTGGGAGGGCAGGGGTGTGGGTGGGAGTGCAGGGGGTGTGGGTGGGAGGGCAGGGGGTGTGGGTGGGAGGGCAGGGCAGGGGTGGTAATTTAGCCCTGGGTGAAAGGTTCTCAAACTGACAAGTGTCTTTTATCTTGTCATTGTTCAAATTATTGTCCAGTCGGATAACGCTTCATTACATATATATTTGCTTATTTCTCGATCTCAGTTGGTCTGTATTCTGTCCATTGATTGTTTATGTTATCCATTGCTTTGATTGTTGGTAGTATCCTCTCTACACGAACACATTTTTCTATTCTGTGGTATGACTTTTATTTCGGATGCTTGTTGTTGGATGATGTACAAAAAATTGTTGATTCAGAGCAGCTTAATATCTCATCTTATACAACTGTTGGGTTTAATATCATGGTGGTTCAGAGCAGCTTAATATCTCATCTTATACATCTGTTAGGTTTATCATGGTGGTTCAGATCAGCTTAAAATCTCATCTTATACAACTGTTGGGTTTATCATGGTGGTTCAGAGCAGCTTAATATCTCCTCTTATACAGCTGTTGGGTTTATCATCATGGTGGTTCAAATAACTGGTCTGTTTCTCGCAGCTTCTTTTTCTTTTGCACTCCATCCATTTAGGACTGACGTCATGAGTTAATTTCGTGGCATTTGTCTTTCAATCACATTATCCATGCTGCAGTATTTTCTTGTTCCAAATTACATTTCCACGGGATGATATTTTCCCTTTCTTCAAACTAACTTTCCCCTGGTTGATATTTCCCTTGTTTCAAAATAACTTCCCCTGTTTGATATTTTCCATGGTTTCAAACTAAGTAATTTTCCCTTGGTTGATATTTTCACTTGTTTCAAACTTACTTTCCTATTTGCTATTTTCCTTTTTTTTTCAAAGTAACCTTCCCCTACTTGGTATTTTCCCTTGTATCAAATGAACGAACTTTCCCGTGATTGACTTTTTCCCTTGTTTCAAACTATCCATTGTTTGATATTTTCAACGTATTTTTTCTCGAAATTCCAGCTCTATGAATTCCATCATTGGGTCTTCTCTTTCATCCCAACAGTTATTTACTTCATTTGTAGTGAAGTTAATCGTTAGTCTTTAGATCCATACAGTGGCAATCAATGGGGTGGTCAAGTTGTTAAAAGACTTTGCCATTCACGGACTGGTCCACACATTGAGATTCAAGTAAACAGTTACAGTGTGAAAGTTATGGTTAATGTACTAACTCTTTCAAAACATCCGGTCCACCAGATATCTACAACATGAATTGATGATCAACAATTCATTAACAGGGCTATTGTGTCAAAGTATCTTTGTTTTTACATTTACACAACAGCTAGTTTGGACTTCTGCGTGACTTGAATGTTGTTTAGGACAATCACACATGATGATTAATAATTAATGATAATTAATGTTTATTATCCGAACAAATGAGATTACTTGAAACCATGTGTTGAATTGTGCATGTTGGATGGGGTGTACATGTTGGATGGGGTTTGCATGTTGGATAGGGTGTGCATGTTGGATGGGGTGTGCATGTTGGATGGGGTGTGCATGTTTGATGGGGTGTGCATATTGGATGGGGTGTGCATGTTGGATGGGGTGTGCATGTTGGATAGGGTGTGCATGTTGGATGGGGTGTGGATGTTGGATCATATGTCATATAATTGATGGGGATCCCTGGCTCATATGTCCTATAATTAATGGGGATCCCTGGCTCATATGTCATATAATTGATGGGGATCCCTGGCTCATATGGCCTATAATTGATGGGGATCCCTGGCTCATATGTCATATAATTGATGGGGATCCCTGGCTCACATGTCCTATATTTGATGGGGATCCCTGGCTCATATGGCCTATAATTGATGGGGATCCCTGGCTCATATGTCCTATAATTGATGGGGATCCCTGGCTCATACGGCCTATAATTGATGGGGATCCCTGTCTCATATGTCCTATAATTGATGGGGATCCCTAGCTCATATGTCCTATAATTGATGGGGATCCCTGGCTCATATGTCCTATAATTGATGGGGAACCCTGGCTCATACGGCCTATAATTGATGGGGATCCCTGTCTCATATGTCCTATAATTGATGGGGATCCCTGGCTCATATGTCCTATAATTGATGGGGATCCCTGGCTCATATGTCCTATAATTTATGGGGATCCCTGGCTCATATGTCCTATAATTGATGGGGATCCCTGGCTCATATGTCCTATAATTGATGGGGATCCCTGGCTCATATGTCCTATAATTGATGGGGATCCCTGGCCCTGCTGTCCTATAATTGATTGGGGATCCCTGGCTCATATGTCCTATAATTGATGGGGATCCCTGGCTCATATGTCCTATAATTGATAGGGATCCCTGGCTCATATGTCCTATAATTGATGGGGATCCCTGGCCCTGCTGTCCTATAATTGATTGGGGATCCCTGGCTCATATGTCCTATAATTGATGGGGATCCATCATTCAGCGCCCTGAAGTTATTATTATTTTTTATTTTTTTTGAAGTACAGAACAAGAACTCTGGGTACATTTATTTTCATCTTTCGAATCTGTCCACGAATAACAATCTTCGCCACAAAAATGATCTGTAGGGTGTTTAAAGTATTTAGTTGACTATTAGAGTGTGCGAGGTTCTGTATTAACGACGATAGTATAGATGCATAAAATCAGACTTTCACGATTCTCTTAGACGGGAAAGAAAATAAATTGACGTAAAATGTTTAATCATTTCGAGTCCAGAAATTACTTCCATCTGCGGACAACTTAGCGTCATCAGTTGTTTGAATTTGGCGCCTCTTGTGTAATCTTTTTTTAAGATGTAGGTTTGTTTTTATAGGGATTACTTTTATGCTAACAAACTAATATAAATTTAAACTAATAAAAATCTACAGCACTGATCCCCCCTTCTTCATTTTGATCAACTTATTTCTGGTTGCTACTCTTTTATGAAAACAATTTTAATTAATTTTTTTATTGAGTGGGGAAGGCAAACGGAAAATGAAATACATGGGAAAACAAATTCGACGCATCAATTTTAATGTTGCGTTGAAGACAATTATAACATTTTAGAACAAAAGTTTCTGCAATCTATTCTTCAACTAAATAAAATTGTGTTAAAAATGCGATGAAAGTATAAAAAGGTCCACGGGGCCGTCCATAAATGACGTCACGCACCTAGGGGGGAGGGAGGGGGGTCCACACATTTGTGACGAGGGGGAGGGAGGTGTTTGGGAAATGTGACGTCGCATCAAAAATTTTCAACTTTAAATAAAAGTTCCACAGAAATATTTCATTTCTTACAATTGATTAAATGATGTTTTACATGGCTTCACACATGTTACGATATCAGAGTGCAACCTTACACTCAATACATGCTTAAATGACAAGAAAGTGATTAGAAACATGCTCTTTTTTCAAATAGAAAATACATCTTTTAGGGGGGAGGGGGTTTAAAGCTTTGTGACGTCATATTGTTTTAGTGACGAGGGGGGAGGGAGTGAAAAATTGGCCAAAATCGCGTGACGTCATTTATGGACGGTCCCAATGCACACATCTTGTCTAACACTAGCTTTTGGTGAATCACAAATTTATGCGACTCTAGATGTTAAAAAATACATATTTGTATAAAAGTAAGTAATGCAATGTAGCTAGTTAAAGTATGCAGTTAATTAATTACTTAACGTTTAGAAGAAAGCCAAAAGTAACGTATCACAATATTTTTAATAGCCTCATTTTTTAACGGGAATATATTCTAGTTAAACAAAGTTGTGTTTGTCACAACTCGTTTTCAAAGAGGCCATATAAAAGTAAGAAGTATGTGCAGCCATGTAACAGGAAGAATTATGTGCGGCCATATAACAGGAAGAAGTATGTGCGGCCATATAACAGGAAGAAGTATGTGCGGCCATATAACAGGAAGAAGTATGTGCGGCCATATAACAGGAAGAAGTATGTGCGGCCATATAACAGGAAGAAGTATGTGCGGCCATATAACACGAAGAAGTATGTGCAGCCATATAACAGGAAGAAGTATGTGCGGCCATATAACAGGAAGAAGTATGTGCGGCCATATAACAGGAAGAAGTATGTGCGACCATATAACAGGAAGAAGTATGTGAGGCCATATAACAGGAAGAAGTATGTGAGGCCATATAACAGGAAGAAGTATGTGCGGCCATATAACAGGAAGAAGTATGTGAGGCCATATAACAGGAAGAAGTATGTGAGGCCATATAACAGGAAGAAGTATGTGCGGCCATATAACAGGAAGAAGTATGTGCGGGCATATAACAGGAAAAGTATGTGAGGCCATATAACAGGAAGAAGTATGTGAAGCCTTATAACAGGAAGAAGTATGTGCGGCCATATAACAGGAAGAAGTATGTGAGGCCATATAACAGGAAGAAGTATGTGAGGCCATATAACAGGAAGAAGTATGTGAGGCCATATAACAGGAAGAAGTATGTGCGGCCATATAACAGGAAGAAGTATGTGCGGCCATATAACAGGAAGAAGTATGTGCGGCCATATAACAGGAAGAAGTATGTGAGGCCATATAACAGGAAGAAGTATGTGCGGCCATATAACAGGAAGAAGTATGTGAGGCCATATAACAGGAAGAAGTATGTGAGGCCATATAACAGGAAGAAGTATGTGAGGCCATATAACAGGAAGAAGTATGTGCGGCCATATAACAGGAAGAAGTATGTGCGGCCATATAACAGGAAGAAGTATGTGCGGCCATATAACAGGAAGAAGTATGTGCGGCCATATAACAGGAAGAAGTATGTGCGGCCATATAACAGGAAGAAGAATGTGAGGCCATATAACAGGAAGAAGTATGTGCGGCCATATAACAGGAAGAAGTATGTGCGGCGATATATAACAGGAAGAAGTATGTGCGGCCATATAACAGGAAGAAGTATGTGAGGCCATATAACAGGAAGAAGTATGTGAGGCCATATAACAGGAAGAAGTATGTGCGGCCATATAACAGGAAGAAGTATGTGCGGCCATATAACAGGAAGAAGTATGTGAGGCCATATAACAGGAAGAAGTATGTGAGGCCATATAACAGGAAGAAGTATGTGAGGCCATATAACAGGAAGAAGTATGTGCGGCCATATAACAGGAAGAATTATGTGCGGCCATATAACAGGAAGAAGTATGTGCGGCCATATAACAGGAAGAAGTATGTGCGGCCATATAACAGGAAGAAGTATGTGAGGCCTTATAACAAGAAGAAGTATGTGCGACCATATAACAGGAAGAAGTATGTGCGGCAATATAACAGGAAGAAGTATGTGCGACCATATAACAGGAAGAAGTATGTGAGGCCATATAACAGGAAGAATTATGTGCGGCCATATAACAGGAAGAAGTATGTGCGGCCATATAACAGGAAGAAGTATGTGCGGCAATATAACAGGAAGAAGTATGTGCGGCCATATAACAGGAAGAAGTGTGTGAGGCCATATAACAGGAAGAAGTATGTGCGGTCATAGAACAGGAAGAAGTATGTGCGCCATATAACAGGAAGAAGTATGTGCGGCCATATAACAGGAAGAAGTATGTGAGGCCATATAACAGGAAGAAGTATGTGCGGCCATATAACAGGAAGAAGTATGTGCGGCCATATAACAGGAAGAAGTATGTGCGGCCATATAACAGGAAGAAGTATGTGAGGCCATATAACAGGAAGAAGTATGTGAGGCCATATAACAGAAAGAAGTATGTGCGGCCATATAACAGGAAGAAGTATGTGCGGCCATATAATAACGAAGAAGTATGTGCGGCCATATAACAGGAAGAAGTATGTGAGGCCATATAACAGGAAGAAGTATGTGCGGCCATATAACAGGAAGAAGTATGTGCGGCCATATAACACGAAGAAGTATGTGCGGCCATATAACAGGAAGAAGTATGTGCGGCCATATAACAGGAAGAAGTATGTGCGACCATATAACAGGAAGAAGTATGTGAGGCCATATACCAGGAAGAAGTATGTGCGGCCATATAACAGGATGAAGTATGTGCGGCCATATAACAGGAAGAAGTATGTGAGGCCATATAACAGGAAGAAGTATGTGAGGCCATATAACAGGAAGAAGTATGTGCGGCCATATAACAGGGAGAAGTATGTGCAGCCATATAACAGGAAGAAGTATGTGAGGACATATAACAGGAAGAAGTATGTGAGGTCATATAACAGGAAGAAGTATGTGAGGCCATATAACAGGAAGAAGTATGTGCGGTCATATAACAGGAAGAAGTATGTGCGGCCATATAACAGGAAGAAGTATGTGCGGCCATATAACAGGAAGAAGTATGTGAGGCCATATAACAGGAAGAAGTATGTGAGGCCATATAACAGGAAGAAGTATGTGCGGCCATATAACAGGAAGAAGTATGTGAGGCCATATAACAGGAAGAAGTATGTGAGGCCATATAACAGGAAGAAGCATGTGAGGCCATATAACAGGAAGAAGTATGTGCGGCCATATGACAGGAAGAAGTATGTGAGGCCATATAACAGGAAGAAGTATGTGCGGCCATATAACATGAAGAAGTATGTGCGGCCATATAACAGGAAGAAGTATGTGAGGCCATATAACAGGAAGAAGTATGTGAGGCCATATAACAGGAAGAAGTATGTGCGGCCATATAACAGGAAGAAGTATGTGAGGCCATATAACAGGAAGAAGTATGTGAGGCCATATAACAGGAAGAAGTATGTGCGGCCATATAACAGGAAGAAGTATGTGCGGCCATATAACAGGAAGAAGTATGTGCGGCCATATAACAGGAAGAAGTATGTGAGGCCATATAACAGGAAGAAGTATGTGCGGCCATATAACAGGAAGAAGTATGTGCGGCCATATAACAGGAAGAAGTATGTGCGGCCATATAACAGGAAGAAGTATGTGAGGCCATATAACATGAAGAAGTATGTGAGGCCATATAACAGGAAGAAGTATGTGCGGCCATATAACAGGAAGAAGTATGTGCAGCCATATAACAGGAAGAAGTATGTGAGGCCATATAACAGGAAGAAGAATGTGAGGCCATATAACAGGAAGAAGTATGTGAGGCCATATAACAGGAAGAAGTATGTGCGGCCATATAACAGGAAGAAGTATGTGAGGCCATATAACATGAAGAAGTATGTGAGGCCATATAACAGGAAGAAGTATGTGCGGCCATATAACAGGAAGAAGTTTGTGCAGCCATATAACAGGAAGAAGTATATGAGGCCATATAACAGGAAGAAGAATGTGAGGCCATATAACAGGAAGAAGTATGTGAGGCCATATAACAGGAAGAAGTATGTGCGGTCATATAACAGGAAGAAGTGTGTGCGGCCATATAACAGGAAGAAGTATGTGCGGCCATATAACAGGAAGAAGTTTGTGCAGCCATATAACAGGAAGAAGTATATGAGGCCATATAACAGGAAGAAGAATGTGAGGCCATATAACAGGAAGAAGTATGTGAGGCCATATAACAGGAAGAAGTATGTGCGGTCATATAACAGGAAGAAGTATGTGCGGCCATATAACAGGAAGAAGTATGTGCGGCCATATAACATGAAGAAGTATGTGAGGCCATATAACAGTAAGCGGTTTGGGAGCTGGTGGATGATCACGTGACTTGAACCTTGGGGTTTGTGGGTTGGTGGATGATCACGTGACTTGAACCTTGGGTTTCGTATGCTGGTGGATGACCACGTGACTTGAACCTTGGGGTTTGTGGGCTGGTGGATGACCACATGACTTGAACCTTGGGGTTTGTGGGCTGGTGGATGACCACGTTACTTGAACCTTGGGGTTTGTTGGCTGGTGGATGATCACGTGACTTGAACATTGGGGTCTGTGGGCTGGTGAATGACCACCTTACTTTTTGGGGGCTGGTGGATGATCACGTGACTTGAACCTTGGGGTTTGTGGGTTGGTGGATGATCACGTGACTTGAACCTTGGGGTTTGTGGGCTAGTGGATGATCACGTGACCTGAACTTGGGGTTCCTGGGCTGGTGGATGATCAGGACAACTCTGTAACAAAGTGATCATGTGTAGAGGGTAACTAAAGTAAGGTGACTACTTCAGATAAATTAGATAGTGCAGGCTTGTTGAGCTCATCTTGTTCATACTGCAGCAACAGATCTGTTTTCCTCATGTGACATTGAATCATTGTGTAAGTAGGGGACACAACTGTGTTGAGCTCATCTTGTCCATACTGCAGCAACAGATCTGTTTTCCTCATGTGACATTGAATCATTATGTAAGTAGGGGACACAACTGTGTTGAGCTCATCTTGTCCATACTGCAGCAACAGATCTGTTTTCCTCATGTGACATTGAATCATTGTGTAAGTAGGGGACACAACTGTGTAAGTAGGGGACACAACTGTGTTGAGATCACTGAATACAAACATTTATAAATGGCTCATGTTTATTAGTCCTAACTGGCAATGTGGTCTTGAGTATGAGTCGGATGACTTGACAAAATATGTTTTCTGGAAGAAAAGAGGAAATTATGCTTTTCGTTTTCTTACGTCGTTTGTCACTTCTCTACGGAGAGATAAATATTAAATGGTGTTGCTATAAATAAAAGGGAAATAATATATTATGGTTTTAAATTGTGCCATTAAAAAAAGTGAATAGAGTTGAAGTTTTCAAAGGCTGGCTACAATGTTTTACATTACTCTCAAATAGTCTCAATTTTACCAACACAGATTGAATTAGTAAAGATATTTTGGGTTAAAGAATCTTGTCGTTTGTTGGACATTTGTCAACTTTTTCTTCATGTTGATGTTGAATTATCATAACGATCATTATGTTGGTCAGTAATTGTGTTAATGGACTATAATTATGTGGCTCTTTTTTTACATCAATATCATGACTTGTCCTGTAAGAATGAAAAAAAACTGGTTAAAAATTTTGCTACAATATTAAAATGTTTTAAAAAAATACACTAGAAGGTTTTTGTTTTTTAAACTAATTTTGTTGATATCACCTGAAATACAGGAAATAGGGAATACAAACAATATCATTTCAGAACTATTGTCCTGGCCTACAAACAATATCATTTCAGAACTATTGTCCTTGCCTACACACAATATCATTTCAGAACTATTGTCCTTGCCTACAGACAATATCATTTCAGAACTATTGTCCTTGCCTACACAATCAAGCCCTGGGAGCCACATCTAAGAAATATAACTGGATTTTGTTGATAAGTTTTAAAGAATTAAAAGGGCTAAACGGCTAAACTATGGTGGTGTTTTTTTAATAGCTGAAGCCACCAAACTTTGGCATACGCCTTTTCTCACAGCTCCTT
>CALYLW010000141.1:18870-35025 GCA_944989445.1 Ampullaceana balthica | reverse complement strand
TGTCTGTGTGTGTGTTTTGAGAGGCTCTGTCTTGCTTAGAATCCCTGTAAATCACGCGTGTGGTGAGGGGGGGGGGTCCCTACTGCACGTCCCTGTGATGAAACTGACAGTCGTGTTGGCCCACGTGACCCCTGCCAGGGGAGGTAAGCTGCTTGTAAGGAACTCATCATGTCACATCTCGTTAGGCGGTGCGTGCAGTGAGCCGTGGAAACTCAAAGCCCTGGTCAGTAGCACGCTAACTTTGACCTGACCACATCATTGTCCCTGTCAATAGCACGCTTGTTGTGACGCAATGTTCTTCATTGTCCATGTCAATAGCACGCTTGTTGTGACGCAATGTTCTTCAATGTCCCTGTCAATAGCACGCTTGTTGTTACGCAATGTTCTTCATTGTCCATGTCAATAGCACGCTTGTTGTGACGCAATGTTCTTCAATGTCCCTGTCAATAGCACGCTTGTTGTGACGCAATGTTCTTCAATGTCCCTGTCAATAGCACGCTTGTTGTGACGCGATGTTCTTCATTGTCCATGTCAATAGCACGCTTGTTGTGACGCAATGTTCTTCAATGTCCCTGTCAATGGCGCGTAAAGATCAGAGCGCTCTGGTGGGCCCACACTTTAGTAGTGTATCCGCCCCTGGCATCATTTGTTAGAAGGTGTAAATATTACCAAAAGAGACGACCCTAACCTGTCCATTGTTCGGGTGCTTCACCGGCTACTTCATTAACGTTGATGACGTCAAATTTATAATTTATACATTGTCACCAAACCTAGTCATCATGTTACTAGTAATACTATACGAAGCCATGCTGGTTTTCATTTTCATTGCTTAAAATGTCCACTACAGTAGTATTATGTCGATGCCGTTGTTTCCATTTACTTGTGTATTTCACTTATAACGGTTTTCTTTTTACCATTAAATAAATACGTCGAACTATTTTAAGGATGCACATTTAGTACACAGCGTGTAGTTCAAGCAGTAAGAAAAAGCCGAGAGAGAAGGAAGTATGCATTGAATTCAACTTTGAGAAGCCTTTTTGGATCGAGATTAATCACAGATACAACAATAAATAATAACATCGACTTGGTTATTGTCCCAACCCATGCCTCCTTCACATGGCCCACCTACTGATACATTCACACCTGCTCGAGCAATCAGCCATTGTGACAAGCACGTATTGTTATGGTCGACTCACAGGTGAAGAATGTGACAAGACGAGCTTAACATGAATAGCGAAATATTTCAAGCCACGCCCTCTTTCATACCACAGGGATTAGCACGGCCTGAATTTGTTTCATCTTAAGATGGGGGAGATAGGACTTTTATATGTACACCGTGTGATTTCAAGGGTCTGCATTGTGGTGGATGTCCTCACCTGGTTACACTGCATCATCATACAGGGGATAACTGGCGGGTGGGGGGGGGTGTAACAACAAAAAACGCTTTTATACGTTTTAAACTGTGCCTTTTGTTTTCAATGATCCATATCCGGAGGCCAGGGCACATGCATTTATTGTTAAGTTAACCCAGCCATCCCAAGACACTTAAATAATATAAATACATCCCATACTGAGGACACGCTACTGATCAGATTAAGAGTCGATTGTGTTTGTACACATTTAGTTATTTGTATACATTTAGTTATTTGTACACATTTAGTTATACGAATGTTGGGTACATTTTAGCTTTTTAAAAAAGTATCTGTAGACGGCCTAACCTTTGAAATGCACGCGTTTTGTAGAGAAAGATATTTTAAATCGATGTATTTGTGATTTTTTAAAAACTATGTTTCAAAGAAGCGATTTGATGGTCAGCATTGTCTTGGGATCAACAGAATTACAATTTTTAGAAGAGCCATGACATAAAAGATGTTTGTAGTACCAAAATGTGATGGAATGATACCGGGAAGATGTATACCGGGGAAGATGTATACCGGAAAGATGTACACCGGGAAGATCTATACCGGGAAGATGTATACCGGGAAGATGTATACCGGGAAGATGTATACCGGGAAGATGTATACCGGGAAGATGAACACCGGGAAGATGTACACCGGGAAGATGTATACCGGAAAGATGTATACCGGGAAGATGTATACCGAGAAGACGTATACCGGGAAGATGTATACCGGAAAGATTCTACCGGGAAGATGTATACCGGAAAGATGTACACCGGGAAGATGTACACCGGGAAGATGTACACCGGGTAGATTCTACCGGGAAGATGTATACCGGGAAGATTCTACCGGGAAGATGTATGCCGGGAAGATGTATACCGGGAAGATGTATACCGGGAAGATGTACACCGGGAAGATGTATACCGGGAAGACGTATACCGGGAAGATGTACAACGGGAAGATGTATACCGGGAAGATGTACACCGGGAAGATGTATACCGGGAAGATGTACACCGGGAAGATGTATACCGGGAAGATGTATACCGGGAAGATGTACAACGGGAATTTGTATACCGGGAAGATGTACAACGGGAATTTGTAAACCGGGAAGATGTATACCTGGAGTAACTAAATAACTTGATACACATCAAATATTAGAAATTTAGAAAGTAAATTAACACAAACATTGATATTCATGAGGGTATAAAGTGTTGTTTGTTTTTGTAGTAACGTGATATTTTTGGAATCAAAATTAAAGTCTCACGCATCTTTTATAATATTTTCTAAATACTAAATGAAATGGCAACGTTTCGTCCAAATTAACTACAAAAACTTTGCTATTACACAAATATGGGACACGTTCAAGCTACACAATCAGAAAGTTAACATACAAATTTAGATCGTTATTCATTCGTTGACACGTCCGCAGTTTTGGGATCAAGACTATGGCCAAAAAACAAACAAACAGCTCAATCGTTTTATTTTTCGACTAACCCTAAGGTGGCCAAACCGCGGCTCGCGAGCGGCATGGGGCACTCATGTGTTCCCATAGCGGCTCGCGAACAATTTAAGAAATTAAAACTATTCTTTTGAAAAATATGATTTATAAATTAAATGATTTTTTTTAAATAATTATTTTTAAAGGTCTAGACCAAAATAAATTGTTCAAAATAATTCGGAACTTTATCTGAATTATGTCACAATAATAACAAGCAAACTTGCTGAGTTCAAGTCCGGAATGTGACAGCAAAGCAGAGGCGTCTACCATTGATTTCCCACCTACCATAGTTTTCGCATCAACAGCTGAGTTATGTTTTAATTAAAAATATCTGAACTTCAGTTTTGAGATTATCATTGGTCACCGATCTTCTCACCACTGTTTGATAGAAAGGTGGGGGTGGGGGTGGGGGTGGGGGTGGATGTAGACTATATGTCAGGTTATACGAAACTAACTCCTTTCAAAGTTTGACTCGGTACACAACTTATGAATGGGAGTTTACAACCAAACGAAACCAAGAAAAACTATCTGTAAAAAACAGATGAATGGGAGTTTACAACCAAACGAAACCAAGAAAAACTATCTGTAAAAAACATAAACAGCACCGCAGAACACAAACAGCACTCAAGGTGAACGGAACCTCGTCACACTTGGGTGGTACCTCATCTAGGAGAGGGAAAGTTGTGAACCCAAAATTGAAGGGTAGGGCCCACCCCCCACACACACATAGAGGGGAACTCTATGATGGAGTCTTGTAGGTGGTGTAACTTGGACTCTTTAAGAAAATTCTTTTTGGAAACTTCACCGTCTTGCAGCCAGCTAAGATTGACATTTTTTAAAAATCAATAATTGAAATCATGTAGAGAGCAGAGTGTGGAGTGTAGAGAGTAGAGTGTAGAGTGTAGAGAGTAGAGTGTAGAGAGTAGAGGGTAGAGAGTAGAGGGTAGAGAGTAGAGTGTAGAGAGTAGAGTGTAGAGAGTAGAGTGTAGAGGGTAGAGAGTAGAGAGTAGAGTGTAGAGAGTAGAGTGTAGAGAGTAGAGAGTAGAGAGTAGAGTGTAGAGAGTAGAGAGTAGAGAGTAGAGAGTAGAGTGTAGAGTGTAGAGAGTAGAGTGTAGAGAGTAGAGGGTAGAGAGTAGAGAGTAGAGTGTAGAGAGTAGAGAGTAGAGAGTAGAGTGTAGAGAGTAGAGTGTAGAGAGTAGAGAGTAGAGAGTAGAGAGTAGAGTGTAGAGTGTAGAGAGTAGAGTGTAGAGAGTAGAGTGTAGAGAGTAGAGGGTAGAGAGTAGAGTGTAGAGAGTAGAGAGTAGAGAGTAGAGGGTAGAGTGTAGAGAGTAGAGTGTAGAGAGTAGAGAGTAGAGTGTAGAGAGTAGAGTGTAGAGAGTAGAGGGTAGAGAGTAGAGAGTAGAGTGTAGAGAGTAGAGAGTAGAGGGTAGAGTGTAGAGAGTAGAGTGTAGAGAGTAGAGTGTAGAGAGTAGAGTGTAGAGAGTAGAGTGTAGAGAGTAGAGGGTAGAGTGTAGAGAGTAGAGTGTAGAGAGTAGAGAGTAGAGAGTAGAGGGTAGAGTGTAGAGAGTAGAGAGTAGAGTGTAGAGAGTAGAGTGTAGAGAGTAGAGAGTAGAGTGTAGAGAGTAGAGAGTAGAGTGTAGAGAGTAGAGTGTAGAGAGTAGAGTGTAGAGAGTAGAGGGTAGAGAGTAGAGAGTAGAGTGTAGAGAGTAGAGTGTAGAGAGTAGAGTGTAGAGAGTAGAGAGTAGAGAGTAGAGAGTAGAGTGTAGAGTGTAGAGTGTAGAGAGTAGAGTGTAGAGAGTAGAGGGTAGAGAGTAGAGAGTAGAGTGTAGAGAGTAGAGAGTAGAGGGTAGAGTGTAGAGAGTAGAGTGTAGAGAGTAGAGGGTAGAGAGTAGAGAGTAGAGTGTAGAGCTATGAATCAGAATCAGGTTAACATCATGCGAGTCATGGCATGTGCCAATACAAACTCATTGATAAAGTTGCCAGTGACGTCTGGCAAGTGCCAGCAGGTCGCCAGTCTACGCCAGATGTGATGCCGCTAAGGAATGTTTGTATCTACGCAATCCTTTGGTGTACTCTTGACACCCAAGTGTTAATACAGAAAGATGGTAACATTGGCAGGTCACATGATTGAGAAATTTAGTCATCTGACACCTAGTAGTAAACATGACACACATTTATAAATTTCTTGAAATACAGGACAATTTATTGAATCAGATTTATCACGATTCCCGAAGGTCGTCCTTTTTTTCTCTTTTAAATTTGAAATGATCTTTTGATAAAACCGTAAATATTCTAACGATATTTTAATTGCAAGTGTTAGAGAGGAGATTATTTGGAAAAAATAACTGATTACACAATGAAACATAAAAGGTTTTGGTAAAAGAGTTATTTTACAATCATCCTTACACTGAAACGATAACTTACTGCCTTAAGTATTTACTTATTTGATTACGTTTTATTTCTTGCTTCTCTCCTCAATGAACGTTAGTGTTTAAAATAGAGTGAATTTTGCTTTCTGATCATTAGCAAAGAAACTATTAAAATGTATTGTGGAGGTGGGGCCCGTTCGTAAAGCCACCCCCACCGCATCCCTCACACAAATGGTGGAGGCGGGGCCTGTTCGTAAAGCCATCCCCACCGCATCCCTCACACAAATATTTAGCAACCTACCAGGCCAATAAATAAATAAAATAAAAACAACCCGTAAAAACAAAGTTTTCGACTATAAATCGCTAAAATATATGAAACAAAACTAAAAGTATTGATTGAGTTCAGTATAATACGCACCGCGTGACAGACCCCTGTGATAGCGAGGGCTGGAGTGAACCTCCAGTGACCCGTGGAGGTTAACTATAGCAGACGCTACACATGCTACATAGAGATAAACTAAAATTTCATTAATTTAATTACGGTGCATTCGATCGATCTGAAATTTTGACACAATGCATTGTTAGGTGGCACAAGTTTTGGGGGCGAAATTTCAGCTCGATAGGATCACGGGAAATGGGTCATTTTTAAATCCCTTATATTAACTTGCTATGTAAGTTTAATCGGACATCCGAACCGACTATTTGTTTATAATTCTTTCACGTGCCAGTTCAGTTCACGCGTTGACGCCGACCGTCGATGTTCACACCCCTACCGTCCCTGCACCCGGTTTTAAAACCAGGGGAGATAATTCTGTTTCAGTCTGTAAATGTCGCGTTTAAACATAATCAATACTTTTAGTTATGTCTCATATAAACCTTTGTTTTTACATCTATTTATTTACTTTTGTTTTTCCGCGGATTTGACTACGACAAGACGGTGACTTTAAAATAAGGGATTTTAAAAATCAGCTGTGATCGCCTGAACCCAGGCACAGGCGGCAGATGAACTTCGGGGGGGGGCATCTGGGACGGCACCCTTATTTAATATTTATTTCAAGGAAGACTTTGACGCCCCTATGGTATTGGCACCCTGTGCCATGATCGCCTCTTGATTCCTTTCAACCACAAGCTTTGCTGATGACGTCATTAGGACCCCAAATAACTGATTAATCTCTGTACCAGACTGCGTAACCCTTCACTCACGCGTGTTGTAAGAGGATTGACATTTAGACAGGGGCCTCTAAGCAGACACGTGATGTGCATGTGACCAATGGCGTAGGTTTAGGTGGGGGTGCCGAGGAGGCACTCCTACTAGTCCTACCCACGTGGAATTTTCGACTTATATAAAATCACAGGGAGTTCACCTGGCTTTTTTTTCCCCTTTTTTTTTGTTTTTTTGTTTTTGTTTTGTTTGTTTGTTTGTTTGTTTGTTTTTTCCCGTGGAGGAGGTAAAAAATTCCCATTGACACTACGCCCTGGCCCCTGGCTATTTTACTGTGACGATTTCATGACTAGTTAGGAAGGGGCGGGACGGGATACTGCTGAATGACGTCACAAACTGTGATGACAGTCACAGTTCTAGAGTTGTTAATTGATGTTCAGCCAACACATCTCCCTTAAACTAGCAACAGCGTCCGTGAAACGGCCAGGCATCGAAATGAACCGATAATGAAATGGCGGCGGCGAATCGTCATGGTTCGTTGAATGTTAGGGTTTGGGAGGGCGGGGTTTGATGGTGGGCGGGGCGCAACGCAAGGGTGGGCGTCATTTGAGAGTGTGACTCTCACTAACTGTTTAAAAACGAGAATTCGGTTGAAGTAAAAAATCTATGTTGGACAATTACAACAAGAGTATTAATACCTGCAGTATAAGAGATGTTACCATGTGGGGCAATGTCAATGTTCACGGAGCGGTAGCAATATAAAAATTATAAAGCAGGGGGGAAAAAAAAAAAAAAAAAAAAAAAAAAAGGAAGAAAAAACAAACACCCCCCCTCCCGCCTCGCCCACCCCCCCCACAACCCGCCCGCCCTCGGGAACCCTCCTCTTCTCCCTCCGCCCCTCCCCCCGCCCCGCCCCCCCCGCACCCCCCACACCCCACCCCTCCCCCCATCGCCCCCCCCCCCCCCTTCGCCCCCCCCCTCCTCCCCCCATCCCTCCCCCCCGCGTCCACTAGACACTCCCCGCCGCGGGGCAGCTCCGCCGCCGCAACCGCTCTACCTCCCTCCTCTACGCCGCCCGCGAGCGCGCTCGGCTCGGCCGCCGACCTCCCTCCACCCCGTCCCCCAGCCCTCTCCCCCCCTCTCGACCCCGCCGCTGCACTGGTCCCGCGCCCCCCTGCACGACCCCCCCGCGTGCCCCTCCCCGGCGCTCACCCGCTCCCGCGGGCCGCGCGGTGCCCCGTCGCCCCCCCCAGCCCTACACGTTCATGCCTTCCCGTAGCCGGGGGTCCCCCTGCCACCCGCCCTCCCGCCCCCGCCGCCACCGCCCCCGCGGATCCGCCCAGGCCCCCCCCTCACCGACCTCCACCCCCCAACCGGCCGCCCGCCCACCTGGCTCACTCCCCTGGTCCTCGCCCGTCCCGCCACCCGCCTGCCCGCCCTGGCCCTGCCAGGTCATCCCCCCACCCCTCGACCGGTCCCCGCTTCCCGGAGCCCCCCCCTCCCCCCGCGCGCCCCCCCCGGCGGCCCCCCGCGCACCCCCCCCGTCCCCTGCCGCCCCCTTCCGGCGCCCCGCATGCGCAGTCTGCCCGCCGGTCCGGCTCCGGCACCACCCCGGCGCGCCGCGGGCGCCCGTCTCGCCCCGCTCTGCGCCTCGGCCCTAGCCACCGACAGCGCAGCGACTGTGGCCGCGCGCCGCGGCCCCCGCGTCACCCGTGCCGACCCGCCCCCGTCCGCCGACCCCCCCCCCGGCCTCCCTCGTCCCCGCTCACGTGTGGGGGCCCCCCCCCTTGGCAACATGAGCCCGCACCCCGCCCTCTCAGGCACCCCTGCCGCCCTCCCGCTCTCCGAAGGGGACCCCCTGGCGGGCGGCCCCGCCCCGGCTCAACGCGGTGCCGGCCGGGACCCTCCGTCCGCGGCGCCCGCGGCCGCTCCTTCCGCCCCCCGGGGCCCCGCCCGCGCGTCCGGGCCGTGCTCTCCCCCACCCCGCCGCACAACACCTGCGCCTCCCCCGCGCTATGAAGGGGGAGAATGGTTGACCCCCCCCCCCCCCCCGCCCCCCCCCCCCCCCTCCCCCCCCCCCCCCTTAAGTAGTATTCTGCCCACGCCGCCCCGCACTGCCGCACTCCCCGTCGTACGCCGCGCCCCCCCGTGACCCCGCGCGGCTCCACTCCCTCCCGGCCCGCTCCTTCGTGCGCCAGGCCGGCCGCGGAGCCCCCCCGCCCCCGCCCCTTCCTCCTGCGCGCCGCTCCGGCGCCCGCCGCGGCCTGGCGGCCCCCCCGCCGTCCCCCCTGGGCAGCCGGCGCGTCGACGCCCGCCCCCGCCCCGGACGCCCCCGCCGACTGGTCGGGCCCGCGCGCCCGCGGCCGCCCGTGCACCCGGTCCGGCCCCCGCCCCCCCCCGCTTCCCGGTTCGCGGCCGACCGCGCCTCGGCGGCCCCCCACCCGCCCAGCCGGACCCCCGCCGGGTTTTCCCGGCTCGTCCGCCGGCGCCCTCCCCTCCCCCCCCCCTCCCGGGCCCCGCGCCGCGCTCCTAGCGGGACGGCGGCGCGGCGGGCACCTCGCCCGCCTCGCCCACCGACCTCCGGCGCCGACCTTCCCCCCCACGCCGCCCGCCGCGTCTCCGGTGCGCTCCCCGGCGGGCGGCGTGCCCCGGCCCCAGCCCGCGCTCCTCTGTCCCCTTCCCCCCCCGCCGCCCCCCTCGGGCCGGTCGCCCTCGCCGCTGGATGCACCGCGCCCGGGCGCCGCCCACCCCCCCCCGCGCGGCCTCTCCCGCCTCGGCGCCCCCGCCGCCCGGCGCTCCGTCGGCCGCTCCCCCCCGGGGGGGGGGGTACCCCGCTCCCGGCGCCTCACGGCCTGCCCTGGCCCTGGCCCCGGCGCGCGGCGCCGCCCGGCGGCGCGGCCGGCCCGGCCCTGCCATGACGCCACCCCTTCCCCCCCCGCGCCCCCCCGGCGCCCCTTTCCCGGCCGCCGCCGCGCGCGCGCGCCCGCCGTCGTACGAGGTCGGGCCCCCCCGCCCCCACCGGGGCCCGGCCCCCCCCCCCGGGCCCCCGCCGCCCCCGGCCGAGGCCCCTCCCGCGCGCCCGACGCGCGCCGCGAACCCCCCGCCCCCGCGGCCGAACCGCCCCCCCCGCCCCGACGGCGTGCCCCTGCCGCTGCCTCGCCACTCCGCGGGGGTTTGGGGTGGTGCGGGGCTCGGGGGGGGGAGCGTCCGCTCTCCCGCCCGCGCGGGCCCCGGGAGGGGGGCGCTTCGCCCCGACACCCCCCCGCCCGGCGCTCTGCACTGTGTCCGCTGTCCGCCCGGGCGGTCGCGTCTGACCGCGGCTCGGGCCCCACCGGTACGCGCCCGGCTGCCCTCCCGACGGCGCTCCTCGTGCGGCTGCTTCGCGCGCGACCCGGCCCCGGCCGCGGGGCGGCTCGGCGGCCGCCCCGTGGCGCCCGGGGCGCCCCGCGCGGGCGGTGCCGGGCGCCTCCGCGGCGACGCCGCCCGGGCGGCGGCGCCCCCGCCCCGCCGCGTAGGCCCGCTGCGCGGCCCGCGGCGCGGCCCCGGCGGCGCGCCGGGCACGGCGGGCGCGTGCGGCCCCGCGCCGCGCCCGGACCGCCCCGCGGCCCGCGCGTCCGCTCCTGCCGCGCCGTCCCGGCGCCGGCGCCCGGGCTCGGCCACCCGGCCGGCGCCCGGCCGGGTGGGCCGGCGCCGGCCCGCCCGCGCGCTCGGGCCGCGCGCCCCGCGCGCGGGGCCCCCGCGCCCCCGCCGCGGCCCGCCGCGTGGGCCGGCCGGTGAGGGCGCCGCGGCGGCCCCGCCCGCCGCGCCCGCGCGGCCGGAAGATTCCCTCGCCGGCACGGCTGCGTCGCGGCCCCGCCCCGCCCCCGGCGCCGCCCCGACCCGCGCGCGCCGCCGGCCCCGCGCGGGCCCCCCGCCGCCCCGCGCCCCCCCCCGCGCCACGCGGCCCGCCGCGCCGCGGCACCCGCCGCCGCGCCGTCCCCGCCCCCGCCCCGCCCCCGCCCCGCCCGCGCGCGGCCCGCGGGCGCGGCCGTCCGCCCCGCGCGCGCGCCGGGGCGGGCGCCCCCCCCGCGCGCCCCCGCGCCCCGCCGCGCCCCCGCCGCGCCCCCGCGGCCCCCCGCCCCCGGCCCGGGCCCGCCGCCGCCCCACGCCCGCCGGCCCGCCCCGGGCCCCCGCCGCGGGGCGGGGCTGCCCGCCCCCGGCGCGGGGCCCCGCGCCCGCCCGGCGCGGCCCCCGCCCGGCGCCCGCCCCCGCGCGCCGGCCCCCGCCCCCCCCGCGCCCCGCCGCGCGCCCGCCGCCCCCGGCCCGCCCCGCCCCCCCCCGGCGCCCCCCGGCCGCCCCGGCCCCCCCCCCGCGCCCCGCCGGCGGCCCCGCCCCCCGCCCCCGGCCCCGCCCCCCCCCCGCCCCCCCGCCCCCCGCCCCCGCCGGCCCCGCCGCCCCCGCCCCGCCCCCCCCGCCCCGCCCCCCCGCCCCCGCCCGGCCCCCCCGCGCCCCGCCGCCCCCGGCCCCCCCGCCCCCGCCGCCCGCCCCCCCCGCCCCCCGCGCCGCCCCCCCGCGCCCCCCGCCCCCCCCGCCCCCGCCCCCGCCCCCCCCCCGCCGCCCCCCGCCCGCGCCCCCCGCCCCCCCCGCCCGCGCCCCCGCCCCCCCCCGCCCCGCCCCCCCGCCCCCCCGCCCCCCGCCGCCCCCCCCGCCCCCCCGCCCCCGCCCCCCCCGCCGCCCCGCCCCCCGCCCCGCCCGCCCCCCCCGCCCCGCCGCGCCGCCCCGCCCCCCCCGCCCCGCCCCCCCCCCGCCGCCCCCCCCGCCCCGCCCCCCCCCGCCCCCCCCCCGCCCCCCCCCCGCCCCGCCCCCCCCCCGCGCCCCCCCCCCGCGCCCCGCGCCCCCCCCCCGCCCCCCGCCCCCCCCCGCCCCCCCCCCGCCCCCCCCCGCCCCGCGCGCCGCGCCCCGCCGCGCGCGCCCGCCCCGCCCCCGCCGCCCCGCCCCGCCCCGCCCCGCGCCGCCCCGCCCCGCCCCGCGCGCGCCCCGCGCCCCGCCGCGCGCCCCGCGCGCGCCCCGCCCCGCGCCCCCCCCCGCCCCGCCCCCCCGCCCCGCCCCGCGCGCGCGCGCGCCGCCCCGCCCCGCGCGCGCGCCCCGCCCCGCGCCCCGCCCCGCCCCGCCCCGCGCCCCGCCCCCCCCCGCCCCACGCCCCGCCCCGCCCCGCCCCGCGCCCCCCCCCGCCCCGCGCCCCGCGCCCCGCCCCGCGCCCCCCCGCCCCGCCCCGCGCGCGCCCCGCGCCCCGCCCCGCCCCCCCCCCCGCCCCGCCCCGCGCGCGCCCCGCCCCCGCCCCGCCCCGCCCCGCCCCGCCCCGCCCCGCCCCACCGCCCCGCGCCCCGCCCCGCGCCCCGCCCCACGCCCACCCCGCCCCGCCGCGCGCGCCCCGCCCCGCGCCCCCGCCCCGCCCCGCCCCGCGCCCCGCGCCCCGCCCCGCCCCGCGCCCCGCCCCGCGCCCCGCGCCGCCCCGCGCCCCGCCCCGCCCCGCCCCGCCCCGCCCCGCCCCCGCCCCGCCCCGCGCCCCGCCCCGCCCCGCCCCGCGCCCCGCCCCGCCCCCGCGCGCGCGCGCGCCGCCCCGCGCCCCGCCCCGCGCGCGCGCCCCGCCCCCGCGCGCCCCGCCCCGCCCCGCCCCGCGCCCCGCCCCCGCCCCGCCCCGCCCCGCGCCCCGCCCCGCCCCGCGCCCCACCCCCCCCGCCCCGCGCCCCGCCCCGCGCGCGCGCCCCGCCCCCCCCCCCGCCCCGCCCCGCGCGCGCCCCGCCCCGCCCCGCCCCGCGCCCCCCCACCCCGCCCCGCGCCCCGCCCCGCGCCCCGCGCCCCGCCCGCCCCGCGCGCGCCCCGCGCCCCGCCCCACCCCGCCCCGCGCCCCGCCCCCGCCCCGCGCCCCGCGCCCCGCCCCGCGCCCCACCCCGCCCCCCCCCCCCCACCCCGCCCCGCGCGCGCCCCGCCCCGCCCCCCCCCCGCCCCGCGCCCCGCCCCGCCGCCCCGCCCGCCCCCCCCCCGCCCCGCGCACGCCCCGCGCCCCGCGCGCGCCGCCCCGCGCCCCGCGCCCCACCCCGCGCGCGCCCCGCCCCGCGCACGCCCCGCCCCGCCCCACCCCGCGCGCGCCCCCGCGCCCCGCCCCGCCCCGCCCCGCGCCCCGCGCCCCGCGCCCCGCGCGCGCCCCGCCCCGCGCCCCGCCCCGCGCACCCCACCCCGCCCCGCCCCGCCCCCCCGCCCCGCGCGCACCCCCCCCCACCCCGCCCCGCGCGCGCCCCGCCCCGCGCCGCGCCCCGCCCCCCCCCCCCGCCCCGCCCCGCCCCCCCCGCCGCCCCGCCCCGCCCCGCGCGCGCGCCGCGCCCCACCCCGCCCCGCCCCCCCCCCGCCCCGCGCGCGCCCCGCGCCCCCCCCCGCGCCCCGCCCCGCGCCCCGCGCGCGCCCCGCCCCGCGCCCCGCCCCGCGCCCCACCCCCCCCCCGCCCCGCGCACCCCGCCCCGCCCCGCCCCCCCCCCGCCCCCCCCCCGCCCCGCCCCCCGCCCCGCCCCGCGCCCCGCGCGCGCCCCGCCCCGCCCCGCCCCGCCCCCCCGCCCCGCCCCGCGCCCCCCCCGCGCGCGCCCCGCGCCCCCCCCCCGCCCCGCGCCCCGCACCCCGCCCCGCCGCCCCCCCCGCGCCCCGCCCCCCCCGCCCCGCGCCCCCCCCCCCCCGCGCGCCCCCCCCGCCGCGCGCGCGCGCCCCCCCCGCCCCGCGCCCCGCGCGCCCCCCCCGCCCCGCGCCCCGCCCCGCCCCGCCCCCCCCCCGCCCCGCCCCGCCGCCCCCCCCCCGCGCCCCGCGCCCCGCCCCGCGCTCCCCCCCCACCCCCCCCCGCGCGCCCCCCCCCGCGCCCCGCCCCGCGCGCGCGCGCCCCCCCCCCGCCCCGCGCCCCCCCGCCCCCCCCGCGCCCCCGCCCCCCCCACGCACGCCCCGCCCCGCCCCGCCGCCCCGCGCGCCCCGCCCGCGCGCGCCCCGCCGCCCCGCCCCGCCACCCCCCCCGCCCCCCCGCGCGCGCCGCCCCCCCCCCGCGCCCCGCCCCGCGCCGCCCCGCCCCGCCCCGCGCGCGCGCGCCCCGCCCCCCCCCCCCCCCCCCCGCGCCCCGCCCCGCCCCCCCCCCGCCCCGCCCCGCCCCGCCCCGCGCCCCGCCCCGCCCCGCCCCACCCCGCCCCGCGCGCGCCCCGCCCCGCCCCTCCCCCCCCGCCCCGCCCCCCCCCGCCCCGCGCGCCCCCCCCGCCCCGCCCCGCCCCGCCGCCCCCCCCGCGCGCGCGCGCGCGCCCCCCCCCCCCGCGCCCCGCGCCCCGCCCCCCCGCGCCCCCCCCCCGCCCCGCCGCGCGCGCGCGCGCGCGCCCCGCCCCGCGCGCGCCCCCCCCCCGCGCGCCCCGCCGCGCCCCGCCCCGCGCCCCCCCCGCGCGCGCGCGCCCCCGCGCGCGCGCGCCCCGCCCCACCCCACCCCCGCCCCGCGCCCCCCCCCCGCCCCGCCCCGCCCCGCGCCGCCCCCCCCGCCCCCCCCCCCCCCGCGCCCCGCGCCCCGCGCGCCGCCCCCCCCCCGCCCCGCGCGCCCCGCCCCGCGCGCGCGCGCCCGCCCCCCCCCGCCCCGCGCCCCCACGCCCCCCCCGCCCCCCCCCCGCGCGCCCCGCGCGCCCCGCGCCCCGCCCGCCCCCCCCCCGCGCGCGCCCCCCCGCCCCGCCCCCCCCCCGCCCCGCCGCCCCGCGCCCCCCCCCCCCCGCCCCCGCGCGCGCGCCCCGCCCCGCCCCCCCCCCGCCCCGCCGCGCGCCGCCCCCCGCCCCCCCCCCGCCCCGCCCCACGCGCGCCCGCCCCGCCCCGCCCCCCCCCCCGCGCCCCGCCCCGCCCCGCGCCCCCCCCCCGCCCCGCCCGCACGCACCCACCCCGCCCCCCCCGCCCCGCGCCCCGCCCCGCCGCCCCGCCCCCCCCCCACCCCGCCCCCGCGCGCCCCCCACCCGCCCGCGCGCGCGCGCGCGCTCGCCCCGCCCCTCCCCCCCCGCCCCGCGCGCGCCGCCCCCCCCCCGCCCCCCCCCGCCCCGCGCGCCCCGCGCCCGCCCCCCGCCCCGCGCCCCGCGCGCGCGCCGCCCCCCCCCCGCGCACCGCCCCGCCCCCCCCCCGCGCCCGCCCCTCGCCCCCCCCCCCCCCCCGCGCGCGCGCGCCCCACCCCCCCCCCACGCCCCGCGCGCGCTCCCGCCCCCCCCCCGCCCCCCCCCGCCGCGCCCCGCCCCACCGCGCGCCCCCCCGCGCCACCCCGCGCCCCCCCCCCCGCGCGCCGCGCCCCCCCCCCGCGCCCCCACCCCCCCCCGCACGCGCCCCGCGCGCGCGCGCCCCGCGCCCCCCCGCCCCGCACCTCGCCCCGCGCCCCCCCCCCGCCCCCCCCCCGCGCCCCGCGCGCGCCCCCCCCCCGCGCCCCGCGCGCGCGCGCGCCCCCCCCCCGCCCCGCCCCCCCCCCGCGCGCCCCCCCCCGCGCGCGCGCCCCGCGCACCGCCCCCCCCGCCCCGCCTCGCCACCCCCCCGCGCGCCCCGCGCGCCCCCCCCCCGCGCCCCCCCCGCGCGCCCCGCGCCGCGCCGCGCCCCGCGCACCCCTCCCCCCCCCCGCCCCGCCCCCCCCCCGCGCGCGCGCCCGCGCCCCGCCCGCCCCGCCCCCCCCGCCCCCCCCGCCCCGCGCGCCCCCCCCGCCCCCCCCCCGCGCGCGCGCACCCCCCCCGCCCCCCCCGCCCCCCCCCCGCCCCGCGCGCACGCCACCCCCCCCGCGCGCCGCGCCACCGCGCCCCGCCGCGCCCCCCCCCGCGCCCCCCGCCCGCCCCCCCCCCGCGCCCGCGCCCCGCACCGCCCCCCCCCCGCCCCGCCGCGCCCCGCGCGCGCTCCCCCCCCCCGCGCGCCCCCCCCCCGCGCACGCCCCGCGCGCGCGCGCGCGCCCCCCCCCGCCCCCCCCACGCGCCCCCCCCCCGCGCGCACCCCCCCCCCGCGCGCCCCCCCCACCGCTCGCGCGACGCGCGCGCGCACACGCTCGCGCACCCCGCGCCCCCCCCCCGCACCCCGCCCCCCCGCGCGCCCCCGCCCCCCCCCCCCCCCCCCGCGCCCCACGCACGCGCGCGCCCCCCCCTCCCCCCCCGCCCCCCCCCGCACACGCGCCGCGCCCCGCCCCCCCACCCCCCCCGCTCGCGCACCCCGCGCCCCCCCCCCGCCCCCCCCCCGCCCCCCCCGCGCACCCCGCACGCCCCCCGCGCGCGCACACGCACCCCCGCCCCCCCCGCCCCCCACCCCCCCCCCTCGCCCCCCCCCCTCCCCACGCGCCACGCCCCCCCCGCCACTCCCCCCCCCCCACCCCGCGCCCCCCCACGCACACTCGCCCCCCCCCACCCCCGCGCCCCGCCCCCCCCACGCCCCCGCGCGCGCGCGCACGCCCCACGCCCCGCGCCGCGCCGCGCTCGCGCCCCACCCCGCGCGCGCCCCCCCACGCGCGCCCCCCCCGCGCGCGCGCGCGCCCCCCCGCCCCGCCCCCGCGCGCCCCGCACCCCGCTCCCCGCCCCCCCACCCCCGCACCCCCCCCCACCCCCCCCGCGCACCCCCCCCCCGCCCCGCCCCCCCCCGCGCCGCGCCTCCCCCCCCGCGCGCGCCCCCCCGCCCCCCCGCCCCCCCCCCACCCCCCCCCGCCGCGCCCCCCCCTCGCCCCCCCACCCCGCCCCCCCGCGC
>CALYLW010000141.1:0-10160 GCA_944989445.1 Ampullaceana balthica | reverse complement strand
CAGTGGCGTAGCGAGGGGGGTGCAGGGGGGGACATATGTCCCCGGGCGCCACGTTAGGGGGCGCCAAAATGAGTATTAAAACTCATTATTTAATTGTGTTTTGATGTAAACTAATGTATCCCAAACACGTTTGCAAGATTGAATTTTGGAGCTCCGAAAATATATTCATTACAAATCAGTTGGCAAGCATGATTTTGGCGCCCCCATTGAGCGTTAAGGGGCGCCATTCTACTCATAAATAAATGACACATCCGCAATGTAGGATTGCTGATGGCGATTTTAAAAAAAACTGGGAGAGACTGGGAGTGAGAGTAGGGGAGCAGTAAGAGACAAAGGCGATTCTATTAATAGAACAGACAGAGAAGACACTAAAAGCAACCAAAATGACCAAGACAAGAAAAAGGAGTGGCTTAAAGCAGTAGTTCTCAACCTGTGGTCCGTGGACCACTAGTTGTCCGCGAAGATGCGCCAGGTGGTCCGCGAGCAAAGCATGAAATTTACACACTGTATGATTCATCGGGAAGGACTAACAAGTAAAACAATTAACGCAGACTTAAAATATATTTTTGATCTGGCCTAAATAGTTTTTAAATTTTATCAAGGCTCGTCTAATAAATTCTCATTTCTTTGCTTTCTTATGTTCGAATATGAATCTTGAACGTTAACAGTTACTGATGTATACTGAAATTCGCTGGTTATTAGACAGTTTGTATTACGTGATGACGTAAGAGGGTTTCTATTAGAAAAAACTCAAAGCTTGTTGATCATTTGAAGCATAGCTTCTGGGTTGCTGTTCTGGCTTACTTGGCTGAAACTTTTGAAGAACTCAATAAACTTAATTCAACTCGGCAAGGAAAGCAGACACATTATATTACTCTCAGTGACAAAGTGTCTGCTTTTACGAAAAAGCTTGATATTTGGAAAAGAAGATTATTTCAAGTTAACTTTGAGATGTTTGATCAATTATACGAAATCACCGAGAAACCAGAAAATTTTGAAATAAATAAACAACTGTTGATAAATTTGATTTCTGGTCATATTCGATCAATGCAGGGCCAATTTTAATTCTAATTTGGTGATTTTAACGTTCAGTGGTTTTTCGTGGGTTTCCAGTCATAATCTCGCACACATTGTCTCATCAAATAAAATTACCAACATCGTAATTAAACAAATTCATTGAACTGACTAGCGATTCCACTTTGAATATGTTGCATCAGAAAGTGGGCTTAATGAAATTTTGGAGTACTCCGAACTGTCTCAGATAGCTTTTAAAATACTTTTACCCTTTCAAAACTTTGTGAAAGGGGATTTTATGCATTGCTTACAATAAAAACAAAACATCGTTCGTACTAAATAAACTAATATAGCAGTCTTTTTAATACAAACTACTGTTTATGACTTAAAGTTTTTTTATAGTTAGCAAGTAGAATTAAATAAGAAGACTATTAAACTAATATAAATGACATTTGTTCTTTACAAAAGAAAGCCATTACAATATTGTTTTTGGATCACGCAAAACGTAGCATAGTAGTATAGTTTTAGTAACTAACATGTATACTACTTATAGCTAGCAATAATCTTCTGTATAGAATGAGCGTGTGCAACAGATAAGATATACACAGTATAATTATATTTAACTTTCCAGCTCGGCAGTAGCACAATTTTTAGTAGTGGTCCGTAGCTAAGACACACATTTTTCAAGTGGTCCTTGAATCTCAAAAGTTTGAGAACCACTGGCTTACAGAAGGTCTCTCCTCTCAAGGGATTGTGTGGGTATGTCAAAGCAAGTTGGACTCCTTTTACATGAAACATCAGACACCGCCTCTCTTTCCTGTCTCTCTGTGATCAAACTTGATCAGTATGATCCACTGTTAGAAAAGCACTTACAAGATTCCTGAGAAAATCCAGGTTCAGTATCTTATTTATACAGGAAATCCAAAATGAATTTATCCACCTACTTTCATCGACTGTAAGGAATCAGCTGTTGAGTGAAATCAGAAAAAAAACGAGTACTACGGTATCTTACTTGACTCAACACCCGATCTAAGACACCGGGAACAGCTTTCTCAAGTCATCAGATTTGTGGATGTGGATTTTCAAACTAAAAAAGAAACCATCAAAGAATCATTTTTAGGTTTTATCCAGATACATTCCAAAGACGCAGCAAGCATTGAAAGAGTTATCGTGGAGAAACTAGAATCTAATAACATACCTCTAGCCGACTATCGGTCACAATGTTATGACCATGCTGCTGTAATGACTGGGCATATATCCGGCCTTCAACACCGAATAAGTGCCAGAAATCAGAGAGCATTGTTCATCAACTGTGATAACTACAGCTTAAACTTACCAAGAGTACACTCAGCTAAACAGGATCCAGTTGTTATCACGTTTTTGGAACAGTTGAAAGTATACATTTTTGTTTTCTCTCGTTCAACAACTCTTTGGGAAGAATTAAAAAGAGTTGTGCCAATCACAATGAAGAGGAAGTCTGAAACACGTTGGAGTGCACGATCAGAAGCTGTTAAAGCAATTTATGAAGGACTAGATTTCAATAGATGAACTGGTAGAGCTGTTGGAAAAATTATCAAAACATACAAATATGACTCCTTATCTTATCTTATCTTATCTTATCTGTTTACAGACGCTCCTTCTATACAGAAGATTATTGCGTCCTACGCTTATCTATGGTTTGTGTTTAGTCCTGCATTTTTATGAGAGATTTAAATGTTGATAAAGTGTTGGTTTTCCTGGATTCTTCAGGCAACCCATTCCACGCCCGAATTCCGGACGGGAAGAAGGAAAACTTGTATGTGTTTGTTCTTGCATACGGAATAAGAAAGGTGTTTTTATCCTTATGTCTATCTGAGGGTTGTATTAAGTTATCTTTGTGTTGTATTTCTAAATTATAATTAATTGCTTTATGTATGATTACTACTTTGCTATTGGTTCTTCTATCCTCTAGTGTTTCAAGGTTTAATGATTTAACTAATGGTGTTACTCTTGTCAGTTTCGAATATTCTCCAGTAATGAATCTGGCAGCTCTTTTTTGAATTTGTTCTAGTTTATCAATGTTTTCTTTGGTGGATGGGTCCCATACAGAAGATGCATATTCTAGTGCAGGTCTCACCAAAGTGAGGTAGCATTTTAGTTTTATATCTCTATTACATTTGTTAAAGTTCCTTTTTATAAAGCCTAAGGTTTTGTTTGATTTTTTAATAACTTCATTGACATGGGGATTCCATGATAGTTTCTCATTTATTAAGACTCCTAAGTATTTTGCATCTTTAGTTTGGGTCAGTTCTTTTCCATGAATGTAATATTTTGAATTTATTTGTTTCTTTTTCTTTGTTACTCTTAACAGTTGACACTTTTCTGGATGGAAAGACATACTCCAGTTAGTTTCCCATTTTATCAATTCATCTAAGTCTTTTTGTAAAATTTTGCTATCTTGTTCTGATTTTATTGTTCTATAGATTATACAATCATCAGCAAATAGCCTAACTTTTGTACCTGTTGAGATGTTGTTGGGTAAATCATTTATATAAATTAAAAAGAGTAAGGGACCTAGCACAGTTCCTTGTGGAACTCCTGAGTTAACCTTTATTGGTGCAGATTTAGATCCATTAATTATTACAGTTTGCTCCCTGCCCAAAAGGAAGTCTTGGATCCAGTGATGTAAGGAACCTGAGATTCCAAAGTAGTTAAGTTTTTTAAGTAAACTAAGATGTTGAACTTTGTCAAATGCTTTTGAGAAGTCTAGTAATATTGTATCTATTTGATCATTTTTGTCCAAGCCTTTTGATAGTTCATCTATTAAACTCCTGACACGAGAAGTGATGCAGAAACTTTGCTGGCAGGTATATTAAACTTTAAATTCGTAGTTTTGTTAAATTTCTGGAACATCATACTTGGGAAAATTGATCTTGTCAAGAAACGGTTGCAGAATCCTACTGTGAATTTCAAGGAAGCAGCATCTGATCTTGAATCGCTTGAGCAAGAAATGTCAACATTCGTGATAATTTGAGCCAGGTTGCGGTAGATAATGGAAAGGAAGATGCACAACTTGGGGAATCGAGGTTGACAGAAGGATTAGACGAGATCGGAGGATGCCTGGAGAATTAACAAGAGATGCAGGACTTTCTGTTAAGAAGAATTGCACGTGATATGAACAGCTTAATTGATAGACTCCAACAGGAGATATCAATACGGTTTATACGTCTAAAAAAATCTAAACAGCAAATTTGGATTTTTACAAGACGTCAAAACTCTTCTTGCTGAGACAAAAGTCGATACAATTCGTTAAAATTGCTTAGATTTTGCTAATTTATACGACACTGACGTCAATGGTCACGACTTGTGCACATAAATCAGAGACAGAAAAATGCTTGTCAGTACCCGGACTGAAGTTCTATCGGAAACTCATTTGGATGTTCTTGGTTTTATTGTTTCATTTCACTTCAAATACTTCTAACAATTGCTGTTTCAACTTAAAGCTGTGAGTGGTCCTTCAGCAAACTGAAGCTTATTTTGTCTTATTTACGTGCTTCAAATGGAAAAGATAGTCCCAGTGTTCTTGCACTCCTCAGCATCGAAAGAGAAAAACTTGAGAATATTAAATTTGACAACGTGATTGACGAGTTTGCGACAATCAAATTAAATCAAGGAGAATCAAGTTTTTGTAGACTATGTCTAATCGTATAATTAGTAGAGTATTTTTTTTCTAATAAATTGTTTACAATCGTATAGAGAACTATTAGTCTGTGTTATATTTCATTAAAATACCAGAAGCTTCGAAAATGAACTATATAAAAAGTAAAATTTCAAATTTTTCTTAGGGGCTCAGTGAGCCCCAAGAATCTTTCGGTCCGACAAGGGGCGCCGATTTTGTGTCATGTCCCCGGGCGCACATGACCCTAGCTACGCCACTGAGGACACAATTCTGAGGGACGTGGTTCTTATAACACTTTCTTCATCCGTTTCCATGTAAGATATTGGTCAAATTATCTCCCTTTCGGGGCATGGATTTGTATCTCCCCTTATGGACAGAGCTGGATCACAACTACTCCAGATATCACTACTTTCTTTCGTACACACACTCAAAGTCCCAGGCAATGGTAATAATGTGTTCTGACATTAACAGCATGGAGTCTCGCATTAATAAACGAAAAAGCTGGTCGCGTCAGGCTAGACCCATATACAATAAACTGATGAGAGAGAGAGAGAGAGAGAGAGAGAGAGAGAGAGAGAGAGAGAGAGTGGGAGGGGGGGAAGGGGATGGACGGAGAGAGGGAAACATACGTGAAAAAGATATATATATATATAGATAGATATCGATATAGACAGACAGACAGACAGACAGACAGATAGATAGACAGGCAGACAGATAGACAGACAGATAGACAGATAGCGGGTATGTGAGTGGGTAGGTGGGTAGATGAATGAATGGCTAGCAATTTTCTATTGCACTGTGATGCCGATAAATACTTATTTAGCACAAGTTACCATTCAACTCACAAAGGTGTTGGCCCATCAAGGTAACTATGTTTTCTATCCTGGCCCTTTGTCCCGAATTCCGCCCCTGGATCTTCATTTTTCAAATCTCCCTCCATTTCAAAGCCCGACTTCTCCCTTAATGTAGGTTAGAGTTTGAGTGATAACAGTTGTTTCCAAGTCGGAGCGTGAGCCTCTTCCACCCGTTACCCTGAGTTTCAGGCTGTTATTTACAACGGTCAACCAAATGATTTAAGAACCATTAAAAGGTGTGCAAGGTTTACTGTCGTTTTTTAATAGGTGTGTTGCTGTGTTCTGGTTTTCTATTCCTATTGTGAGGAGCCTCACACGTGTGTAAGTTATTTGTATTTCATACTATTTATGTTACTGATTTAACTTTTATTTATTTTTGTCATGTTTCTTTTTTCCAATACATTGATTTTTTTTGGGACTTCTTATAACCTTTTAAAATTATTTGCGTGTGGGGAAGATGGATAAGGAGAATTTATAGATAAATGCCTTTAATTATTGCTTATTACAAATATAAGTTTTGAAGATGCAAATGAAAATTTAATTAAAATACATCTGTATACACTTGGAAAGACACAAGTAATACAAACTCGAATGAGTATTTAAACGCAATTTCCAACAAAGAATTTCCGTTTTTTTTATGCAAGGGAAATCATTATAGATTACATTAAAAGTCGATTCAAATAAATAATTCTGAAACAAAACACAATATAACATCATATACCCACACGCTGCGTCACACCAAGAATGTGTCAATATAATGCGCACCACGCAACAGTCTAACATTAGCATTCACAAAGCGGGAAAACCCCATTAACTATCATTCTAGATTACATTAAAAATCACTTCAAATCAACAGTTCTGAAACTAAACGAAACAATTGCTTTCTACAAATTGCTGCTAAAATTACGGGAGTCGAATGAACAGACGATTTTCAAATATTCATTCTCCAACATTGTTCTCAATATTATTAGATGTTCTTTGGCGTTTGTTTCAACCCGATAGATGTTATGGTTGGCGGTAAATTGAAAAAAATACTGATATTTTTTCGGGTTTTTGGATTTACCAGGAAATCCAGTAAACCTTTTTGGTATTTTTTTTTGGCCGTTGCACATCCTTGGCACCTCCTTAGCATATTTTCAAAGACTCAAACCATCCATCTGGTATGGTTCAGGAAGTAAACGATTATAGTCTTCTTCATTTCCAAATAATGTTGAGAAAAAAGTTTTGCAACAAACCGAGATATTGCGCTTTAAGTTTTGTTTAAATTTAATTGGTCACCTTGTATATTCAAATTTATTTCGTTAAATTTGGCAAATAAATCATTCATAAAGAATATTCCATTTTTTGAGTTAATTGTGTCGCAAATCATTGTCGTTGCTTTCCAGAAATTCCAACACCGAATCAAAGAGAGCATAAAATAGATTTAAATGTGTACTTGCCGATAACCAACACACTTCTGTGTATATAAGTAAACGATTATAGTCTTCTTCATTTCCAAATAATGTTGAGCAAATAATCTCTCATTGAAGGCAATCCTTCTGATTTTATTAACAGCTCTAATGACATAATCTAGTGATCCATGCAAACTTTCACTAAAGTTTTTTTTGCTAATAAATTGATTTCGATGACGGACACAATGTACGGAAAATACATTATGTACAGCTTGTTTTAAGTATGCCAGAAAGTCAAGGGTATAGCTTTAATTCCAGAAAATCTTTTTTAATTCAGTGATTAACTGTTCACCTTTCTTATGTTTCCAAACATCATGTAGCCATACTTCAAATATTCAACAAAACTGTACGGTCGGCATATTATCTTCGGCTATTATTCCTTCCAAGCCACTGTTAATAATTATCAACTTTTTCAATAAAATGCTGCATTAGAGCCCTTTAAAAAAAATATTTGATATAATTTAGATAAATATAATGTAACCTCCCGATACATAAAAATTATCCAAACTTGCAACCTTCGTTGATTCACGTTAAAAATTGTATTTTTCTGACTTACTTCAAGGAATTCCGCATTTCTTTCGCATCAAACTTGACCTTCCAATAAACCAAGTATTTTGATTGGTTATATTTGTGGAAATCACTGTAGTTCTTCTTCCTTTTCTATGTAAAACAAACATAGTATTCCATGGCCGATAGCACCTAAGATGGTATTTAATTAGAAGAAAAAAGTATTCACATACTATTGTAGTTATTGTTATTTATTTTAATTTCCATAATAATAAACAAGGATCACAATTTTTTATATTAAGCCTTTCGCGGACCCTCTGACGTTCTTCAAAGACCCCTAAATCAAATTCAATTTTACACGGACCCCCTAAATGGTACTGGGAACCCCTGCGGGTCCGTAGGGAAAACTTTGGGAACATCTGTACTACATGTTTAGATCGTGTCTCTGATACTACATGTGTTGGTCGTAAATCTGTTATACTACATATAGTGGTCGTATATGTGTTATACTACATGTGTTGGTCGTATATCTGTTAGACTACATATGTTGGTCGTATATCTGTTATACTACATATGTTGGTTGTATATCTGTTAGACTACATATGTTGGTCGTATATCTGTTAGACTACATATGTTGGTCGTATATCTGTTAGACTACATATGTTGGTCGTATATCTGTTAGACTATATATGTTGGTCGTATATCTGTTAGACTACATATGTTGGTCGTATATCTGTTAGACTACATATGTTGGTCGTATATCTGTTAGACTACATATGTTGGTCGTATATCTGTTAGACTACATTTGTACTTAGGTCATACCTTTTGTACTGCATGTTTATCTTGTATCTGTTCCCTGGGATAAGCCAAATCCCAGTGAAAATAGCACTTTTTGGCATCTTTGTGGTCAAGTACTTTGGTTGAAACTTGTTATTGTGGAGAAATGCTTTGGTAGAAACTTGTTATGGTGGAAAAATGCTTTGGTAGAAACTTGTTATGGTGGAGATAGTGGAGAAATCTTTGGTAGAAACTTGTATTTGTGGAGAAATGCTTTGGTAGAAACTTGTTATTGTGGAGAAATGCTTTGGTAGAAACTTGTTATTGTGGAGAAATATTTGGTAGAAACTTGTAATTTTGGAGAAATGCTTTGGTAGAAACTTGTTATTGTGGAGATATTCTCTGGTAGAAACTTGTTATTGTGGAGAAATCTTTGGTAGAAACTTGTTATTGTGGAGAAATCTTTGGTAGAAACTTGTAATTGTGGAGAAATGCTTTGGTAGAAACTTGTAATTGTGGAGGAATCTTTGGTAGAAACTTGTAATTGTGGAGAAATGCTTTGGTAGAAACTTGTTATTGTAGAGAAATCTTTGGTAGAAACTTGCTATTGTGGAGAAATGCTTTGGTAGAAACTTGTTATTGTGGAGAAATTCTCTGGTAGAAACTTGTTATTGTGGAGAAATCTTTGGTAGAAACTTGTTATTGTGGAGAAATCTTTGGTAGAAACTTTGTTATTGTGGAGAAATTCTCTGGTAGAAACTTGTTATTGTGGAGAAATCTTTGGTAGAAACTTGTTATTGTGGAGAAATGCTTTGGTAGAAACTTGTTATTGTGGAGAAATTCTCTGGTAGAAACTTGTTATTGTGGAGAAATCTTTGGTAGAAACTTGTTATTGTGGAGAAATCTTTGGTAGAAACTTGTTATTGTGGAGAAATTCTCTGGTAGAAACTTGTTATTGTGGAGAAATTCTCTGGTAGAAACTTGTTTTGGTGGTCAAATACTTTGTATGAACTTGTAAGTATGGTCAAATACTTTGTATGAACTTGTAAGTATGGTCAAATACTTTGTATGAACTTGTAAGTATGGTCAAATACTTTTTATGAACTTGTAAGTATGGTCAAATACTTTGTATGAACTTGTAAGTATGGTCAAATACTTTGTATGAACTTGTAAGTATGGTCAAATACTTTGTATGAACTTGTAAGTATGGTCAAATACTTTGTATGAACTTGTAAGTATGGTTAAATACTTTGTATGAACTTGTAAGTATGGTCAAATACGTTGTATGAACTTGTAAGTATGGTCAAATACTTTGATAGGAATTTGTTTATTGTGTTGAAATGCTAGTTTAGGAACTTTTTCTCCCCTTCTCTTTCTTTGTGATCACAAATACTGTGGTATGAAAATATAATGAAGGAACTTAAGTCAATTTAAATTTTAAGAAACTTTAATTGTTTGAGAGGTCAAAGTGCATTAAACTTTAGTTCTTCATCTTCCGGGTACTGTCATTTTCTACAGTTGTTTGAAGATTTTTTATTACACATATTTAAAAATACAACACACGTTTTCCGAAAGAAATGTTAATTAAACCATTTCGAGCTTTCTCCCAAAATACATAGTCTTTTAAAGGAGTTGTTGAGATCACTGTCTAGAAATGGAGAAAAAAAAATAGCTCAAGTATATTGTAATATAAGGAATAATAAGTTTTTAATATTAGTCAAGCCTACCAGGATGTTATCAGTCCGTACCCCCCCCCCTTTTTTTTATTTCGTCCCTCAAAGGAATGTGAATAGGATGAGTGCAGTTCAAGTTACCATTTTATTTCCTTACAGGATATTTTAAACAATTACCAATGTCTACATATCAAGTTCCTCGATTAAATATTAATATCACCCGTTA